>KK121413.1:25924-106718 GCA_000611955.2 Stegodyphus mimosarum | reverse complement strand
ATTCCTGCTACATTTTTAACATATTCAAAGGGCCTGTGGATGCCTTCGTGGGAAACTGTAGGAATACCCTTTAATTCACTCATTACGTTATTCGGAATATTTGAAATGCTCTCAAAATAGTGCCTTTGAAGATGAAACTTCACTTCAAAGTATGGCAGAAAATAATTCATGGCTGCCATACTTAGTGAGTAATGGGAAAAGCTAAGAATAAATTTACTTTTATTTCAATAAAACCTCTTGATGCAAATACTATGGTTCAAAGAATTGTTTCTCTCAGTTTTCATTTTAACATCCACAGCATCACATATAAATTGCAAAAACTCAAATGCACAGTTCCATTTACACACACATATATATATATATATATATATAATGAAAGCACTTAGCAATATTAATGGTGTAGCACATGGATACTATAGAATGTAGAATGTTGAATCTGTAATGAGTGGCAAAAATTTTGATTGCATAGAATGTTTATTCATTATGAATAGAAAACTGGCAGCCGAGGCAGAATAAATATCCCTCTTTATTTTAAGAAATATGTTGTAGGTACAAACAACTTGGTACATTACTTATGCTTGTTTCAAAATGTTTACATTTTTGATAGCTTTGAAGTAAGAAAGAGCAGCAAGCAGCAGTCCAGCTACGCCAAAGTGTAGAAAACAAGAGCAGTTGTGTTCAGGACGAAATCTTAATTCCGAATAAGTTAGTTTGGTTTTCAATGCATTTGACTGGAAAGTTATAACTGACCATTTTATTTCCATTTACATCACCAGCGTTACGTAAGAGTCATGTGACATGGATTAATCTGCAGAAAAGGCTACGATATTTTATAATGCAGAGAGGCTTAATACCAGAAATTTAGCTAACATGCTGAACACTGATATTATAATTTAAATTATCAATAGCCCCTTAATGTAAGCAAATTTAAATTATAATTTATCTTTTAGATAATTTTTATCTTACATAACTTAAAACACTACATTTGCCTATTTCAAAATGCTTACATTTTTTATAGCTTTGCAGTAAAAAAGGCAGCAGACAGCAATCCACCTAGACCGAATGGTATAAAGGAAGTGCAGCTATGTTCAGGATGAAATTCTTATTCCGAATGAATTAGTTTTGGTTCTCAATGTATTTTAGTGGAAAATTTATATTGTTTTATGCTTGAGTTTTAGCTCCATTTATATCACCAGCGTTACGTAGGAGTCATATGACACGGATTAGTCTAGAAATGACCCAGCGCAGATGAATGCTTCTATTTTTAGAATAGATAGGGAAAATACCAAATTAAGCATTAAGGGGCTATTGCTAATTTAAATTAGAATTTATCTTGACGTATATTTAAGTTCCATTCTTATCATCTTATCAAATGCCAATAGCTCCTTGTTATTTATCCCATGAATCTGATATACACGTGCATGCAGATGCACCATATTTGTGCTTATCAGGTATCTCACATTTTTACTCAGTATTCAAATCATTATAATGATATTACGTTTGATATTGCTCATAAGAAAAGTATGCTCTACTTACATTTATTTCTTGCAGCGACATTTGAAGCAGATTATCAGTAACTTTGATGGATACATGTTTTGAGATTTTATATTAAAAAATGCACTTGCATAATTATTTGCAATAACATTACAAGCAAAGCTTCTAAACCTGGTACATGTATAATCCTTGTAAGGTTTAGAAAGCATTTGTTATTGTCATTCAATTAAATCCACGGCATTTGAATTGCAACGAGGTTTTTTAGTATTTTATATAATTTTTTACATTTTTAAAATTCTTTTATCTTATATAATTTTTTACAGCGTATATTTACATTTAAATCCTAGCAATACGGTAGCGATAAATATTGTACTTTTTATAATTAAGTCGCATTCGTCAAAGATACAAGTGACTGGAAAGTTAATAATTAATTGAAGAAAAAAGTAGTCTTACTTTGATCGACTAATCTGCTGAGCTTAAGAGTTTCAATTAGACCCGAGGATTTCTGCTCATTAAGCATGAAGTCTATTAGATTGGATTACATTAGGCTGAGGAGCTACTTTTAGGATTTTTCGGCATGCTTGTTGTAGGATTCGAAATTAACAAGACTTTTATTAAATGCTACGAATCAGTCCTCAGTTTGAGATTCTCAGAATCCCCGTGCAGATTTTCCACAATTCAAATATTTCTATCAAATTTAACAGAGAGTGATATGTATAAAATATTTCTGCTTGCGATCAGATTAAAAAAATGAAATATCTGATGATGTGCCATGTATTTTTATTTGAATTTCTAATTAATATATTTTACGAGCAAACAACTTGTTAACATATTACAATTGTATTTAAAATAAAAAGTATAGATTCTTGGAATAGATGAGTAGCCTTTACGAAAATCAATGGGTTTTAGATTTCATATCAGATTATTAAGTTTTTTCGGATGACATATTTTAATTTAAGATAATCAAGCAAATCTCAATAAAAGCGTCTAGGAAAATGTGCATAATAATGAGTTAAACACATTTTTAAAAAACTGAAAAGTATTCTTTTCCTTAGCCGTTAGAAAAGCATTTTACTAATGTAATTAAACGTAATTAATGTAATTTATTTCATATGAAAAGGAATAATTCCTCAATGAAATCCATGTTAACGGCCTCATATGACCTCTGTTCTGAAAACTGTCATATTTGAAGACATTCTGGTCGCACTAACGCACTCCGAAAGCTGGTTGCGAGAAAAAAGATGCCAGGCGTTGGGAAAGAAAGAATAGGCATTTGTCTTACGTATTTTCCTTCTATTGTTCTAAAGAACTACAGCATTAGGAAAGATTTAATGCATTTACTCCTCGCTTTATCACTCGCTCTACCATTAAAATGAAAATGGGCTTTATGTTTCTTTTGGGCTACAGTGATTACTATTTGGCTGACTTGAAGCACTGAGTTTGACATGCCTGATATAGACTATTCGAGCTCTACTGGGAGAGTTGGAGCCATGTCATACAGACAGAGGTATTGATGAACACCTTTTCTGTCTAGGTGCAGACGACTCATGAATTTATGTCTAATTATCTCTTTATTAAAGACCTGTTGAAGATTTCTTTCATGACCGTTGCATCTCTCGCCAAGCAAGGTATCTTTGTTTGGAATTTTATTGCTCAAGCAGACATTATTTCATGCTCACCTCTACTTTGCATTAGAGTCTCATTTGGCTACTTTTCTGAAAGACCTGTAACTCATTTTTTCACAAAGAAATGTCCATCAATTCGCATTTAGATTCTCCAGACAATCAATGCTACATTTATTCCGTCTGCAGTCGAACTGGCCAGCATTACACTGTCTCAATTACAGAATCAATCAACTGTGCGTGATATTCTGTTTTTTAGAACTATATACGTGGACTGCATGAATTGCTGCCCTGTATTGGTATTAGTGCAGTCACCTAGGTGTTCGCATTCTGCTGCACTATCTAATGTTAAGTAACTGAAAATAATATCATGGAAGCTATCATGTATTATTGTTCCATCATCCATTCCAATCCGATATCCTCACTTCTCCTATTCGAGCTACTTCGATGTCAATCTATGTTTCACTGAACGACAGGAAAAATTTCCAGCGAGTAATTTGTGAAGCAAAATGAGAATACGAATGCAATTTCAATAAATGAATTTAAATATATATGTGTAGTTTATCAGCATGAATAAAGAAACATCAAACGATTCTTCACAAAAGCATTTCTATGTATATTGGTAAAACTACCCTTTCGTAATACTTTAAAAATGTTAACGACTCACACATCAATTAACTATCTTTCTTTTCTCTTTAAATGACTAGCTACTGGAAATCTGATTTAAAATTCTATTAAAAGTTTTCTCATTTCTTCTTTGTGTTTCTAAAATAATCCTCACAAACTTTGAAGTATATTAGAATTTTATCAAATGTAGCGTAATTTATTCCAAAATTTGATCTGACAGTTTATTTGGTAACATCTTCTCCGAGCAGTTTATTGCAGAAATGCAGACAGATGCGATTATTAAATGCGTTGAATAATTTCATGAATAAGGATGCTCCAATTTGGATGAAATCACGTTACTCCTTTCCTATGTCATTGAATATCATGTTGACCAATTTATTAATGACACATGGCTATCAGATTTGATAGTCATGTGTCATTAGTAATTTTGAAATGCTGTGTATTAAACTTAGTTGGAACTATGTAACAGGAACATTGCTAGGCATTTTATTTAAAGCCTTTGAAATGTGAGGTGGGTCTCCTTCGTCTAAAATATTTTTTGTGTGCTGAGTGATCTACATTGAAAGCAAACTCAACAGACGCATTTGGAGTTAAATGTAGTATGCATTTAATTATACATGATATTCTGTTCCAAAATTTGACTTTTTTTAAGAAAAAATAGAATTTAAAGAAAAAATATCAACGAATTTATGTATTCATAAAAAGTGTTAATCTGCTATGTTCGTCCTATGTGGTTTTTTTCAGCATATTTGTACATTGAATAGCTTCGATTACACAGATAATGCATTTCACCATTAATAAATATGCTTAGCATTGTTTTTCTGATTGCAAAGATTTAAAAATATTTTTATCAACTCTCACTTTATTTAAGGAATATCAGTAAGAAAAAATTTGTCAACGTTAATATCGTCTTCACTGTGGATTAGTCAGATACTGTCATATTATTGAGTATTATACACATATCAGGTAAACATTAAAACTGGGGTTCTGTTAGGTTTATGAATAAAACTGCATATTACGTTAACTGATTTACGTTATTACTATAATTCATTACTGAATCATTACTGAACTTTCATGTCTGAATTTTTTTTTATCATTTTTGTTAGAAAATATCATATCAATATATCTAATAACTAAAGAATTTTAGTTATGTTTTTATACCTTTTTTACTAGGTATGGATTTCGAACCATGCGGAAAGTCACTACTTTTTTGGCATGTACCACTTTTGGATTAAGAGAAAATGAATTGATCGATCTTCTGGCATCTACTGTCGAAACTATTGATGATGTACATAGCAGACAGGTCACAAGACCAGTGACGTGGTTCACAGCGGTCAAGGAAATGAGTAGGTACTACCAGTATGTCGTTGTATTGTTGTTCTTGATTTTGCAGTACCCATTCATTTATGTTCAAAACACCTTTCGCGTTATAAAGAAATTAGATCTTACTGAGTGTTTTGTTGTTAATTTGCAACCAGATTAAGGTTTAATAGATATTTTTATAAAGCACTTTGTAAAATGAATATCATATGCTTTCTTTTTGCAACGGAATATAAAAGAATTGAATTATTTTGTATAAATAATTGAATATAAATAATTGTAATAATTTATATAAATAATTGATTATATACACTCACTTCCAAAAGTTAAACACGGAGAGGAAAATGCTAATTTCCGGAAGCCAATTAGAATTGAAGAGGATGCAATTCGCCGAAGAGGTAGATGGAAGTATGCAAATATGTTAGGTAACAGCCAATCGCGCTTTTATGTCAAGAAACATGCAAAAAAGGTAGTCTTATAAGAAGCCAGCTTTATGAAGGGTTATAGAAGTTGATTGTAAGTGCTGATAGAAAGTGTTTAAAACTTTCGTACAATTTGTTTTCAAGACATACGTGTTTCTATGACTTCCAGAAGACGAATGGAAGATTCTGAGCGCTGGCGTGGTGTGGGGCGAATTGAAGCAGGCAGTTGATCACAGATGTTGCTCTTTTTTCGGCGTTCATCATTGTGTAATTTCATATTTATGGAAACAATTCCAAACCGCACAGACAGTTATCCGAAAGCCCGTAGCTGGTCGCCAAGGGTTACAGCCCTTGCGGAAGATCGATATATTGCTATTGTAGCCAAGCGGAATCGCAGAGCGACCTCCACACATGTGACATCTATGGTTACAGCGTCTATTGGTAAGGCGATATCTGCAGCTACTGTACGTCGAAGATTACATATGAGTGGACTGTACGCCCGGGTACCTCGAGTTTGTGTTCATCTATCCCTCCAATCAAGAGGAGCACGATTACAGTGGTGCCGGCAACATCTCATTTGGAATGTATCTGACTGGAGCAATGTCATGTTTACTGATGATTCAAGATTTGCTCTGGAACCAGATGACAAGCGTATAAGGATATGGCGTGAACAAGGAACACGCAAACAGTCCCAAAACATCACCGAACATCACGCATTCCGAGGCGGAAGCATAATGGTGTGGGCAGGGATTTCATTAGGATATCGCACCGACCTGCACATCTTTAAACGGGGTTCTTTGACGGCTGTCCGGTATCGAGATGAAGTCCTAGAACCCATTGTGAGATTGTACGCTGCAGCAGTTGGCTCTACTTTTGTTTTAATGAGCGATAACGCACGTCCCCATAGAGCTGACATCGTCGATGACTACCTGGGGAGTGAAGGGATTGCGCGTATGGCGTGGCCAGCATATTCGCCCGACTTTAATCCCATTGAAAATCTTTGGAATGCTCTCGGCCGTGCTGTATCTTCACTTTTCCCACCTCCAGCCACTCTTATTGAGCTGGAAACTGCTTTACAAGAAGAATGGCGCTTGCTTAATTCTGCTGTGGTTGACCATCTAATTGAAAGCATGGTCACAAGGTTTGAACTTTGTATACGGATGAGTGGGGATCACATACCCTATTCATGTCCTTTTTTTTCCTTTTATGCTGTTTATTTTCACTTTATACATAATTCTGTTTAAGTCTCCAGTATGTCGTTATCTGATAACTTACAAAAATTTAATATTGTTTTCATTTCTGTATATAATTATTGATTTTGTTTTATTCATAAATATATATGCTACTTTCCTGCCGAATTTTGTGTCAATCAAGGCAGTATTTTTTGATTTTTTTGCATTTTTACATCTTCGTGCTTAACGTTTGGAAGTGAGTATATATATATATATGTGTGTGTGTGTGTGTGTGTGTGTGTGTGTGTGTGTATATATGGGTTGTAACATCTTAGCTAAATTAGAGTTTCTTGGAAGCTAGAATATTGAAGAACTGTGTAGCGACTTTTCGCAGGTAGTGCGAGTTAACAATTCCGGAGAAGGGTTGAATTACCTTTTATTACAACTTAAAATGAAATAACAGATGGTCGCTCACGGGCGTACAAGAAGCCTCTATTGAGATTTAACTCAAAACAGAAAATATAAAACTAACTAATCCTAATTAAAATTAATCAACCGAAGCTGCACAGAATCAACTCGCGGAGTTAGCCCTTATTTAAGCATCACTGGCGTAGGCTAGCAAGCACGTATTAGCTACGGCAGCAGAATAGCAAGCTTAGACTAATAGCAACAACGTGGCCGAGAGGCAGAATACGCTCTCCTACTGAAGTAACCCCAACTTCAGCTTAAATACTATTTCTACCTCATTTGCATAAATCGTAGTCCTAAAAACTCATTCTGGCTGGAAAACGTAGGTGGGAAATTAGAATGCATAGGAAAGGCTTTTTCCAAAACAAAAATAACTATTAGGAAAACAAAGTAAAACCCTTGAAGGTCTAGTGTCAGAAATTATAAAAAGAAATTTGAGGCAAAAACAAGATAGCGATGTCCTCAGAATTCTGATAAAATTTATGATGTAACGAAATTGAGCCTACAGAAATACACGTGGGCTCTCATGCGTTCAATCTTTAATGAAATATTGTGTTGATGTCTTTTTATTTTCTTGCATTTATTGTTTATAAATATATTACGCATTAAATTTGTCGTTTATAAAATTTGAAAAAAACCACGTACGCTTTTGTACACCTCCCTAAGATCCTGGAATGAGTGCCTTCGTTGAAGGTTTCTTTATTAAAAAAAGGCTAAAATTTATATTGTGTCCAACAGAAACAAGAGACGAACTAAAATCTCACACGTTTCGTAATAGAAAATATACTGCTCAAAACAATTAAAGGATATTGCGGTTTTAGGTGGATTTTGTGGCTGGGAAACTTTTTAGCTGATTGATGCATGGTCGACAGACGTAGTAGGCTATATGAGAATAAATTACACATGTTTGGAAGAAAAAAATGCATTTTATTGCGCATTTGTGTACAAAAGGAAAAAAACACAATTTGTGCATATGAGAAAAAAGAATAAGAAAAGGTGTTTTCTTCAAAGGAAATCATTTTCAGTAGGGGGTATGGTTTCCACGGACGGCCAGCAACGTTGAACACCTTTGAGGCATGGAGTCAATGAGGCTATTAATCACGAGTTGGGGTATTCTGTCCCACTCTTCCAGAAGAGCTCTTTCCAGTTCTTGGAGAGTTTGTGGGGGTGGTTGGCGGCCAGCAACTCGTCTTCCTAGAGCGTCCCAAACGTGCTCTATTGGATTCATGTCTGGAGAACACGCTGGCCATTCCATTCGTACGATTCCTTCCTCGAAAAGGAAATCCTCCACCAGGTTAGCACGATGTGGCCTGCAGTTATCGTCCATTAAAATGAAGTCATCTCCGATTGCTGCAGCGTAAGGGACTACAATAGGTCTGAGGATCTCATCCCTATATCGGCGACCAGTCAGAGGTCCATCTCGAATGATGTAGAGGTCTGTGCGCCCGTCAATGGAGATGCCACCATACACCAACACTCCCCCACCGCCAAATCTGACACTTTCGTGCACGAACGCAGGATTATTCCTACTGCCGCGGTCCCTCCAGACGAAAATACGCCTATTATCAGGATGAACAGAAAAACGGGACTCGTCAGAAAAAAGAACATTGCTCCATTCATTTCTCCTCCAGTTCACATGCTCTGTTGCCCACTCCCTGCGGTCGCGACGATGCCTTGATGTTAGTCTAACACATACCATCGGTCGGCGAGCATACAGACCTACACCATGGAGCCGGTTTCGGACAGTCTGAGTTGAAACCGTCCTACCAGTAGCCGAGCGAAGGTGTTGTTGGAGAAGAGTAGCATTCATATTTCGGTGTCTTCGAGCCGTTAACACTAAATAACGATCTTCATTGGGCGTTGTTGCCCGTCTACGACCTTGCCCTGGTCTTCGGCCTACACTTCCAGTTTCCAAAAAACGGTTCCAGATCCTGGAAATCACACTTTGTGACACTCCAATGGTTTGCGCTACTTCGGCTTGAGTTTGGCCCCCTTCTAACCTACCAACAACTCTCCAAGCTTCTGAATCGGTTAAATGACTTCGCTGAGACATCGTACTCATCGAAACAAAGCAGTCACTGAATGCCGATCATCCTTGTCTTCATTGTCTTTCATTCAGTTGAAAGTCAAATTTCATTCGCTGCCACTGAAGCGACGTTTTTTACGTCGAACTCAAAATTAGCATACTCCACAGTTTGAAAATCTGAAAAATTTGCATTTGTGATTCTCTTCTTCCATTTTCGGCAAAAAAAAATTCCCTTATATCTTTATTTTATATAAAACTTACAATATCCTTTAATTGTTTTGAGCAGTGTATAAGAACAGTCAAAAGGAATTATTAGCGTTTTCATCTAGTCGGCCATTGATAGATGTAATGGTATTATTGAGGGATGATTCGTAATGCGAATAAAATACAACGCAACGAATCGAATATGATTCGAGGTAAAATCAGAGAAACGCAAATTGCTTAGAGTTTCTGTGAAGAAAAAAATTCCGAGAAAAATATTCGCTATTTGAATCCCCAGAGGGTGCAGTAAATTGCATTTTAATTGTAAACTGTGCGCCGTTGAAGGAACAAGATAAGATTTTGTATTAATTCTGTAAGATACTGTATTGTTCTATTCATTTACCGGATATAAGTAACTTGAAACATTTTAGAATACTCTAGATGATGTTAATTATACAGAGGTAGTTGACTTTTCCTATTAATGAATCAATTAATCAAACTTTACAGCAAACAGAAAGCTTATTATAAACTAAGATAATTGCCATTGATATTAAGTTCGAAGTACATACATGAATGGCAAATTTTCTTAGATTATTTAATAGCGACTGCAATATGCTTTAAACGATGTTCATTCTTTTAGTTTAAGTCAAACTTCATCTAGCTTCTGTTATTACGAGCTCAGCGTCAATAAAATTCTGGCATGGGATAAAAGTCGGAACAAACAGTCTAGAATCTTTATTCAATTGAGCCTTTACCTAAGTCAAATGTTCAGAATTAAGAGACGAGCAATATCTTGTTGAATAGTTAGAGAACGTTCTTTGTTTATTTTAGGCTGTTCATTCTCTATTTGTCTCCAGCCCCGGATTTCTGGCTCATATTATTCAGACATTTACGTGAGTGGTTGTTTAAGATTTTTCTTCTCATTCTTTCCTCTCTTCAGCAAGCGTTGGAAAGATGAATGAAGAGAGGAAGAGAAGTTAAGTCAGTTAAAGCAAATAATAAAACGTTGTAACGTCATCTACTTTTATTACTGGGGCATTTCCTCTGTTTACGATAACTGTCCTTTTCTATTAATCCTTCCGAAGTCTTTGTATTTTTACAAGTAAATTTTGAAATACAACAATGCCTGTTGTGAAAGAAATGCCTCTGTCAGCATTATGAACACAGTCTTTTTAATAATGCTCTTGAAACTTTCTTAAGAATACCCTCCAGTTTCTATAATTGACATTAATTAGATTTTAATTAATTTAAATTAATTAAGTTAAATTCTGGCTGACTATGGACCACTCTGGGTTTTTGCATTTTGAAATATTTATAAAGGTTTTTCAAAACGTCCTTTCTTATTCGTGTCTATTGTATAACAGTACTTCAAACTTCAAATTATAGAATACACTCATTTATATGACACATTAAGGTAAATTGTGTTCTTAATAAGCTACTTCCTTTACCTTTAAGAATGGAGAATGTTTGGTAGAGCAGTTTAAAAGTTTAAATGGGTAGTTTGAAACGATGGTTTAATATATTTCATAAATTTCTCTCTCTTCTGGCACTTTTTATACGCCATGCTATCAAAAAAATAAAATATAAAATTAATATTCACATACTGCTATCCGTCAATCCGTCAGTAGAATGAAAACTATTTAAGGTTTTTTTCTCATCATTTCCTATCTTTCCCAATATTAAATCCTGGTATTTAAGCATTTTATTACCACTTTCTCACTTCAATGTGACCTTGGCATTTACGTTTAATATTCAGCCCTCATCCACTCTGGAGTATGGTATTTGAGTCATTGAATGACTTAATTTTTTTAACACCTCATCAAAACATTAAGAGTGCTGCTCTTGCAGGGTGAGATGATATTAATGCGCTATTATTAAGTCTCACTTTTAAGTTCTTTACTGCTTTCTCATGTTCAATTTAATTTCACATTACTCCTTTCTATTTTTTCGTAATTTAATGCACTCTACAGATGTACGTCACTACTTTGAAACTTTATGGATTCTTCTGCAATGAATATTTGATCTGTGGATAAATATTGCCTCTTGTGTTATTAGCATTTTATGCAGAAGAGAATGTTCTAGCTACGAAAGCGGGATCTGTGCTAAATTTACTAAAACTTCATCATAGGTTATATCTTCAATCAAGGAGAACAGAATTCTCGTAAAAGTTAGGTAGGTCCTTCATTTCCTTAAATATTAATTTTACATGTATGCTTTAAATTATAAAGTTTTAAGAAACCCATCTCGAGATTGGAGGTGGGAAGTAATAAAATATCTGATTTTCATATGGTTTCCCATGCAGTAAAATTTCTAAAAGATTCTCCGGGGTATCTATTGCTACAGGTGTTGTATCCTTTCTTTCTTTGCCATCAACCTCTCAAAATGATTTCGGGCTCGACAGATTTTAAATTCTTCCTTGCCGCAAAGCTGTCATAAACTCTTACCCTCGATTCGAACGCAGGCCCAGCGGACTGGCGATCTGTCTTCGCTAATGATTCGACTCCAATTTTTAAGCTTTTGGAAGCAGATTAAGGAGTAACTAAAAAGCAAAATCTTCTTGTCTTGGTGACTTATGGTTCTGTTTTAAATAAAACAACGTCAGTCATTAAATTTAAGCTAGTTTCTTTATTTTATATATTTTAATTAAATAATATTCTGAATTTAGTGCGTAAATATGATTTTTAACGGTTTTCCTGTACTTAGTTTTTTCGTTTGTTGGTATTTTTATTTATTTATTTGTTTGTTAAGATCTTGAAACTAATTTCTAACTCCTTCTATCGTCCATAATTGTATGGATTCGATTTCCTTGAATATTTTCTCGCATACTTATTCGAAATCACTACACAAATTTTCTCAGGATGTTTCCAAGGTAGATTTATTTCATTTACTTTTTAGTTTTTCTCACATATCTCTGTTTAACGAGCCAATTAATATCTGCAGAATTTTGAAATTTGCAGTATTGAATAAATAGAAAAATAATCTTTAAAGTGAAACATTCTTTTAATTTTTCTGACGTAATTTACCGAATTTCGGCGGTTTTTAGAAAATGTTCGATATTTTTTTTACTATCGGTTATTATCAATATGAAACTTTTATTGATTGAATTAAAAGATATCCTCTGTTGTTAGCAGTCTCATAATTGTGGGTGGTGATGAGATCGGTTTTCTGAAACAAACATAAATTGAAATTAAAATGTAAATTACGCCATCGGATGGATCTGATAAAAATTAGGTTATGAGTACTTCCATGCAACGTTCGATACAAGGAATTTACTTTCAACTAGAGGCGGGAATTTTGTTACTTGATTTCTTTACTGCGTTTGGTAGTCTTAAAAGACAAAGCAGAATATATGTTAAGCATTTTAAACTACGCAGTACTAAATACATGTACGAAGGAGTAAAAAATATTTCTTATCTACTGTAATATTCATTGCTGTATTGTAGGATCGTATTCTCTTTGGCCACATAAAGTCAACCAGAACCTATTAAGGAACCTGGCGACTTCTTGCGCAAGAGTAAATGATACTAACACAGAAGAAGGGTAAAAATAACCCTTTTATTATTATTCAACTCTGAACAGAAAGGCACATACTTCTTACTTACGATAACACTGACAACTTGAGGTGGAACTTAAGCAACGTTACACAATAAATTCAAGGCTAAAGAGTAGTGCTGGACCAGCATTTTAAGTTAAGGTTAACTCAGTTGATTCGACAACCTATACTTAAACGGCCAAAAAGGCGTGTCAGCAACTCCTCGTAACAACAACGTGCGGTGGCTAGCACAGTAACGTGCGCTGGCTAGCGCAAATACGCACTGAATAAACTCCAAGATTCACCTTTTAAATACTAACTTCACTTAACTTTAAATTTGCATCCTGGCGAGGAAATGCTAGGGGAATTTGAGGAGTTAAGGAAAGATAACAAAAATTTGAATAATTGGTTAATTCAACTAAGGGAAACCTAACAGTATGTACCTAAAAAGAAAATCATACAGCGTCCATATATGAATTCTATTAGGACATTAACATAATTTCAAGGAGCAATAGAAATAACAGTATAGAAATGATATATAGAAACGATTATAATTCTCATTTCACTTAAAACTTCCATTTCATAATTTTAATTTAAAAATTCATTACTATTAGTAGCCCCAAGAATTTGTTTGTAATTACATATGACCATGACTATTATGGTAGCTAAGTTGTCTTTACTTTTTAATGCTTTAATCAAAATCATGTACTTATAAATTTTTACATTCTTTATTTATAGGATTAAAGTATGACGAATTTTTACCAATGGAATTTTTAATCGACTTCAAACCACATAAAGTATTAAGATTTATAGTTGCAAAATCCTACCTACTCAGAATACTGAGATTCTTTTCATAACATTTTGCCTTTTCCTTCAATATATTTTTCGATTAGACATACAAAAGATGAGTAATTTGGTAAAAACAATTAAATTTATACTTAAAATATATTCAAAATTTGAGATTTTTTACTTCTAATATTCATTTCAGGTATATTAATGTAGTATAAATACGGCACAGGAATGATATTTAGCATCATATTCTCAATCAGTATTAGTTAAGAAGTTCCTTCTCAATTCTTTGCATTAACCTCTTCACTAAAACTCCAAATACTTGCATTAAAATAGCCCACAGGCAGCCGAGCGGTAAGATATCTGGTTGTTCGACCCATGTTCAAATCCTTGCAAATAGGCTGGCTGCGGGGAAGTTTTCGTAGTTTTCCTTATAATCTAATGTAAATATGAGTCAGCTTCTGTTGACATTCATGAAAACATTCCGCCCACATAAATCACGTGTGCTTTGCTTTTATCAGTTAATTTAACCTGACCTAGACTGGATGGAATTACAGCCAAACCAGATCGATGAAAATTCATGATAATCGAGTTTTATTCCTTCTGCAGGAAAGATACATGTATCTTCTGTAACAAATAACTGGTGGTTATAAAATAAGTATCTCTGTTTGGAGCTGTCTATAGCTTGAAGGAATAATCCGAATGAATCCAAAATCGGTACACTTACTAATAAAGAAAAATGGAATAATTAAAAATTTAATCGTAAAACCGGTTGGCACACCTAATTGAAAAATGTTACAGATAATGTGATTATGCTTGCGCATGGCGGTGCCGATCAATTTCAGCTTCCACATGCCATTGAGCTGGAGGACAGAATCCAGGCGGATTTTCAGTTGCGCAATGTAATGAATCAGGAGTGATATTTCGCATATGTTGTGCTAAGCGATCTTTAGGTCACTGAGTTTTGCGACACCTCCATGGTATACATTAGATTTTAAGTACCCCCAAAGCCCAAAATTACATGGCGTCAGATCAAGGGATCGAGGAGACCATGCCATACGAAAATACCGGCTTATTGCTCTATCATTTGTGAAATGTTGTTGTACGAACTGTTGTACTGTTCGCCCAGTATGGGTTGGGAGCTCCATCTTGCATAAAAACCGTTTCAGTAAGACACTGTCTTTACTTCAGTTGAAAAATACGAATGTTTGCAACATATCCAGTAATCGAGCAACATGTTACAAGTCCTCATGGCCGTAGCTCCTCAAAAAAAAAATGAGAACCAAGAACGAAACTCGCCATAAAACCACATCACACAATACCTTAAGGTTTGGAGAGTAGAGAGGTCTTTCTTGAATAAGATTTGGTGGCTCCACAGCCTATATGCTACAGTTCTGCGTATTGATTGTCCCATTCAAATAAAAACTGGGCTTCATTTCCCCATAAAATCTTCCATGGGAAGGCATCGTCCACATCCGTTTGTGCTACAAATGTGAGCAGAATCCATTCTCTGCTGCGGATCACCTGGTAACAATTGCTGGTGACGACTAATTTTATACGGATAAAATTGGATTACCTTTCTCAAGATTTTTTTTACAGTAGCATATGGAATATCCAAAATCTTGAGCTATTTCACGTGCACTAGGACCGGCTTCTGGAGTCCCTGATGACTCCACAATTGCAGTGGCAATTTTTACTTGTATGGGAAGAGATACTGATTTCCTCCCCCTTCCACATTTTCCAGCAAACGATCCAGTCTCCTCGAACTTTTTTACCATTCTTCTCGCTGAACACAGCGTCAAAGAATCTCTTCCTTTACGCATTCCTTTCTCACGCTTAAATTCACGTAAAACAGCTGCAGCGTTTGAGCTGTTAATGCAGGATAGTTTTAAAATCAAAGTGCGACTTTCAAACTAAGCGGCTTCTCGTAACACGTTACTGGCAGAAATGGCCAATCCGTGATTTTTCTGACGAATGCAAGGGCATTCGCATTGGCAGCGCCATCGGTCGGCAATCGTTGCAACTATTTTTTCCTATTATTGCATTCTTCTTCAACCTTCTCGATTAGAAACGTGTACCAATTTTGGTTTCATTCGGATTATTCCTTCAAGCTACAGAGATGCTTTAAAACCATACAATACATAAAACAATTATATTTCTTCACCAGAAAACACAGAAATTTCTTCCAGCCAAATTAAATAGGAAAATTTCTTTTAAATGCCTAAACTCTCCAACTATTTCAACTAAATAAAACCATTAAATATTTTTTTATTTTCGTAGGCACTTATAATACATCAAAAAGTTTTTATTTTTTAGTGCTTTTAGTGTATGTTTCTTTTTATTTGCATGAAACAAAACCCATAACCTACACAGTGCGTCCACAAAGTGTTAAGAATGCAAGCTTCCAAGATTCGTTCTTCTGTGATCGTCTACACACGGATGCGTCCGTCATGATGTTGTGAACAAGAGAAACACATAATGGTGTCGAGCAAAGTACTTTAGGCACTTTTTTTGTACAGGGATAATAGAGAAACCGAAACAATAGTTGCTTTGCTATTGTTTCGGTTTCTCTGTTACCCCTGTACAAAAAATACCCCTGTTACCCCTGTACATACATGGTTTTGCGGATATAGTCGTACCGTACATATGGATACTTCGTGCTACTAATACACGCAATTTCCTGATTCAGGGTACGTGACGTGGTTTTAGTATTTACAGGAGCTATTCTCTGCAGTCATTTACTGTACTGAAAGAAGTCTATACTCTGGCAGTCTCAGTGAACACGAGCCTCGCGGTTTCGCTGTTCCCGCTAGGAAATACCTTCACGATTGCGACTGGTCCAGCTGAGGTGGCTGGTGTAAGGCCGGCTCCGTAGAAAGGGCAGACCGCGTAGTACTGACGGGTAGCAAATTTTGACGACCAGTCAGATCTCCAGGCTAATAACCCAACTCATCATGGTCTCTGGTCACCGCAAGCCCAGACTCCGTTGAGTATTTCAGCGGTGGGTTGAGGAGGCTACATAAAATCTGCTAACCCTGGAGTGGGACACGGTGTTAGGTAAACAAATTTGTTTTATCATCTCGAATGTGGCTTATGACTGGATTGCCCATCTCGTGCCTTTGTCGAAAATATTCATTTGGAGCCCGGTCCATGTAAAGGCTTTTGTTAGCCAGAGGACGTGAATAAATTTGATTTGGCATCTCTGACAGTCATACGGTCAAAACACACATCATCTCATGTTGTAATGAATATGAGCCACTGACTTTATGGTGATATTTTATTATGAGCTATGAATGGCTTTCCTAGACCCAATCAACTGCAAATTTTTATGACAGTGGCTAGATGTGGACCAACGCGAGCAGTGGTTGAGCTCTTTGATAATTAACAGTCCCAGTGAGCTATGATTCTCCCGCAATCGAATGCTGAAACATGTTGATATAAGTCTTCTCTGACACGAGACATAATATGACCACCAGTACAAAAAAACAATGAGTAAATGCGATTACCTAATGAGAAATCGTCATTTTAATCTTCCTATTTATTCTCCTTTAAAATGTCATTACTCCTGCCTGATTTGTGTG
The DNA here is from genome assembly GCA_000611955.2 of Stegodyphus mimosarum. Taxonomy (NCBI): domain Eukaryota; kingdom Metazoa; phylum Arthropoda; class Arachnida; order Araneae; family Eresidae; genus Stegodyphus; species Stegodyphus mimosarum. The sequence goes on along the minus strand of KK121413.1, from coordinate 89,464 downwards.
CACTTCTACGTTTCATGTAAATTTCATATTTCTTACGTATTTCTTTCATAATGCAGCAATTTTACATTTAAGGAGCAATAGGCTGTTTTTTTTTTCATTTTTAATGCTATAATCCATTTCCAAAAGGGAGGAAAGAATGCGAGTGCTATATAATATTGCATGTTTGGTTTGAGTGTATTGAGTCACATATCTTTTGTTTCATCATGACAGCACTAGGACGTATACACCACGTGACACTTGTGGAATTAGAGGGGAAACTTCTTTAACAGATTCTGTATAGCCCCTTGTTTCCGAGTGATTTTCGATGGCGTGGACCCTCAAAGCTGATACTGGGGGCACACTTTGCGCATATCATGTAGGTACAGAACAAGAAGTTGTTACGTGACTGCGATAGCAACACATATGCAGAAGATATTGAAACTCTCGTACATTGATTGGAAAAGATTTCAGTGTAAGTGGGGACATTATTCAAAAACAAAACTGGTTCCTCCATAATAATTCCATGCATTTTTATTTTTCTAGCCGTTTTTTAATCTATTTATTAACTAACCTGCAAAATTTAATTTGATGCAACCTTTAAAATATGGTTTATATATAGCGTTATTATTTTATGTTAAAATATTGTCAGTGAAATGTTGATCTTTGAAAGTATGTTGAAGCAGTCGAAAATTAAAAACACATAAACAGACTCTCAACAAGCTTTATTTTGCTTTGCCTAGAAAGAACTAACAATTCAGATAATTAAAATTCAAGGTATCTGCAGTGCGGATAATTAAAGTTCTACTATAAATAATAAAACACTAAGAGATTTAAGCACTTTCAGCATTTTTGGTTCAACATTTTTAGAAATTCTGACACAAAGTGGGAGGAACTTTAATAACTGTAAAAGATATTTGAAATAAAAAAATCATCTTTATATAGAATTTAGGCGGCGAAACCATTGGATAAGAGCAGGCGTACATATTTTGTCAAAATTTACTGCATTTTTCGAAAATACATCAGTCTTCATTAAAACCTCTCTATGGGAGTTTGAAATTTTGCTGGCATTTATTGATGATAAGGGGCGGATAATTTTTCTTCCATTTTACAAGGAAATACATTTCGAGAGTTCGGGATAAGGAGAATGTTTTCTTCAACATATAGATATATAATGTTCTAAGTAGTTTCGTGTTAACTTTTTTGTCTCGTTCCATATTTATCATTCATCTTTTGTAGTTCCTATGTATCTGAAAAATATTATAGACCGAGCCCCTGACACTGAATAATTCATAAGGAAACTAGATGATAAAAAAAGCCTTCAGCAAGAACTGTATAAAAATTTTATCGTCCATTATAACGGAAGAGTGATTAAACAACTAGAAAAGAGGAAAAGACGTAGTCTTCTGATATTAGTATTTCAAAAAAAAATCATTTCTTTCTAGAATAGAGTGGAATTGAGATGTGCGTTTCTTCTTTTACTAAAGAAAATAAAAATTGCTCGAGATAAATCAAAATATTCAAAGCCACTGAAAAGAAATAATATTAGAAATTTAATAACGAAAATAAAGAATGTTTTTCATTCGCTGTTTCTTAGATAAAAGGCAATAAAAATCCAATTTTGCTTTCTTTTTGAATTATTGCGGCAGACGATTTGCGTCCTTCAGCTGCACTTCAAACAAAAGTGCTTTTTCGGAAATTGAATATTCAGATGATATTTTATATTGATTCGATTCTTAGTTCTTCACTTTGTTCGCAAATCATTGGATCTTCAATCATTTAGGATATTATTTTCACAAATATTCTCATTTCTTTTTAAAAACTTCATTGCTGTCTTTTCTAAATTCGTATAAATTCAGTTACTTCGCATTAAAGGCTTAATCTATTTATTTTCTGGATAATGTGAAAATTTAGAAAACGAAACAGCAATGTTCTTTAGCGATTTCCGTAATGTGGGAAGTAAATTCACGTGAAATACTTCAGCGAAATGCCAAAATTTTTGATTTTTTTAAGCATTAATAGTTCTGATTTTAATGTTTGATTTTTATGAATTTTTAATACGGCGAGGAAATAATTCTGTTTGGATTTTTCCATCTTTTTCATTTAAATGTGAGACAATTAGAAAATCCTCTAAGATAATTCCCCTCTCATTAGGCAGACAGCCCTCGTTCTCTTTTGCAACATTCGGTTAAATGATGGAAAGGGGAATTAGGAAGCTGGAAGGGGAATTCGGTTAAATAAGGGAAATGACAGTAAAAAAAGAAAATATCGTATTAATTATAATATAAAGGTATTGTGCATTCGCATTGTCTTTTATGCTGTTAATTTTCAGTTATCATTGAAAATAAAATATATTTATATGCATTGTCAAGGATCATTTAGTTTTAAACCAACCAGTTTTTGGTTCAGTTACTTATCCCCTCATTTCCATTTCCTTCTAGAATGACACAGTGTCTCACAAAAATGATCGGGCGCAACAATATTTTAATTTTTTAAGTAATAGCAGAAAAACTCTGGAGTAAACTAATAAAGAATATTTTCCTTTTGAATACACATTTTCTTAGCTATCTCTTTGTACTGAATAAATTTGAAAAAACGAAAGGGTAAATTTAAAAATTAGCGTTTTATACTGAAATGGAAGAAAACGATACCACAAAATTAATCGGACATTTTCCATAATTTCTAATTAAAACCATCTGCAATAAATAAAAACTGAAGTTTAATGGAACTGGTTTGGATAAAGAAGCTAGGCAAAACTCGAAAAATTGTTTGCTTTTATAATTCGAATTTTCTTTACAGAAAATATTCGTTATTAATGTTTTCTTGCAATGGCTCGGTCACGAAAGGAAACATCGTTGGAAACCCGCAGATCAGTTATTGATTTTCAGAGAAAGAAAGGGAAACCTATTAGAAAAATTGCCTATTTACTTAAGTGATTTTATAATTTTTGATATTATTAAAAGTTATAAGATTCAGAATCGTATTCAAAACAACAGAAGACCTGGAAAACTATCCAAGTTATCTCATGGAATGAAACGTTTTATTCTAATAAAAAGAATCCAAGACTGAGTGCTCCTAAACTTGTTGAGAAACTTCGTGAATTATATGGAATATGTGTAAATTCAGAAACTGTAATAAGACTAATGCGATCCGCAGGATATCATGGGCGAGTAGCATGCAAAATATTTTTTGTCAGTAAAACCGAAAACTTCCATTCGCCTTCGTAAAATCAATGAAACAAAGGGCACCCGACTACAGGGTGTTTATTTGCTAATGAAAGCAAATTTGACATCTTTTTTTCGCCTCAGATGGGCGAGTGTTGGTGTGGAGAAAACCCAAAGAGCAGTTTCGGAAGCAAAACTTAGTACCAAGTGTTAAAAACGGCGGTTATGATATGGGGATCTGTGGCACATTCCGGTGTCGGTAATATAGAGTTTATAGACGGCATTATGGATCAGTATAAATATCTTGACATCTTGAAGCGAAATTTGGCATGGTCAGCACAAAAACTTAATATACAAAATATTTTTAAATTGTACCAGAACTAGGATCCAAAGCATACTGCGCACAGTTCTGCCTGTTATATAAATGTCCAAAAGTAATTAAAGCACCACCCCAATCACCAGATCTTAATTTTTTTTAACAGATTTGGCACGAAAATTTGAAAACAGGGCATATCTTCGCGACAGCAACTGAAAACAGTAATTCAAAAGGAGTGGCATAATATAAGTCCAGAGGTAACAAAACAACTTGTATAATCAATGCCCAAAAGATTAAATGAATTGAACAAGTGTTACGCTTATCCCGCAAGATATTAAAAAGCAGAATCAATGTATGTTTTTGTCATTTTCGGCTGTTACTAGAATTGTCCGATTATTTTTGTAAAAATATTTTTCCTCATTAAATAAATTATATTGATTTTTGAATTTAATTTTCATCTTTACAAAAATGTATTTACTATAAAAAATGTTAAGTTTATATATAATTAAACTAAAAGCCATTTCTTTTTGTTTTAATTTATTTTAGTTTTTATGTTCATTAAAGAATACGAAAATTGAAACTACCGATCATTTTTGTGAGCCACTGTATTTCAGTTTCGCGTGTTATGCAAAATAGGGTAGAAACATACTATTTAAGCTGGTGTCCGAGTTATTTCAGACAGATCGAGTTACTTAAGACAGAACGGTAGCCGCTTTGTGTACCTCAGGGATTGAAACAGATTAAACTTAGCGAATAGTCGCTTCACAGTTGAAGTAAAGATATACCCGGAAAAGTAAGGTTAATTTAGCTAGAATCTTACAACATACACACTGTTTTAAAAGAATTAGATATACTTCAAATATAGCCCAAACATGTATTTTCTGAAAACCTTAAAAATGAAATTTCTTTTTCCAACTTTATACAGATAAGAAAATATGTCCATCCCGAAATTACGGAATTACGAAATCCCTATTACCCGAAATTATGGAAGTGAGTTTCCAAATGGTTATTTATGGTTAGAATGGTTATTTATATTTTAAGAAATGAATCAACTACGGTAGATATTCAGGCAATTTTTCGTTTGGGGTATAATAAAAATACCCAAAACGTAAATTTTTACATACGGGTTCAATTTCTACTGAGGTATTCTATTCTAGGAATGAGGATACAGTATTTTCTATTGTCGAATAAACCAACACAAAATTCCTCATGGAACAGCCTGACTAACATATCTTTCATAAATACCTAGCCTAGAGGCGAATAGACAAAATTACCTATAATTTCTCATTATGGTTATCATTAGCCTACTTTTCTGCCATGAAGCTACGGAAAGCGAAAACTAGGCCTCCCTGAAAGATCTTTATGGCTAGGGGTCTAGTACATTAGATCCCTTCTCTGGTTAGGATCCCTGCCTGATCTGCTTAGGATCAAAATTTTCAGAGATACTATTAATTAATGTTTAGAAAGCTTACACTGCACATTTTGCGTACGTAAAATTTTGAGATGCAAATTCCTAAAAAGGCACTTTTTGCGTTTAGAAAAATAAAACTCTGGAAGCTTTAGTTTCAAATGAGAAATGCTAAAATTTGAAATTTGGTACTCAATTACGCTCATATATTATACTAGCTCTGATTAGGCGCATCTTATTCTGCTTTTAATAGTTTAAAGTCTTTTAAATCCCGCTGACATGTTTCTTTTTTTTTCTTCCCAGTGATAATTTCTCATATTTAAAGACCGGCATTTTACCATAATTACCTACAGACGGATACTGAATTACTTAACAAGAATTTTCTTCTTAGGTCACAATAAAAATTTATATTTCGTATATTTCTTCAATAAAGTCAGTCAGATTTGTCACAGTTTGAAAGTCTGCTGCGTTTGTTTCTTTTCTTTTTTTTAAACCAAAACAATATGTTTATGACCACCTATTCAACAGGCATTTAATTAGATATTTTTTTTAAAGTACAACTCTATAGCCCTATCTATAAATTGACTAAACAGAGTTTTCTTTATTAGCGTTGGTAATTTCATTTTTTATGTAAAATATTCAGAGTAATATAATTCGAAGGCGTTTCTAGCTCGTTTATTGGTAAGTTTTTGTAGTTTTTCAGAATTCTTTAGTGAATTCTTCTGTTTTAGAATTCTTAGTCTTTTCAGGATTCATTAATGCCGATAGTGTGGTATAATGTGTTCAAGGCCATCTTTGATAAAGTTGTGAAGAAAATACGGGTTCAGAATTATTTCTAAATGTGTTGGATTCCTTGACTTGAAATGTCGAGAAAATAGTGGTCAGTGGTAGCGGTAAAATGCAGGAGCCAGTAAATGTCAAGCAATTAAAATGTAAATAAAGGGTCATTTCGCTTCTGTGTATGTTGTGGAGACAGAAAAAATGCTATCCCAAGGAAAGAACGTGCGCTTGAAAGAAACATTTTCATCTGTGAAATTGCCAGAAAGCTTTTTGTTCTAGGAGGTAAGTGGATTAGTTTGTAGAATAGAACTTTGCAAAAAGCTTGTCTTGGAGCATGACGTCATTTGTTGCTTAAATGGGTTTTGGACTTAACACAAACAGAAGATTAGAAAACATATTATTTTCTTGAGAGGCGTTTTGTTGGAAGAGGGAAATTATCTCTGATAATTCTCAAGACTAACGACATAAGAAAAGTATCCTACTCGCCTTTGCTTGGAGCGATGTAGAAAAACATGTGTGACACCTAATTTTAATTTCTGTTGGTTTTAATTGCCCGAAAAAGATTGCTGTGGATTGTGATTAACCAATTAAGTTCAAATGAAAGTGGTTGCATCAGAAGATGGCTTTTAATTAATTATTAGATTTGGTCGCAAAAACAGGCTTTCGTTTTCGGTTTTTAGTACTGGACTTGCTTTACTATGGCTGAGGAATTTAGCGAAAAAATAATGGAAATAAAAGAGTGAGAGAATATGAGAAATAACTAACAGAAAGGTATGTAGTTCCCCACCTCCTCCGAGACGGAGAAAGAACTTTTATTGAAGATGACTTGGAAAAACAAAGCGTTCCGGACCTATATGAGGAATTGTTCCAGTTTTACAGACGCTAAGTAATGACTCAGCGATAAATGTTCCTACGGCCGTACACGGATGAAATTTTCCAGTTTTATAGACGTTTAAGATATGACTGAGTGATAAATGTTCTTATACTACACTAATTAAATATTCCAGTTTTACAGCCGCTTAAAAAATGAAGGTTCCTGCCCTACACTGCTGAAATATTCCTGTTTTATTGACATTTAAGAAAAAGGCCTGAGTGATACGGGTCCTTATTCTAGATGATGAGCAATTACCCTGGCGTTGTGTTCCTGTTGCCGACATATTTTAGACTATTCTGAACTGATATTTAGCGTATTGGAGAGGATGGCTTCCTTCTATGAACAACCACGAACAGTATGAAAAACTATGAGTGACTGTATTTAAACAGGTTACATCAATTCATTTACAGCCAAACCCTCGGTGTGTTAACCTTCAGCATCCCGCAACTTTGTTTCAAATTCCAGATTATCGATTTCTGCTGTTGTAAATACCCTTCCCCTCCTCTTAGTTTGTAGAACTGATTTCTAAATTTGAATTTTTTGATAGTAAATATTTATTCAGGAGTTTAGAATAAAGTCTTTATTTGTATGTTTATTGTGATTTTAATATGTTAATGTGCTAATTAGGCGCATATAGAAAGATGAATGCTATGTATCTAAGACAGTACAATTTATGAATTTTAAATTGGGTTGTCAGTCGAATCTATGTTGTTAATGATTTGCGGTTGTACATAACTATAAAATGTTCTTTGGGAGAAAGATTAAATAAGACTTGATTATTACACCATCTTTATAAAAATTGTCTTCACAACAGCAGCGAATGAGTCCAAAGATGACCGAAGGGCATTTATTCATTTCTTTTGGCTACGGAAGTATATAAATTGGCAATGCGAAACTTCCTATGGCGCTAGCGTAAGACAACTTTCTGGTAGCTTCATCTTATTACAAAACAGTCAGCTGTCTACTACTAACGTAGTAGAGAACGAAGGATAAAGCTGGAAGTTTCTAAAGTAAAATTCTACCACCGGTCCACTGAAATGGTCCATTAAAGGACGATGACTCCAGTCACTCTGTGATCTAAAAAGATAATGTCGAAACTTCCTGTACCAGGTAAAAGATGTCTATAGGAAGTTCATAACTTGATTCCGTTAATGGAACAATTGCTTTGGCATTGCTTTCTTCAAAACCAGGAAGCATATGAGGCCATCTACTCTCAAAAGAAAATCTCTCGTTCATCTTATGTACAGGAATAAATCCTTATCATATATCCCATATGCATCCTATATACAGGTTCGTAAGTAAAGTTTCCCTATTCAGAGCTGTCTATAGTCATAAACGTTTATAAAAAAATTATGAAACTTTTTATACGATCTTTCTTATAAAGGAATAGGTAAGACATTTAGAAAAAAAAAATAAAACTAATTGCAAACATTGCCGCTAATACACATATTAGTGTGAAATATCCATTGTTAACATGAAACATTTTCAACACCCCCCAGCCGCTGTTATAAATTTGCAAATATTCATAAAGATCTTATTTTTCAGTATGGTCTCCACTTACAAATGACTTTAAGTTTGCAAGTTAGCGATTTATTAGTTAAATTTTTTTATCAAAATGCCAACCGCGCACGAGCTGCTTTAAATTTTCCTGTAATCTGCGGGTGCTTCACAATAATATACTCTCTACTGCCCATAATTATAACTTCTTCCCCCCCCCCCTTAAATGGCTTTACCATCCCTTTATTACGTGACGATGAACGGTTATGGCTATACGTCGATAGGAGGTCTTGAATACCGGAGATTTTAAATTATGGACCCCTTTATTTATAATATATTCAATTAAAAGCGTATATTTGTGCACTACAAGCATGAAACTGCAAACTGTAAATGTAGTTCCCGATTTTATATAAAAAAAGGAAGCATTTAAAACATATTTCATCATTTTGTAATGTTTCTCTTATGTAATATTTTAATAAATATAGTCTTGCCGCAATTCTTAATTTTGGAAATTACTTTGTCTAGATAATGATTCGGTTATTTTATTAATTCTTTATACAAAGCATTTTGAAAAATCTGCACCCTCTCAATCTCGAGCAGTATAATTACTCTCGAATTTCAATTAATTGTTTTAATTTAGTAATGAATTTATTGACAATTTATTTAGTTAATAGCCAGTTGATCGTGTCCAGTTTTGATCAAGTAAATTACTCTGAATTTCAAATTTATCGTGTGCTTCATAAAATTTGATTTGTTATAGCAGATATTTCAGCTTTGTTATCTTTCAGAAGTCCATAAATCAAGCTTTGACCATTTATATACATTTACAGGAGCACTTCTGAAAGAATATTATGTTGATCGAAGGGCATATCTCCACTGGAGCCATAAAACGATTGCCAAGTACATCATGAACAAGTACCTGAAGACGTCAAGAGATCTCCAGGCTTGTTACGCTGAATTGGCCAGTGCTTTCCAATTGGGATTTCTAATGGAAAAGGAGAAGGTGATACGTCTTTTTATTTGTTTTACTCTTTGGTAACTTTTCCGTGATTCGTCCCCTTTTCTTTATAAAATACTAAAATTTTCAAAATCACTTTTTTTTTCGTTAACATTTTCTTAAACTTGATCCAGCATAGATGCAAGCATACTGAACTGATATCATATGGCATTAGTTTTAAAATTTAAGAAAGCAGAATAACAAGTAATGCATAAAATAAAAGAAAATCTACCCAACTTTAACATACGTATGTTTTTCTTTAGTTACAATAAAACTGCCAAGACTGTAATCAAATCCCTATCATAGTTGTTTCAGCAGAACCTTTGTTAGCCATTTGTTAAGTCATCCACTGCAGCGTTTCTTTAACAAATCAGGAAATTTCATATAATGTTTTGAAGACATCCTAGATTCAGATATTTTCTTTTTAATTTGAATGTATCATATTATAGTAATCTTAGAAATACAGAATAATGCACATTTGAAAAGAAGTTTTAATGCAGTGACTTCGAGAATCGAAAAAAATATTGCTTTCTCAATGGTTGAACTGAAACTCCACTTTTAGTTCAATTACCCGAGTCGCCATATCGCGACCATAGAGGACCCGACACGGAGCCTCGTCGTTGGCAGAGTAAAGAACAATTGGTTCTAACAACAAATTACAGATGGCGACACTAGAAAAACAGTGTTTAATGGCCATAAATACTGCGCTGTATAACTTTCATTAAACCGATGTTGAACTTGTGTTTGTAAGAGTGTATAAAACAAACAGGAGCAAATTTACAATAATTTATTTGATGCCAAGAGTATAATCAACTAAAATCAAAGAAAAAAAGCAGAATTGTTTCTTGACTATTTTTAAGAGTACATGAGAGTGACATACTTAGTATGAAATCGTCATACTTAATGTTGGGGATTCTTTGCAGAAAAGGCTAACTTATTTAGATAAGGAAATAATACGAAGCTAATTAATTAATTAATCTGTATATTTTTGCTCGTGAGGCATGTATTCAGCATATTGTTAAGCGCTTATATATTGCTCTAATATATGTAACGTAAAGAAGATTTATGGCTGTATACTTTTAAAATGAGCATATGAGTTTATAGAATACGTTATATTTTTCTTTTGTTTTTTACCCCTCTGTCCTTCTGAACCCTTTTTCTGTTTTAAAAGGAGAATTCTAGACCTCTTTTATATATATATATATATATTCTGTGCCATATTTGCTTCCACCCGCATTACCATTTCCGATTAAGACGACTTCAAGAGTGCTTAACCATTTTCTGTGGACTGTATGTCACAGTACCGTGAAAGATCGTTATTTGGGTTTTATATCGAACTACGTACGATCTAGCGTATAATACTGCTAATATAAAGAAAAACTTTTAAAATGAGTAAGAATATTATATTATTGTGATCAGAAATCCTCATATTGCATTCTAACACCCCGAAAAAAAGGTTTATCAGTAATGTTTTCTTGAATTTGAAGTATATAAAAATCATACAAATATTTTACAAGTAAATAAGAAGTAAAAATAATATATTGCTGTCAACTTATAAACTAAATTTCACAAATTTCAACATTTCAATTTTCATCATCAACATTTCTACAAATTTCATCATCACCGTTTGATTTTATTTTGAAGCAAAATAATAATTATAAATAAATAAATAGATAAATAAAATTCTGAATTTTACAGTTCATTCATTATTGAACGCTAGTAACGTAGTATTTTGCTATCAATTCTATGGTCTTCTATATTAATAATTATTGTTAAGTAGTATAAAGAAGTATGATCAATAAAAACTCTCATTCATCAATAATTACTGACAACGTACGCTTATGTTTTTCATTTTAATTTATAAATGAACAGAATTTTGTCGTTTGCCTTTAAAAAATAGTGCCCATGCAAGGAGTTAAAAAACAATTTTCATTATTTGAAACTGCTCGGATATTCATTATTTCATTGACTTGCTTATTCCTTTTTTCCTCTGCAGTCTTCAGTAGATGACCGTGATTTTTCATTTATTGTTTATTTAAGGGAATTAGATCCAGTAAATTAATATAGTAATTTATTTCTACGAAAGAGAAACAACATCATTCATCTGTCTTAACGAAACGACATATCATATAGAATTCAAAACAAAGGAAATTTCATTTACGTATATTAAATAGAAATTAACAGTAGTTTTGCAAATGGTTATGGAGAAGTACAAAAAACATATTTTTATTATTTAACTGTAGGAAGAAAATTCTGGAACAGATCCATCAAAACGTAAAGATGACTGGTGCGATATTCTGAGAGAAATCGATGAACTTTGGTATCATTTGCTTCGAAGTGGTATGTAAATTATTTCGCAAGTGTTTTAATAATTTCTTAGAAAGCTCTTTCTAAATCTTCTGTTATATGCAGATATTTTAACATACAGAAATATATATTAAGAGCATAGATTGACTTTCTGTTGTTTTTAAGCCTAATCCTAGCTATAAGTCATAATTTTTAGAGTATTAAAGTTTTTGCGTAAAAACGTAATTACTTGATTGATTTTCCAATTAATTTTTTTCTCATTTTCTGTTAGATGCTATTTCTATTCCGATTTTGAAATTTTTAGTGCTTAGTAACAATTAAAATTTTTGTTTATTCTGTGGGATTTTATCTGCCACAAATTTGTTGATTTTTTTTTTAACAAAAAGTACTAAAAAAGGCTTTTTTTATTGTACAAAAAAAAAAGAATCACAACAAATTTATTATTTACAAGAAATATTTTTTTACTTCGCTGTAATTATTACAATGCTTCTTTTTATATACTTTGCTGTTTTTCCTAGCAAATCTTCCTAGCATCGTACACAAATTCATATTTACTCATGTCGTTTCCTAACACTCGTAACTGAGACCAGCCTTACTGTATTCGGCGACTCGCGAGAAACTTCCTTCGGCACCCTCGCCTAGTAACCAAAATAGCAAAATCATAGGAATTTTTACAATAGATGCTTTTTGGCGTTCTAAAATAAACTTGATTATTCCGTGCAACGCTTCTCCACATCTGGCGCCCTGAGCGGTAGCTTTACTTGTACGACCCTTTAAAAAAGCTGCTGCGTATCCTTTATCTGCCTTCAAACTTGTTCAGTTTATTAATATAAAAATGCATATTATTTATTGGTTATGTAGCATCAATCCCTAGATATGTATAGGGTGATTCGGTACCAGATCGATAAACTTGCAGGGTGCGTAGAGAGAACAGAGACGACTCGAAATCACATAGGAATACAGGGTCGCAAATGCCATAGTTGCGAGCACTGTTGCAAAGAAGCACAGAAAAAAAACAGAAGCAGCAACACCTTATGGGATAGAAAACATTTTATTGAAAGGTTGTACTACAAGATTGTTCGAAATTACGACCATAAGTCGTCTGGCAGGCCTGAAAGCGGCGCTACATGGAATCCGTTACGTAAGGTTCCTGTAAGATTCCTGGCATGTCACGTGTCCTCCCGGCAACTACAAATATTCGAGCTACAACATCTTCAACTAAAGGAACGGACGTCTCGTACGCTAAACTCTTCATATAACCCCCAGAAGAAGAAGTTCATGCATGATAGGTCTGATGTAGGTCCATGTGGTACTAGCAAGACGGGGCTCTTCCACATTACACGACTGATGTCCCTCGACACCTCGACGTAACCATTGGATAGCGGTGGATAGGTCGTGGCGGCCCCGTTCATTGGCCTGCCAGATCAGCGGACCTATCATTCATGGACTTCTTCTTCTGGGCTCACATTAAAGAGTTTGGTGTACGAGACGCCTGTTTCTTTAGTTGAAGACCTCGTCGCTCGAATATCGGTAGCTTCCGGGAGGATACGTGACATGCCAGGAATCTTCCAAAACGTTAGGAATTCCATGTAGTCCGCTTTCAGGCCTGGCAGACGACTTCTGATCGTAATTTCGAACACATCTTGTAGTACAACCTTTCACCTTACCTTACTTCTCCTTTTAACTTTTCTTCCACGCGTAGGGAAAAGGAACGCCCAATTGAGACGATTTCGATTAGCATTAAATGATTTGATAGATATCATTAAATTATTTTACGCGTTTTTTGTCTCAATTGGTCGTTTGTTGAAACGCATGGAGGTGATATTTCAATGGAAGTTACAGAACACTTTTCCCCTGAAGATACTGCTATGTGGCTTTCAATGGAATATTGCCATTTTGATCTTTATGTGCCTCTCCCATTTTTCTTGCAACTTCTGCTTTTCCCAATTTTAAAAAATTTCAGTTTTTGGTCTCATATATTATTTTTCTTTTTAGTAATGTTTTATTGTTAATAATGACGTTTTGATTATGTTTGATATGTAACCTTTGGCACTGCCGTGCTTTTACGAATAGGATTCAGTAAGTTTCGGGTGTGCTGTGGCTTCTGCATTCTTGCTTGTTAATTATAGTGTAATAAAAAATTTTGCAGCTAGATGCGCAGGTTTTAAAACCTTGAAATACTATCGTTCAAGTTTTAACTTTCTAAAGAAACTTATATATATAGAGAGAGAGTCGAATATCTGTAGTATATATATATGCAAGTCATATAGCATTCTGTCACATCATATATGTTTATATACATATAAAGTTAAGCGTCACAGTGCATTTAAGAAAAAAGGAAAGAAAAGAAAATATTAATGTAAAGCATTACTAGTTAAGAATTGAAACATAATAATTGAATGACTAACTATTAAATTTGTTATTATAACAACAAATTTAATAAAAATATAAAATAAAAAAATCAGAAATGATGCTAGTTTTAGCTGTCACCCAAAAGGGCTCTTTTAAATTTAAGTATGATTTATAAGCAGAGAGATGGCCCGGGTGGAATAGCGAAGCATTTTAAAATATTAGATGAATATGCATTTACACTAACATAGGAACGTTATATATCTTCTGTATATTTAAATAAGTAATATTTAATATAAGTGGAAAAATATATAATGTAGTTCTGTGCATATATTTAGTACTTCCAATTAAATATATTATGAATTGAATGCATTTCTATTTATTGTAAATTAGCAGGAATAAAAAAAATAATGTTCTTAACTGCGTCTGTTGCTTTCAAACAGCTTAGTTTGTTAACCAATCAGAGACAAATTAAATTTCAAAGATAAATTTCTTGCATTTTGGCGAATGGCAACAGTCTCGAATGAAAAGTGAAACAGAGTATACAAGTGAAACAACACAAAATCTTGTTTCAAGACTAGCAGCCCTTTTGGTCTAAAAACTGCTGCCAAATGTTTACCATAAAATTTGATTAAAATGAAATTGTTGATTTCCGAAAATCGGTTGCTGAATATGTTATCTTTCTCGCTTTATAAGTCGGCAACTTAGTGTATTACTGAGCTCACTTTTTTATATCTGCATTGCTGCACTGTAACACCAGATATAAGGTAGAGCAAGAAATTACAACACATGCGTTATTATTATTCTTTTAATTTCTTTAGAAATTTTAATTTTTATGATATTTTGAAAATAATGTGGCTCTTTTTCGAAAACTGGAATAGGAGAAGTTGTTTATTGTATCTTATTTGTCTTTGGATTTTCGTTCACATGAAAATTTAAATAAATATGAGCTCAAGCCTTGAGATTGTGTAGTAAACACTATTATTAAAACGCATCCCAATCAACTTAATAGTTAACTTGTAACCTTATTCTTTTCAGAAACTAAACTATCTTATTGAAAATTAATCAGGTTTACACGCAAAAAAAGAAGTAATATAAAAAAAACTAAAAAGGTAAAAAATCTGAAATGTTTCAGATTTTAAGTTACGTCCAAAGGGGCGTTTTTTTAACATTTTGTGTGTTACCTTTATTTATTAAATATCATGTTCTTCGCACTTAGACCATAAAATTCATTTAAAGAACAATATCGCAAAATAATTTTAAATTGAGCATATGTTTAGAATTTCCTATACACAGTCTCACGCGCTGAAGATAAAAATGTTTTTTCTGTACAACGTTGCCATTGCTCATTTTGAAATCCTTGAGTTTGTTAATCAAAAATTTGTTAAAGTTTTACAAAATATGAAATCGATAATAAAACAAATTCCAAATTTCAAATTTGGGCTTCCAGATGCCCATATGCGCAGCAGGATTACATCATTCAAAATTCGATGGCTCTAGGTACCGTCGTTTTATCAGATTGCGAGAAACATACATACATTTATGCACATTTTTCATTAATTTATTTTTCATTAATTTCTTTAAATATAATACAGGGCTGCAATATTTGTTGGCAACAGTTCGAAATGTGAACCGACTTTTAATGTTTCCGACGCAAAATCGCAAAACGAAAGCAATAGTCCTTCAGGGACAAAGCCCCTTTGGACTAAAAATTCCTACTTAGGTCAACAAAGAAAATTTTATTTTAGTTACTTTTCATTAACATTATTAACATTTTTTCGTTTCTAATTTACGAAGCTAATTTCTCATTCTATCCATCTCTTGTAATACTTCATTAGTGCAAGGAACCTTTCTAGTGAGTTTCGAGCTGTCCAGTTCTTTAATATTCCATCTAATGATTTCACACGACTCAAGGTGACATATACTTGACCTGCTGCGAAGAGTTTTCGTAGGAAACTTTTCTTAGTGTTTATGTTTTTCTTTCTTTAATCGTCGCTTGCCTTGAGTTGTAGTTTCTTTTCGCATTCTCCGTTTGTGAAGCAAAGGATATTTTAAAGGGTTATATTTTAAACATATATTACTATCACGTTAACATAGAAATATAGGAAGAATTTTCGCTGCATAATGGGACATTACACCCGCTTCATCCAACTCCATAAAACTGTAATTCTTTAAATCCATACACTTTAAAAATCTTTAGAACTCTGTCTTACTGTTGCCACTTATTTTTGTTAAATATTACAATTCCATTTATCACGGCCATGTACTATTACTTATAGATTGTTATAAAATTTATTTTTACACCACGTGAGAATTCTTAATAAACGGTCATTATTTGTAAGACTAATATTATATTTAATAAAAACAGCATATCTTTAGTTCCGATAAACAGGAATAAATAAGTAGGAATTGACTTTAATATGTGAAAAAACTGTATTAACATCAAGTGTCATCCACTACAAGTTTAAAAAAATGTATTTGAACTTGAGTAGATGAATAAAAAGTTCTTAATTAACGATTGAAAATTTGAACAACATATAGGGCGAGTGTGAGCTAATAGTAAGAATTTAAATGACAAAGATTTTATGAGTCCGTTGTAACGTCGTATTAATCCATTATTGCCGCTAATTTGCATTCTTTGGCAATAGTACTTCTCTGGCAACAGATCGAAAATGTTTTCCGAAAATGGTCGCCGAGGTAGTAAGTAAGTACTGAAAAGAATACTTTCAAAAATATTCCAACAGGAAGAAAAAATCTAGTCATTCCAACAGCTAGCTGCTTTCTTATTGTAAGTGAATCGAAGTCTGAACTTGGATATATTTGTTTATGAGTTTACTTAGTGATAAAATTAAAAGTAAAAAGTTTTACTAAACGTAGTTTTTCGCATGATTGGTCTTGCTAATATTATTAAATAATTAAATGATAGTTAATGATACGTATTAGAAACTGTATACCATTTACTTTACAGGTGATAGTGGAAAACTCAAGCAAGATGCCATATGTAACTTCGATTTTTTACAATGCGCTGTAAGTGGGGCTTCCATAAGCTACGTGAGAAGTATGATCGAGCTCGTTAAATGCCATGTAAGTATATTTCTTTAGTTGGAATAGGGGCTTTTTTAAACTTTTCTGTATAAAACTCGCGAAATTTTAGAACATTATTTCGAAAAATTAGGTTATTTCGATGATGGCAAACAGAGGAGAGTTATGTGCCCAAGTGAAAGGATCCCTTCGCGGAGGACTTTTGAAAGGAAATAGGATCATATTGACGTTCCACATGGGTAAAAGCACGAAACCTCATGCAGTCGTTTCGCTGGGATTTGAGCCCGGGTCGAACTACCAATATTTAGAATCTACCGCTATCGAGATCTTATCGCTAGGCTGAGAGAAAATAAATAGGCAGCATCGGATTCCATTTCAAAATATAAGATTTTTTTATTCTATTTCGAAGGATTAGATTTTAAGCAAATTAAACTGCCACAACAATTAATAAAGATAGTCTGTAAAAGGTGTAATTGTCATTATGCATTTAAAGTTAATGAACTTAATTAAATTTTAAATACTCGAAAGCATTCTAAGGAGATGAAATGACTTCCTAGGCACATTTTCGACGGAAACGGCATGTGAACAAGAATACTTGTCGATGTTGTTGTAAACTAAGCTCACTTGTCTGTTAGCAGAGCAAGCCCACGAAATTCATTGTGGCAAGGAGTCAAGATTGCACCTGTCTTTGGTAACAGCCTTGAGCACCATACAGGTGACATTACGACTTTGCTGAGTTCCGTCCCCAATTTGATGGAATGCACCCCGTAAGGTAAGCTGAGGGTCTCCTACCCCTGTTCCCTACCATCAACCTCTCGAGAGGGCTTTTGATTCATTGCATATTTAGAGTGTTTAGAGTGCCCCCCATGGCGCACAGACACTATATATTTGGGCGGCTGCAAGAATACTTCTTAACAATAAGTTAAGAAGTATTCTTAAAAATTCTTAAAAATAGGTCTAAATTCTAAAAAAAATTAATAGGTCTAAAATTCTTTAAAAAAAAGCTGCAGGCTTTTTTGCATGATTTTTTGTTTTCAATTTTAGACCTATAATTCTTACCACCACGTTTCTTAAAATGAATTGTTCTATAAAAGCGGTTTCAGCACTATGCGTAAAAGACTTCGTAAATAAAAAAACTAAGTTTTTATAAGGTCTTCATAGAGTGCAAATGGCGATCGATGTAACACTTTTTATGCTTTCGTAAGTTAAACGCAAAAATATTCCTTACATCTGCTTCCGAAATTCATAGATATTTTACGTAATTTTACGTGGCCAGCAGCATAATTTTAATAAAGAATATTATTTTACTGATTGCTAAATCAATAATTTCTAAAACGATAAATTTCTGTATTACACTTTTTCCTTAACTTTAATCAAAGTACTTAAATTTCCTTAAATTTTAAATAATTTAAAATTATTTATATAAATATCTTTTAAATAGTTCCCTTAAATATAATCAAAGTCTGCTGAAAATTGCTTAAAGTAGTGAGAAATTATCTAAATGAATAAATTTGATTTCGAATCTAATCCTTTCATTGTCCGTGTTTAACTTATTAAAGCATAACGAACGTTTTACTAATCGGGAGTTTTTTACTTAGGGTATTATATAAAATGGGAGATTTTATACTTAAGGAAACTTTCTATCCCGAATGCTAAAAATGTTTTTAGAAAATTCTCTGTCTTGTTTTAAGGAACATTTGTAACAAGAAATAAATATCTGAGATCAATATTTAAGGAAATAAAAATGATTGTATCTATCTGTTTGGAACATCTCCTAGCATTCTTAAATTTAAAGAAATCTTATGTGTGGATATTAGGCACTTATAATTTCGTCTGAAAGTCTATTACGTGTGAAATAAGAAGATTACGTGAGTGAGTGTTCATACGAAGTTGTGCGTGCAACACATTAAGACTGAAAGTACCTTCAGCATTTATTCCATGCAGACACCATAGATATAGATAAAACTAACCTGGACTTCTCTTAATGCCGAATATTTATTTTGCTCTTTATTTTCTCTGCACCGTAATCATCAATCAAAATTGCTGCATCTGTAAAAATTGGCATATAATATTTCATTTGATCTCATTATCATTTGCCATTCCATTCAATTATAATACTAAATACCTACATGTATTACGAAACTTTTCCGGTACAAAAGTTCACAAATCTCTTTATAAAGTCCGTTCGCATGGCAGTCTAAAATTTTCTTAATAGTATGTTGTTACAAATGTTTGAAATATGTAAGTGGAAATCACATTGTAAACTCTCATAATCTCATAATCTAAAAATATCTGATATTCTGCTCAGTAAAGTCTCTTCTTTCAAAGTGTCTCATTTCGTAAACTTCTCTAAAATATCCCCAAGACTGAATTTAAACGATGCTAAAAATATTAATATTTATGAAGCATAATATAAAATTATTGTAAAACATAAAATTTCATTTGTCAGTAAAATACCAGGATATCATAAATCCAAAGAATACCTTTTATAATTTACAAACGAAGAAGATATTTATATTAATATCAGAATCATTCTGATGTTGTTCTGAAAGAACAGGTCAGAAAGGTCCAGATGTTTGGCAATCTTTTATATTATCTCCAAATAATACACATGTCTGCACAGTAACCCAAATTGTGCCATAGATTTCCCATAATTTCATTTCGTGGGCATAGCGTTCGATTAGATTAGTGATAGAACATAAAATTCTCTTTAATGTATCCCTTAAAACAAAACTTCTACTTCGTTTTAAATAAAAAAGGAAAATAATCTTGATAAAAGAACTTTGATGATCCCATCCGATATTTTAACAAATATATGTAGCTTCCACCATCACATCCGATCGTCTGCTGTTCACTTTCTACAGCAACTAATATTATATGAAACAGCTTTCATATTTTCTTTTTGAAGGTCATAAATAAATCTAATATCAGCTCTATTTTGCGTATAAAATATTACTGAAAGAATTTTTAAACATCCTATACAAGAACTGAGTTTTTATGATATTATCTAAGGTAAATTAGGTACAAGTACTTTTTTTATTCAAACTATTTTTAGGATGCTTAGTACTGCTTTTGAAAAAACCTGATGTGTACACCACATGACTTCCTTGTACGGAATATTAAATTATATGCAATTTTCCTCCATTTCGTATAAACATATTGAATTAACAGTTAACGAATTTTTAATTAAGTCTACTTCCTCCATAGCGTATAAACCCCAATAGAATAAATGCACTCTTTAAAGGTCACTATATTTATTTACCATAGCCACACTACTGCGCTGGTTCACTTAACAGTTACATCTCATTCATTTTTTAACTCAGAGTGAGCAAAAATTATAGCATCTGAAGAATTACCACAAGTTCTATTCAAATACTATAATAAATCTAAGACCATGTATAAACGAAATTAAACAAATAAAAAAGAAACAGTTTTTCACAGACGATTCAGCGCCGCTTACCTAATACGCATGCGCTACTAATTAATTCAGTTCTCAGATCGCGGTAAGGCAAAAATATGTAAAAATTCAAAATATTTTCATTAAAAATTGAAAACTATAGGAAAACATAAAACACCAAGTACAGTTAAAACAATTAAAAAACAGTTTTCACAATTAAAATTATAATTTTTACGCAAAGACCAGCTAATAACTTAAATGATAATTCCAGAAGCAATCAAGCATAATTTAATTTAATTCGCAATAATGAAAGTAGACGTTACTTTGTTGTTGCGAAGCTTAGTTTCTGTAGTTGGCAACAAACCCACTATTCTGCTAAGCTTCAAATGTTAACAAATATGGCCGCAATCATAAGCAAAAATTAGTGCTTAGCTACACTTGAAAAACTTTTAAATTGTTGATAATTCGACAATTATTGTATGCAGGTGAACTAAGGGTACAAAACTCTTAACCGAAAGATAAGAACAACATAACTTAATCATTTTTAAAGCAAAAAATGCACAATTTACAAAGTTATAAGAATAAAGAAACTGAGCTTACTGAGCCGAGTAACAGAGTGGATATCTATATACATATATTTATATATTTTTGTTGCGGCCGATTGCAACCAAAATACGAGGTGCACATCTACATGCTGTAGTATCCCTATATACAAAATTTCAACGTTCTGAGGCTACTCGTTTTTGAGTTACGCGAGATACATACATACATACGTATGTACTCACAGACGCCACGAAAAAGTCTCTTCCGAATCCATTTTAAATCAGATTCATAATTATTTGAGGGAAAAGGATTTCTTTATTCTGTCCTTACGTACGGATGTCACTGAAAAACATCGTTAAATTACATTCGATAGCGGTCAAAATAGATATTTTCGTTGAAATATGGTACCCGAAATTTTTCGCGATTACAATACTTCCTTTTTACTTTGTACAAGGAAGTAAAAATTCTCCTCATAACATTTTATAGCAACCATGCAAATCGCTGTCGCTTTCATACAACATATCGGAAAGACCTAAAGCATGTTTTAAGCAGTTATTATTTTATATTTTATTTCATTGGAATGGAAATGTAATTTTTTAATGTGTAGGATCGTTTAAAATTAGGATAAAGGCAACTTTATCCTGGCTTATATTTTAAATAGAACTGTAGTTATTTGGAGAATATACTATTTCTCTACTAACAGGCTTGCTTTGCCTGGTTTAAGTTTTTCATTTACGTAGTTCTTTTCAGTTAGATGCGGAATAGTCTTGAAAATTAAAATGATAATTTATTTTCGCACATTATTATAATTAGGTTATTATAATAATTTCATTTTTTCTTAATAAAGATCTTGGACTGGGAAATTGAGGTATTATCTGCTGTAACAAAACAAGCTGTGGACATCTTAAGCCAAGATCCCACACAACTTGCAACCGAACTGCTGAACTGGCTGAAGCCATTTTCCGGTAAGTCAGTAACACTGTTATTAAATTTTTCTATTTAAATTAGTTTCAAAACTAAAAGTAATTTAAATTACTATTTCCTTCTCCTCTAAAAGTTTTAAATTTGTTTAAAAGTCTCGAATATGTTAATCGCGAAGCCCGTCCAGAATCTCAAACTTTTTATTTTAAATTCAGCTGAATGATACCTATCAAATAGTTTTAGCTGTATAAAATTCTTTTCTAATATCAGTAATATCTGACATTTTTAATATCAGATATTACTGAAATTTTAAATGAGAATTTTTATTATTAATATCAATTTGTAATGCTAATAATGTCTTCAATTGTACATTGAAATGTCCACTTCTATGTGTCATTCATGTTTCATTCGCTTCCAAGATTATTCCAGCATACAACTTCCCAAAAAATTTGGGAAAGAAACATATTCGGTTATTTTTAAGGCAAACAAGCTAACCATTATTGCAATTATCTTCAATGGCTTTGATGTACTAAAATTTCTAGCATATTTCTCACCCAAAATAATTCTGAAAAAAAAAGCATTAGTTACTTTCAATACAAAACATTATTGTAAATATTTTATTTTTAACAACAATAATAATAAACGTATTATTCTTCCAATCATCATTTAATCATTAAAATTTAGTGAACTGTCATTAGCTTATATGCCTAATATTCTAGCATAAATTAGTACACATTAGACTGAAGCGTCACTAATAAAATGTTACGCTCATTTTTACGTTTGGATATTAAAAGACGATATTAGAAAAGTATGCGAAATTAAATAATGCAATAATACAAAAAAGGAAAGAAAAGAACAGAAACCATTTTAATCAACATGCTCAATAACTTCGAAATTTCAGATAAGTTTAAAACATGATAAAATGTGGTTTTATCTAAGAATTTGTAATATGAATATATGTTTCACTATTTTAACTAATGTATGATTACGATAATGTATTCATAAGTTATATATGATTCACTATTGCATATATTTATAAGGTTCAGATGTTAGAACTGTGGAGTGTTAAGTTCAACATGAATTGTAATTAATAAAAGCAAAAGTATAATATTTAATAATATACTCATGGTTGACTGACGTGTGATAAATGTCATATTGTAAATTATTTTCTATGCAAATATTTTGTAGAGCTTGCGGGTTCCAAATGTGTAAAAAGTCTGGTGACAAGCGCACTCAAATTCTGCAATCGTTGCAAGCAGCCTAGACTGATTCCTACAAATACATGGCTGACGCTCAGTTTGCCACCTCAAGTAACGGTACTGACAGTTCCTCAAGCCATAACCCACATGGTAACAACACCAGACAGTCAACATGTAGTGTGTGCTTCAGATTTGAAAGAAATCAGCATGTTCCATATACCTTCTAAAAACCACGTTCGGTCCTTTAAAGGTCAGATATTTCTGTTTTTTGTATAATTTAGTATTGTTTTAGACGCATAAGTAAGTAGATTTTTTTTATTATTTCACAAATTTATTATTACTCCACACGGTGTTGTTACGAACTATTATTTAGTTACTATACTATAAATTTTATTAATTCGCCTATCACTGCTCTCCACCTTTTATTACGTAGACGAGATGCGTTTAAACTTTAAGATCTCATGATTATTTTTAAACAAATATTCATTATAGAAAGATGAAACTTCTTAACATAGTCATCCTAACATTTTTCATGTCGATGACAACATCATTCTTTAGTTATCCATTTTGTCCATTCGAATGTCTCTGATGCAAAGGCAAAACGATCTGAAAGCCTGAAATAATGAAATAAAGGAATCAAAGAATGCCTTTCGGTGTTGGAAAAGCCAACAATTACTTAACGCGTTTTTGGATGAGTACGAAACTGCTGTCAATGAGTAACTTCTGTTACCATGAGCCCTCAAATGAGTAAGGGAATTAGTTGCTTTTAGGGAAGCCTTTCCAAGAGATAAATTTTTTTATCACCTTTCCAAATTTCCTCAAGGCAACTTTCTGCAGGCTTTTCAGACCGTTTCATTTGCAGTTTTAAAAAGATAGACAGATGGATAAATGTGCGAAGGACACCTAATATGCACTAACAGTAAGTAGATTTCATTCCCACATAGACTGCAAAGCATTATGGAGTGGTCAGTTGAAAACATCTTTTACTCGTTGTTCCGTTTGTTCCTTTTACTCTTTGTTCCAATTCAATTATATTTTTAGACAGGCTGGTGCGTGACTGAGGTTCTTTTGGTTTGTTTTCAATCGATACTTGGCCATGAGTTGCCTACCCATGGCATTTTTCCCGTCCACGCATCATTACCGAACGTTTCACTCAAGTGACAACGGGTTTCCATGAGTTTCATTCCATACAAATGGAGAAAACGAATAATAATACGCTGTTCTTCGAAAGCAAACGTCGCCATCTTTAGTATCCAAAATTCTACTGCAAAACAAGGTCGTGAGATTTTTTTAGCCGGATTATTTTGCCATCACTGTCACTCAAAACGTTAAAAACTGACCACATCTTTTAAAACAGTTCTCATATTTCAATATTCAATTGGTGAGGAAAAATTAAAAGCTTTATTTACAACTTAAATTTGCCTGGTAGTTAATCTGTTAGAAGGTCGTAGAAAAGATTTTTAACTACACTCCTCAAAAGTGAAACAGCAACGCCAAGAAAGAATGCCCGTAGCATCATGCAAATTGCAGGATCGAGAGTTGTGAGATGGATATGCAAATGTTTAAAAAGCAGACCCATAAAATCATTATAAACTAATTTATTCAGTATGTAATGTGCTCACCTCGGGCAGCGATACAGTCCACAATGCGGCGAGGCATGCTATCAATGAGTTCATTGATGGTTGCTTGAGGTAGCCTTTGCCAAGCCACATTCAATGCTGTACGCAGATCATCCAGGGTTTGCGGCCGTGGTCCTCGGTTAATGCCACATTCAATGACATACCACAGGTGTTCGATGGGATTCAGATCTGGAGAGGTTGCCGGACAAGGTATGATGTCAAATCCAGTCAGGCTGTTAAGAGTACGCCGTGCGACATGCGGCTTGGCATTGTCTTGCTGGAATACTGTGTTGGGTGCGCCCTGCAACCAGGGCACAACAACAGACTTCACAACTAGCTTGTCGTAGCGGTCCGCTGTCAAACGTGCACGAACACCTTCTTGAATCCATCGTGTGACACAACATTTAATGGTACTCACGTTGTACCCAACACGAGTGGCTTGTGCGCAGCTTCAAACCAAGTTCTTGGAGTCTGATAAAACGGTCGCGTTCCCCGGTCGTTTACTAATAATGGTATTAAGCTTGGCGACGTCTTAGAAGTATTTTCTATGCTTCTTCTAAAGTCTCTAATGCTCCGTAAACCCTCAGATTCTGTTCATGAGAAGGGAAAGTAATTGACCTTTATAGCCCGCATATACGTACCACGTGATGCAATGCATGCGCAACTTTTATCATTTTCATATCCACCTAACAACTCTCGCTCTTGCAATCTGCATGACGCTACGTTCATTCTTTCTTGGTGTTGCAATTTCACTTTTGAGGAGTGTACTTAGATTCAGCATATCAGTTAACTAGCATAATTTGATAATAGATTACTATATTGGTCATACATTTCGGTCATTGTTTATACAAACAAAAGGCTAGATATTATTCACACTAACTGCTTATATTTACGTTAAAATAATAACTAAGAATGATGAAATCAGACTATTTCTTTTCGATAACGTATTAACTAATCATTGTATAATTATACCAAATTCTCCTTCAATTATCTAAAATTATGTCAGTTTTTTTCAATATGAACAATTTAAATTGATAATCTTAATCATTAGCGTAGAATGATCTTATATTAAAAAAATTAATGTTCGTGTTAAGTATGTATGTATAAGAAAATACAGAATTCATGCAAATGAAAAATAAAATCATGTTTTGAAGATAGTTTAAAGATAAAGGAATTTATTAAATGCTCTAAATAATTTCAAATTCTTAGTGTATATGCAGTTTAGAACTAATTGCCTTTTTTCAAATTCAGTTTTTTTCATATTTCGTAGAATAAATCTATTCTCTATATTAAGTAATAATTGCACTGAACTGTTATTTAATGATTCTTCCGATGACTTAATGTCCGTATGATATCTAATAACTTTCATATTTTTTAAAAGTAAAGCTACAACCCAAACACGATAATTTTCTGGTGTCTGCAACTTATGCAATGGATGGGTAGCGAACGAAATAAATACCGATTCTGAAGTACTGATCTGAAATATAGCAATAAACTTTCTTAGCTATCTCCCACCACACTAGTTATGCAGAAATTTTAGAACATGCCTTGCAAAATTAGGACGCGAGTTAATGTAATATATTATAACCAAATGCCGTAAATTCAATTAAATTGCATTTTTGTTAGGTCACAAGGCATCAATTACATCTCTTCATGTAACATCTTCTGGCCAGTGGTTAATAAGTGGATCTGAAGACACAGATGTCTTGGTCTGGCACATGGATTCTGGCCAAATAAAGCATAGGATGAGGTAATTTATGAGTGTCTACAAACTTATTCTTTTTCATAGAAATATTAAAAGTTTAATTTCGTTAATTATAAATCGTATAATTAAAAAATACATCATGACTATTTTAGAGAATGTTATTTTCAAATCTTATCCCGTTTACGTACAAAGATGCAACATTACATTAATTATATTTCCTCACTGTTTGATAGTTCGTTTATTTGTATATTATTATATATATTATTCATAAATAAGTTCGTAAATTAGAAATTATGAAAAGTTCAGTATTTTTTTTATGCTATGGAACAGCACAGCGGTAACATTTTCGCACATAAGCATTCTGTGCCACGCACATAGGGAAAAATCCCTCCTTTTGATTGCATATGGCTTCCGATGACATCATTTCCTCTACGCGTAGAAACGCCTTGACTTTGCTTTGGCTCGAGGGTACACCTCCATATCGTTTGTTCATCTTTTTATAGCAGTACTGAGAAGATTATTACATGCATTGTATTTTTGTTGCTATGAGATTACACTTTTTACAACACTGTAGTGTGGTGAGTTTAATGTAAAATATGTAGTGATTTTTTTCCTAGAAAGAAAAAGTATTATTTCTTCTTGAACTAACTCCGTAAATGGTATTAATATTAAGTGCAGAGGTTTTTAATAAATGTATTCGTAATTACAAATCCTTCATATTAAAGGTGTTGTGATAATTAAATCATTATTTCGTGTTCATTATATATTTGTTCTTTGCTGATGCAACCTGCGAAAGCATGAGATAAGTCAGTTTTCGGAAAAAGCAAAAACGACGTTAGGAGTCAAGTACACAATAAATTCGCAATATTTATAAGTACACAATAAATTGCACAAATGCACAATAAATTCACAATATTTGTAAATTCAGCGACAGCATTGAATGCACTTTTTTTCTTTCATTTAAAGCAACAGATATATTAGAATGACATGGACGTTAACATGGAAATAGTATAATATTTACAAAGAAAATATTTTCTGCAATGTTAAAGAAACAGAATGAAACGAAATTACAATAATAATGATACGGATTTAATATTTATTTAGCTGTTTATTTAGGACTATAGTTAAAATTGCTTTATTTTCCCGTGCAACGCAGACTATTTTTGAAGAGAAAGCTACGTCGGAAAAATAAAAATAAGAGAGCACGTGCATTTAATATTTAATAAATAAATATCACGTAATTACTGTTGCCATCCAGAAAAATCGAGATTGTTCTAGTAAATAATCAAGAAGCTTATAAAAGCCGAATTTAAACTCATCTCAGTTGTAGTTGTAGCTGTGTAAAGAGAACTGCTCTTTGTTTACTTAATGCTGCTATTGAATTTAGCGATTTCGCTGTGAGATAGAATTATTTTCTCTGTTTTTGAATTGAGTTTTGCTAAAGGTTTGAGTTATTGTGATATTGTACGAATATCTGTGAAGTAATATTTCAGCATTCTGATTTATTTCTTATGGAAAGAATAAATTTTTGTTAACTTTTTAACGACTTGTGCATTCAATACATAACGAACCTGTACTCACGCAACAATAATAATAATATACTTACTAGCACACAATGCCTTTACTGTTGGATCTAGATAGTAGTGTTTTGATTTTTGCACTAAATTCATTCAGCTATTTATATAATCTAAGCACTTAAGATTGCTTCTGATATTAACAACGTCTTTGAAAGATTTTATAATTTTTTTATTCCGTGAAGCAGGAAGCCATCTGCAGAACGCTGGAGCTAAATGTTTTCGTTTCAAAGCAAACAAACGATAATTTTCACGCTTCCGTGTCACTCATGCTCGTTATTCAACGAAACCAAAACTGTAAGGACCCCGCCCAAATGTCATTTCGCCAACAGAAAACGATATCATTTGAAACTGTGGCCGATCACAAATACGTACTTTTCCCTATGCATATGGTACAGAATGCTTATATGCTATCTGATCAAGTGTACGAATATTAAAGAAGTACTAAAATACAAAACTTTATATGCGAAAAGGTCGCGACATTCTTTTTCCAGGATGAAGATATGAGAATTATTCGCAAGTTAGAACCGTTAGGCATAAAACAGACTAATTCACAGACTTCTTTCCAAAGAAACCCATTTACACACGTCTTAAAGCAATTGATTTCAATACAAAACTTTATATTGAATTATATTGGCACTGACCATAACTGATTAATTGTGAAAATAAATAGGGAAATTCATTGAAATGCCTTAATGCATGTAAGATAAGAATTCAAATCTTTATCATGCTGCTTACAAGCCTGTTTTCTATTGAATCTACTCTAATTTAAACAAGTCAGTTAACAAGTGAAATGCCTTAATGCATGTAAGATAAGAATTCAAATCTTTATCATGCTGCTTACAAGCCTGTTTTCTATTGAATCTACTCTAATTTAAACAAGTCAGTTAACAAGTTCAAGCATTGTGCTATATCTATAATATTATAACGTAGGATGATCGCGACAATATATATCTGTAATATATGATCCTTATTTAGGTAATTAGGTTCTTGTAATATATTCGTACTTCATGGCTGTTTGCAGCAATCATATCTCGGGAGTATTATGTGTCACTTCCACCCATTCTGAAACCTTAGTCTTGAGTGGATCAGAGATCGGAGTTGTCATCGTGGCAAGCCTAGACACAGGGCAAGTAGTCCAACGTCTCGAAAAACATCGGGGCCTTATTAGTACCATCGCAGTAAACAGTGGTGATGATATATTTGCAACTGGTAAATATGTGTTATTTATTACACTCATTTACTTCTTTATATTATTTATCTTCGCTTTCATATATTTATTCGTATGATTATTAAATGTTGATATGAATCATAAATTCTATTAATTTTAACATCATTTCTGTTAATTAATCCTAGGTTTCATGAATCCTTAATCATTTGTATTGTACATTAATAATTTTTCATTTGTTTTTGAGAGGAGTCTTCAGGTTTTGCCATCACGTAGCTTATTTCCATTGCGTAGACTACAGCTTCCCAACCTTTTCGAAGTCATGGCACACCTCACAAGCGTAATTAATGTCACCACATACTATAGAGGAACATTTTCCCATTACATCATTAATTTCTTCTATTACATACTAGAGATTCACTTGATAAAACTTTCTTCCAAATATTTTTGCGTTATAATCCATAAACATTCCAGCTAGACTTTCATTTCAGTCTTCATGAAATGAACATAACAAATTGAACGAAAATAACTAATCCATACATACATCCTTAGTTACTGATATTTGACATAATTTTTACATGACATTTATGAAGTAAATTATTATATTTGAATGCGTGAAACTGTAATTAATTTTGTAGAACGCTTACTTTATTAAACTGTGATGTAAAAATACAGAAGTAATATAAATTATACACAAAAGAATTACTGATTATATATAAATGTACTAATACTACTAATAATAATTTAATGAAAAATTTTCCATTTTAAGCCTTAATATAAACATCTACGATTTTTCTTTCGCCAGAGTTATAAATGTATTATCTCCTTATTTCAGGGAGACATTTGATCTTGCTTGCGTGAGCAAAACATTTTTAGTCTGGGTCTGTGGTCGAAAGAGCTAAATGCAGTTCTTGATCAAGACTTTTCACTGTTGATGTTTAATTCTTGATAGCATAGAAACTTTGTTCAGGCATTTATATTGTTGCAAATGGTAAAACAATGTTTATAAATTTTCATCAATGGATAAAACTCCCTTTTTGCCATTACCGAGAACTGAGATAATAGAATACACCTTAAACGCGACTTTAAGGATACAATCACTTTTTAAGTTCAATAAGTCACCCCTTTCTTTCACATAAACAGAAACCGACGTGATCTAATGAAGATAAAAATGAATTTTGAACCCAGTCGAATTTCCTTTTCTTCATTAATTCAAGGCAATGATGATGTTTTCTCTCAAGTATGCATAAATGTCGGTTTACAAGTTCTCGTAGTCTTTTTTTAAAATTCGTGTTACAACGCCAGTTAAAGATTTTAAGAGCCATTTTTCACCACATCTTTCCAAAGTTGATATTGTTTTTGAAGTGGATTAAACTTGTCAATGCATCAAATGGTCCCTGCATTTTTCAGTTTGCAACCAGTAATCATCTTAGCTGCATATTAAACAAATAATACTTCTAATTCTTATTTCATCTCATAACCTCTGGACAGAACATTCCCTCTCGACAGCCAACAAATTTCAGTTCTGAATAACAAAGATTAATGCTAAGATGCCTTTCGTTACACAAAATTGAAAAAACATGCAACTGATGTGGTCTGCGTTTGACCACATTCACCATTTTCATAATATCATCAAGTGTAGACTTTAATTCTAGAAGTAAATTATTTGATATGAGAGCTTCAATATGAATAAAGCGTATCATTTGAACATGAGGATTTTCAGACGGAATGTTGGAAGTCAAGAACAATGACCCATGCTGTCAGGGTGGTCGCACCATCAATACATAAGCTTAACTAAATCTTATCTAAATTTTTAGATGAAATTTATTTGTATGCAAGTATTCATTGATAACTTTTAGCCTAACCTTCGATAGTGTTGCCTCATAAGCAGAGCTCTGAGGTTAATTTTTAGGCACATTTCTAGTCCATTCACAATACATCAGTTGGGAACCACTAGCTTAGACGAATGGAGTAAGTTATAGATCGAACATTTCAGAAATGAATTGATTTATACTATTAATATGTAACGATATGGCCTAAAAATATTACTAAAACCGTTGCACTACGACTGCGTTTTATGAGAATTTGAAAGAATTTCTCACCGTTTGCTAAACTGAAAATTATAATAAACTAGCCGCTGCACGGCCAGCCTTCGTCTGGCTTTTAAGTGTACCAGAAAAATGCCTAAAGAGAACACCAAACATTAAATTTGAAAACTGCACAGAATTTTACTCTGCAGAACAATTTTATCGAAAAAGAAACAAACAACAACGGAAAAAAATTCAGTTAAAAATGCATTACATATAAAAAGCATACAACGAAATAAGCAGTATCCCTTAATACAAATATTAATTATCCTAATAAATAAATTAACCAACTTCCCTTTGCAAAATCTTAAGAACTCAAATGGTATAAACAGATTAAGAACTTAAACAGATTAAAAAATATCATGCAAAACTTTTTTTATATAATTAAAACATAATATTACAATGAAATAAGCAATATCCCTGGATACAAATGTTAATTATCCTAAGAAAGTAATTAAACAATTTACCGTTGTAATTTTTAATTTCTTAAACTTTTCAGTCTCTTAAAAACAGTAACATAAAAAATACGATGAAAAATTGTTGCCAAACCGAAATTTTTAAAAGAATAAAACTATTCAAAATGATGCAATTTTATCAAAACTCTATCAACAACAATAAGAAAGGAAAATTGTTGCCAAAACTACATGTTAAAATATTTGAGATGTGAGAAGTGTATTCGGAAGCTTCATTTAAAAAATTAAAAAAAAATACAAAATATTATTATTTTTCCGAAATTCCTCTTTTAGAAGGAGTCGAAAGGATTAAAGTTCAACGTGTCCAAAAATCAAAGGAAAATAAACGGCACATTTTTTAAAATAAGTTTTTTTTAAAAAAATTCCGCCGAAAAGGTGTTAAGCTCACCTTCCTAAATAAATTCGTATTTAATCGATTTATTGAAATACGAAATTTATTTTAAGTTCGTAAAATAGCCAAGTGTCTACGCTTCCCGACGATGTAAAAATGAAATGTATAGAATGAAATCTCGCTTTCCTGTAGCCCATTATGTCTCAAAATGACGCGATTTGGTCACAAAACATAAAATAAAAAAAATTCTAATTCGAATTTCGAAAAAATCGCTTCGAGGTGCACTGGCTCTTGTGTAGATACACCTATGTACGAAATTTCGTGGCCCTGGGTCCATTAGCTTACTCGCAACACGAACGAAAGATACACACACACACAGAGACTCTTTGTTTTATTATATGTAGAGATAAAAACGCTTATAGAAAAATTTGAAGTTGGTTAAATGAGTACAATACAGTCATGTTTTATGTTGCAAATCTGATAAACATACAAGTTTTCTTTGTAAATATGGTAGAAATTATTCTTATAATTGCAAATTCTTAAAATTAACAAGTAACTTTAGAGATTGTTAAGGTATTATTTTAATGCATTTAATCTCATTACAATGTATTGTAATATTTTTCAACAAAATCTTTCAAGTCACTGGCCAAATGTCGATGTGATTCTTTTTCTATTGGTACACACTGAAATGTCTTAAGGTACTTGAAAATCAACTTAATTCGGTAAAGTACCTTAGGATTTCTTATGTACAGTTATGTATAACTGTTGCAAGCTGTTTTATTACAAAGCATTTAGCTTTAAGGCAATTATGTGAGTATTAGAATTTTCTTGAAGTGAAGACTTACATTTCTCAAAGGGAGTACGCCGAAAAACATCGCGGCAAATACATCGTGACCGAAAATGTCGCGAAGAAAACAACGCAAGGCGAAAACGTCATCGTACAGAACATTGTAGGAGAAAATATCGCAGTTCTAAAATATCGTGGTACAAAACATCGTCATCGAAAATAAAGCAGTTCAAAAAACTTCACAGTTTAAAAACATCGTCGAAAATATCGTGGTAAAAAATAAAGCACCTAAAAATCATAGCATGACAATAACATTGCCAGACACGCATTTTTCCAGATTTTAAAGTTGTAAATGCCTGTTCGCATAATGATTTGTGACCTGAAGAAGGAATTAAGAATATTTTTACTTTTATGTTTCATATTTTTGAATTAACTAATAAATTTTTGTTGAAAAAATAGGTAGGATGTTCAAAAACTGAAAATGAATAGAAAAATAACGCTAGGTGTAGTAATTAATAATATTTTAAGCTAATATAGTTAATAAATAAAGTTCATTAATTAATTAATTTCTTTTATTAAATTTTATTCGTAATTTTTCATGCAAAATATAGTCTAAAAGAGATTCGAAAAACGAAGATGAATAACTGTATTTACCTAATTATAAAATTCTCTCAACCGCTATAAGTAGCATAAGTTTTCTACTCATTTTTAGTTTTTGAACGCTTCAGTTTCCTTCTTTTTTTAGAAAAAATTTATTATTTAGTTCAAAAATATAAAAACAAAAATAATTCCTATTGCTTCTTGCGCTCACAAATCATTATGTAAGATTGCATTTGCAAATTTTAAAGCTTAAGAAACGCATTTCTGAGATGTAATCGCCATGCGATGCTTTGCTTTATTCTTTACCACGATATTTTGATGATGATGTTTTTTGATGTTTGATGACGATGTTTTTTTTAAACTGTGAAGTTTTTGAGTAGCTTTATTTTCGACGACGATGTTTTCTCCTTCCTTTGTTTTTTCCAAGGCGTTTTCGCCTTACGTTGTTTTCTACACGATTTTCTTCTCCACGATGTTTTTGCTGCGATATTTTCTCGTGTAACCCCATCAAAGGCATACTTCATTAGAAGTACCTCATCGTTATTGACAGCATTGAGCTCTTGCCCAATCAAAGTTTTTTTTGGTGCAGAGTGCACTTTATCTAAATGTCCCACATTCATTAGATAATTTTATATCCATAAGCATATTTTCCATCTCATCCCTTTTTGGATTCAATTAGAGTATTGATATGATTCTTCTACAGATTTGTGACGACGTAAGTTGCAATCTAGGTAAGAGCAAATATGATTGCATGATATGAGTTTTGCTTATGCAGTTAAGTATGTAAACTGTGGATGCAAAATAAACATTTAGTGGCCTCAAACAGAAAGAAGAATTTCTTCTAATTACAGTCAAGCACAGTTTATCTAGATATCCTTAAAATTGGGAGGTTTAAACATTTAGAATCATAAAGCTAAAAAACTATTTTATGTTTTCGTGCGTATATTTATTCATGGAAAGAAAGATGAAAAAAAAACATAATTGTAGCACAAAATTGCTAACAGAAAAATACAGATCTTATAAACTTACTTTAGTTGCTAGATATTCTTATAACATACCATCGATGTTAATAAAGTTTGTTACTTTAAAATATATTTCAGGCTCTAGTGATAAGACAGTTTGTGTATGGAGTTTGGAAGATTATACTCTTCTCAACACAATTGGCGTAACGTCATCCATTTCTCGTATGGATATCAGCCGGGATAGCACTTTTCTTGTTCTAGCTTGCGATGATCAAACACTGCACGTCCGCTCACTAACTACTGGATCTGAAGTCCATTGCCTTCAAGGAATCGGATCACTAGTGACAGCTGTCTCTTTCGGCCATGATAACTGTAGATGTGTAGTTGGATGTGCAGACGGGAAGTGTCATGTATTCGACATACATTCTGCATCCCTTATTACAACACTCAGCGGTCACGCAGATGCTATTTGTAGCATACAGGTAATTACTGATAAAATTGCATTTATTAAAATCTGATTTGCTTTCTTCATTCAGCTGGCAATATTCCTTCATGGCAACATTAATAAAAAAGTTTGGACTGTATGTATTTCAAGTTTTACTCAATATCTCCTTTATTTCAACTCTGAGTTTTATTACTTTTATAAGTTTTATAAATAAAAAAATAGAAGTATTAATTTATTATTTTATGTATATGTTACTGGCAATGTATAAAAAGAAGGCATTCTATAGAATATCTGCTACTTTGGCGCAATGTACTAGATATCCGAATTATTCTAATACTGTGAACAAAGAGGGTCATGCAAAGATTTTTGTAGAAAAGTTGTATTTCAATGGAAGAAATGCAAACTTAAATATAGAACTTTCTTTTTGGGAGAAACAAGAGATTTTCATATCGCTCACTAACTTCTGGTATGTAGTTTTGGTTAAAAAAACACAGTCCCCCCCGAGCATTTCCTTGCATTTTACACAGTTCATCATAGAAATGTCTTTGCATGTCAATATATCATTATTCTTTTTCGAGCATTATACCCTGATCTTCCTTTAGCATACAACCAGTATGTGTGTGCTCTTTCCTGAATACATTGAAAATAGCATGTTTCTTTATTTTCCAGCAAAAATTTAAATGTGAATGGAGAGTTCTTTATGTGAGGTAATCTCATATGTCTTGCCACATATTAGAAATATCATTACTAGAAGTACTTTATACTTTGCCAGTTTGTCATTTGGCATTGCATAGAACGCTTAGGAAACATATGAAATATTATCCATTTCATATTTTGACGTCTAATTTTTGGCACTCTAAATATAGCCTAGTCATTCTATGTGGCATCTACTTTTAAACATTTTCTATAACATACATACATAGTTTGACGATTTTTTTTTTATTTTTTAGAAAAAGTTTTGAGAGAATCTAAAAAATCGATTTAGTTAATTTAAAAAATGTGATAAATAATTAATGACATTCCAATGATTAGATTTATGAAGATATAGCATAAATATATTCATAAATATTCAAAAACATATCTCAACTGGGTGTATGTGTGTGTGTCTTCCCAAATGCGAACATGATAAGAAAATATAATCTTTTTCTTTTAATTAATTGTTATTGATGGACAAAATTGGAAAAGTCAGTAAACTTTTAAACTTCTTAACTCTTAACTTAATTCTTCGGGTAAATTGTTCATATTCAATAATAATTACATATATATGTTCTTATAACACTGCTTCTCAGGCTTTTTCCCTCGTGCACCTTTTTTCATCATTGCTAGATGATCGTCCCTCCTTTCGTTCTTAAACTCGAAAAATGCATATACATTTATTAAGGAGATTATTTTTTAATATGTTTTATAAATAAACAAAAAAGTATAAAAATATTGATGAATCCCAAAACTTGAATAAAAGTAGTTCTTTATATTCAAAAACTAAAACTAAATACTTAATGGATAAATAAAAGGTTGACCACATTTCTCCCCCCCTGAAACTATCAAGTACCCTAATTGACAACTCCTGCTGTATAATATAAAAGAAACGACACACCGAGAAGGAGTTATCCAAATAGAACAAAAGTGCGCATACCTTTCGATAGAATATACAAATGATTAACCTTTGGCAACCATTGTTTAACTAGCCGGAGCTCCAGCGCATTGCGAAGGAGTATCCGGATGGTGTATGCAACAGAGGACATTCCAGTGCTAACGCATAACTGTGAATGTAGTTCCGTCGACCCTCGTGGAATGTACGAATGTACAGAGAAGGCATACACTTAGACTAAAGGAAGCAGGGTGGTACTTTGCAGTATCCCGAGGCATTTGGTTCGACGCAATGCTTCCATTTGACGATGCTAGCAAGAATTGTTGAACCATGGCTGTGTACAGCAATAAGGCGGTGGGGGAGCGCCGACAGATCGCAAGGAAACTGTGATCGTCAAATGGCGCTTACAGTCCCTGATGTGCCTTTATCAGCGATCCAATGTGTAACCGGAACATCAGTGCTTGCAATGACCATTAGATAAGCAACTCAGCGAATGGGGTATGAGGTCATGGAGTTCATTACGCCGCCTATTTTTCACCGTTACACCGCAGTGGTGCCGGGCGCATTTAAAATGGGATCTCACGGATTGGACTAGAATTGCTTTCAACGATGAGTTCCGCTTCGAATTGAGATCTGATGACTAGCGAAGACGTATCTGGAGACGTCCAGGACATCGGTAGGATACTCACCGGACTGTCATTGCCACACACAGTCCAACAATCAGGAGTTATGGTATGGGGCTCATTTCATTTGATAACCGAACCTCTTTGGTTTTTATCCAAGACACTCTTAGAGCACGGCGGTACGTCGATGTGATTCTACGCTTGGCAGTGTTTTCCTTCCATTCGCGAAACCTTTGGCTCACATTTCAACAAGGTAATGTCCGGCTGCACGCATTACTTCTTTCTACTACTTCTATTCATGCTTCTCCAATACTTCCTTGCCCGGCGCTATAGCCAGAACTCTCCCAAATAAGTTGATTCTAATGAGCAGTCGTCTTCGACCATCCTTGATTCGCGTCGATCAAACTCGCTAATTAGAATGTGTATCACAAGCAATCTCGCAAGAGAACGAACATCTGCCAGCTGTATTAGTCAGTGTTCAGCCGGATACCAATTTGCTTCAAAGCCACAGGTGCGGCGACGCATTAATGATATTTGTACCGTTGTAGCTGTATTTCCTGAATAAAACATTCAATTCCTATGCTATTGTTTTCGTTTTCAATATGTATACATTACATCTACCGATTTTCGTCGCATTCGGATAACTCCTCCTTGGTGGACCGCTTTTTGTGTTATAGAGTGTATAGTTGCAAGCATATGTTAATAAATAAAGTTCCCCATATCCTTTCAAAAAGTTGAGAAAGCTGATATGATAAAAGAAAGCTGATAAATTGAAAAAGTTGAAAAAGCTGATCATAATTTGATTATTTCCCTAAATTTTAATTCTGATAATATGATATGAAGTTCAACTTTATATCGTTTGTTATATTATACTCCCTGTTATCTGTTGTTTTTCAATTCGACATATTATGAAGCTCGGCATAGCACGAAATGGTATCTTTTAGAGATGTTAAACTCTTTCGGACGAGCCATTAAAAACTTCTTTTGATTGCCTGAAATCCTTACTGAAAAAAAGAACTGTGTGTTCTTGGCCGACAAGGTGGAATGACCCTGATTCCAAAGGAAGGTTCACTTATGATTCATTTCAATAGTAAATGAAAGAAGGTGTATGAGCGACAAGCATTTTAATCAAGCTTTGACTATCATGGACATTTTCCATCTTACTACGAAAGGTTCTCGATTAAAAATTGTGTTTGTGGTATAAGAAATGCTAATTTAGAGCACCTGTCATTTAGTTGTCCCGCTATGAAAAATATTGTTCAAAGATTTATCCCTAAAATTGTTAAATTTAATACCTTAAATGATTTATGTAAAAATGTAGTGTCTAAATTAAGATTGTCAAATTTCGTACAATATGTGTTTTTGAACGAAATAGAATTGCATATTGAATGAGTTCAGGATATTCTGTCTGTTTTATTTAAAACTAAAATGTTCATATTTTATATTGTTAGTTTATTCTTTTGTACATGTAAGTAACATGTGTTTTATTTTATATTACAAAGTTTGTAATTAAGTGTTATTAGTCGGAGTGGCTGATAGATCTTACCAGTCTTTAAAGACGTTTAAATCTGTAGTAGCTATTTTTTTTAGTTATTTTAGCAGTATGGTGGCTGTTCAGCTGTTTGTAGGGCATGGATGGTCCCGTTTTAGAATTTAATGTTTATCATTAATTATTTAATATGCCGTTTATAGCTCTATTAAGTCCTGTTACGCCCCTAACAGTGGTAAAGGTAATTTTGATCAGTCATATTATGAATAATTATGGTTATTGAAATTGTTATTAACAGATTATTATCATCACTCTAATATTCGTTTCATTCAAGGTCTGCTTTTGCATTGCCTTTGATTGAGTTTTCTAAATAGCCTTGTCTTTGTCAATAACTACCTACCTAAGAATAGAAATTGTAGAATATTACAAAGTATTTTCAGAATTGAATGAAATTGTTTAATTATTCACCGCAATATATTTATTTTCCAATGCGCGAGTTTTATGCAAAGCACTGTATCGTAACGACCTAACATTTTTTGTTATTATCTAAATAATCGCCTTACTAATTTCGTTCATTTCTTAATTTTACAGACGTATAAAGAAAAGGTTAAGACGGGCACAAATTATGCCATTTCATACACAAAGTTTACCGCAAGCTATCAATACAATTTTTTGTTCAGTGCAGCTGTAACCTGTCATCGGGAGTTTCAGATTATTTCTCTACCCTAACCACTTTCAGTGTCTTGTATAACGGGTAATTGGAACCATATTTTTCTTAACGAAACAAAAAAATATAGAAAGATACAAGGTGAGCAAAATCAGAAAGCATTAGAGAGGATATGGGGTTGAGAAGCCTTTTGTGTTTTTTAGCACACATCAATTAAAGAATTTTTTTCTGAACGCCGAAATGCAAAATTTAAAATGCTTTCAAATAAATTTTATAGCTTATCTTCTTTGTATATCATTAGCCTACAAACAGCCAAATAAAATTTTGTTATAAATATCATTGTCTAAAACCGACACATAGCTTACACGAGGCTTAAAATACTGAAAATATAGTATCTCCGAAGATAAACTTTCAGGCAATATTCTGATATTTTAACATATATGTAGGTTGGTCATAAAAAGTTCTTCCTCGGTGTATGAAAACCTAGCGGCCTATCCATTCAACCAGTCGAAATGAAATGTCAGATATTATTTGAAGGTATGCGCTCGTGTTTCTGATGATTTAAAATAATAGATCTGCAAGTGTTATAGTTACAGTGAAATCACTTCGAAATTTTCGAAAGGCAACACCCACCTTTTTTCAGCACAAAGATACACATATGACGAAAATTGCCGGGTAAAACTTTTGCAGAGAAAAGCATTGTAAAGGGCCACTGACAATACTGAGAGCAGGTGCACTGACACACTTTGCACAATTATATCCTAATATTTTTTATGGCTTTATTTAAAGAAAAGCCTTACGATGTGGCACTAACGCCTTTACACGAAGCTTAAGTGACTGTATGGCGCTGCGGCATCGCAAGCACATCTGTTCTACTTGCTTCTTCCAAACGGCCACTTCCACAGATATGAAAACGTGCTCTATTACAAGTACACGATGTATAACAATGTTGCAGAATTACGTGATTCCAGAATGCAGCAGTGAAATATCGTTAATGGCATTGTATAGATGCAAGATGATGCTCCTCTATATGTCACCACATGTTTCTGGTAGGTGCTACAAGAGCACATTTGAGATATGGCCATCTCCCGTAATTTTGCAGTTTCGTAACCACCGCGATTCCCGGACTTATTGCAATGGATTTCTCGTTTTGGAGTTATCTAAAACCTAAGGTGTTCACATGAAATCCCCGAGATTTGTCTGAACTGATAGATCTCATAAAACGTGAAGTTATATATATTTCTCCTGCCATGTAACGTTCCTCATTGTTAACAACAATCTCCCGCATGCAATGCGTTATTGTCTATGAAAGTGGACAGTGAAAATTTGTCGTTCCAATAAAAGTTTTTTCCCCCTCTCTGATATTTTGAGTTGTCATTGGCCCTTCAAAATTCTTTTCTTTGCAAATGTTTTACGACAGCAGTTTACGTCATACGTGTATCATTCCGTCACCATTTATGGTTTTTCAATGTGTTGATCAATTTGCGTAAGTAAATGGGTGTTGTCATTTAAAAATTTTGAATTTTTTTCACTGCAACCATAATTGCTAGAACACTGTTATTTGAAAACACCACAATCTCGAGCGCATTAACTTCATATAACAATATCTGAAATTTCATTTTGATTGGTTGAGTAGATAAGGCGCTAGGGGTTCATATCGAGATCAATATAAATATCAATTATTGATTGTCATTATATCGAGAAGTTTTTTTTTATGACCACCCTGTTAGTTTACTGATTTTTGTTTATTGTCAAGACATGTTGCGTCATAGTCATTGCCTCATTTCTCAATCTTGAGGACCAGCAAACTGCTAATTCTCAGAGGTACTGCAGCTATTTCATGTGGTATTATAAACTGCAAATTTTAATAGGTGTTACCATTCTGAGCAGCCTAAAATACTTTTATGTGTGCAATGCTTAACAAATAGAGGAATTTTAAAACAATGTACGCACCTCCTAAAAATTATATCT
This sequence comes from Stegodyphus mimosarum, assembly GCA_000611955.2. Lineage (NCBI taxonomy): Eukaryota > Metazoa > Arthropoda > Arachnida > Araneae > Eresidae > Stegodyphus > Stegodyphus mimosarum. The sequence goes on along the minus strand of KK121413.1, from coordinate 48,605 downwards.
AATTCCTAAAATGTATGCTGCATGTATAAGGTTACCCTCTAATTCCACTTAATCTAAAGACTAAGTAATCTTACTAAACTGCCGAAAAAATTTTCGGGCTGTGTTTACTTATAGTTCTACAACCCATATTCATAACGAGCCATATAAAAACGACTAAAATAACGCACTTTTAGTTTAGATTTACCGATTGTTGTTGTTTGATTTGTATTTTTGTAAGAGCGTTCCTGTTGTATTTCGTTATAGGTGCAGCCAAATGACAGGTTTTTAATTACAGCTGGCGGTAACAAAGTCGTAGTATGGAATTTCACGTCACCTAGGCGTGAAACCGTCAGTCAATCAAAGCCGAAAGTTAAGAGAGTAGACAGTCATCGCGAACCCATAATGTGCATAGCTGTCTCCAGAGATGGCACTCTTGCCGTATCAGGTAAGTTTCCAGATTTGAATGAATGAAAGTTACGTAGTATAATAATAAGTACTTTGCTGTCGAACTTATGGAAAATATTTTCACATTGAGTTCGTACATACATACACAGAGACAGACAAAACAAAGTTTCCGTTTTTCTCGAAACTTGTTTTCGTTACCAATGTTACTTTTCTATTTTTGTATACACCCTTCCGTATACAACAAATAGAAAATAACATTGAATGATTATTAGAGAAAGATGTCATTGTTACCCTTAAGATGTTTTAAGCCATTTCAAAGAGTAAAGTGTTACGTTAATATTGTGACTGAAAATTCCTTAAGAAACTGAGAAACAAATCAATAACATGACTTTGTAACTATAAGGTATTTCTCCCGCTTTCTTAGCATGCCTTCGTGTTGTAATGGTCAGCACACTCGGCGCGTATTCGAGAGGTCCGAAGTTCGAGTCCCGGCGAGGGCATTGCTCATATTTTATGAATGCTTCAAAAAAAAATCCTAATGACTCTACAGTGGCGCCGATCTAAAAAAGGTGGGGATAATGATTCTTCACTAACAGGATTTGGAGATGTGGTCCCCTAATCCTCAGTCGCCCTTTAAAGGAGGAGTATATAAGGTATTTCTCCCGCCTTCTTAACATGCCTTCGTGGTGTAATGGTCAACACACTCGGCGCGTATTCGAGAGGTCCGAGGTTCGATTCCCGGCGACGGCATTGTTCATTTTTCATGGCTGCTTCAAAAAAAAATCCTAATAACTCTCCAACACTTGCTCCCGAGGGAATAAAAAATACCATATACAATTTTTAAATTTTAATATCTAGGCTATTAGAATGCGCAACTGAGAAAAGATTATTATCGGCGTGCAGGTTTGGGCGTCCTGAACATATACTGGAGTGTAACACTGAGCACTTGCAAGGATGTGTTGAGGTTAACGATATTTCAGGATGTCCTGAGGGTATGGTAAGAAGGAATTTCAATCCTCATAACATTCCATACTCTGGCGATGAGACCAAGCGAGGATGTGTTGAGAACATCCTGGGACGTGACATTAAACACTTCGGACGATATGTTTAGGACGTCATCAGCATATATGCATATCTCGTGATCAACATCCGCAGGATGTCCGAAGGAGGTTTTGGTGCTATGTAAGGATACTTTAAACTTATTACTATGTCAATTACCATGAAAACAAATAAAGCAAAAATGAAAGCCTTTTAAGCTATGCGATGGTGAACAATTGTTCATGTTTATGATTATGATTATTTCAAATTCAAATTAGTAAATGAATATTAATGCAGTTCAGTTCCATTATTACTTTCTTAACCCTACTGCAGGATATTACCTAAAATTTCTCGCCTTTTCCTCTTGTATGATATCTTAGGCTCGGTACCAATCATCGTAGATTCAGCGTATTTTTAGTTTTCAGAGCGCAAATGTCTTATTTTGAAGTAGTATTATTCGGGATAGCACTAAACTATGTTCACGTCATTTTATGTGACCTTGGTCTATTAGGAAATATATTACTATAAATGTAAATGTATCAATATGCAAAAAGAATTTAATATACTTATTAATATGTCTATTATGGTAAACCAAAAGATGAGTTAAAATCATAACTTTCTGAAATAAAAGAACAAATTATGAAAATGAATTATATATCTTCTGTCGAGAACGGGAAGACATTCGTCTATCGAATTTTCAGAGTTTTTAAGTCAAGGATCAGACTCTGCTCAAAATATTTTAATTTTTGTACTTTTTTTTTGCTCCTATAAAGTGCTAATTAAAGCTAATCATAATAGAATTATTTTGTAGTAAAACAAAACTTATTCATCTATAATATTTCAGGTTCTAAGGACAATCTTCTTAAAATATGGAATTTGACAACTGGAGACGTCAGTGAAACACTTTCCGGACACTCTGGCCCAGTGACTTGTGTTGCCTTTGCTCCAAATGGTTTGTTTGTAGTCTCTGGGTCTGAAGACACAACTCTCAAAGTTTTTGGTTTAACTTTGGGTCTCGTAGAAGCAACTTTCCAGGTAATAAATATTAATAAAGTAATCTTGTTATACTCAATTTTCATCTTAACCTTTTATCAAACTATTCATCTCCAGTTATATTTTCTAAATAAAACATCATGTTTACAATCAGACATTAATATGTAATGTATATTTAACAAAAATAATGATGTATATGGAAGTATATTACACCAAATACTTAAAATAAACTCATTTATTTATTATTCAATTTAGGAACACCAAAGCAAAATTCTAAGCGTAAGTGTTACGCCAGACAGCAGGCGAATTCTATCTGCGGATAGTCAAGGATTCCACAGATTATGGACTGCTGATACTGGAAGCCAGTTGTACTGCTGTACTAAACCTATAGTTCAAGTTACTGTAAGCGGCAACTTTGTGTTCGCGGTTGGCGGAAAAAACGACAACATGTAAGATAACTTTAAAATGCTTAGCTATGAATTGACATTCGCATTAGCTACGTAATATTTATTATGCGTTCCTGTATTATTAAGAATAGTTTTCCGTATACGGTATTTAGTTATTATAACTGTGTTAAGAATTTACATGAAACGTTTATTAAAGCAGAGCATTTCAATTCCTTTCGAGTCTTTTCCAGTTTGTAACTTTCTACAATTTGCTGCCATGTTCAAAAGATTTTGAAAGTTTTTTAGTCTTCTTATTTTATATATTTTATTTTTTATGTGGATTTCCAGCACACAATTTTACAACATTTCTTATATTAGCACGCAGTTTTACAACATTTCGTATACCTCTATTAGGATCTTTGCAATTCTCCGAAATGGTAAATTTAGTGCTCAATATATTCTTCGTTTATTCTTTTCGAAACAAAGCTAGCAATAACAAAGTTATTAACAAATCATTTCTGCTTTACATATATTACTAAGAAAGGTCTGAAATCGTATTTCACGTGCTTTTTACTGATTTTATATTCGATCTGTACTTTTTACGTTAAAACGCGTTTGTATCCAACGTTATTGTATTCGTTTTGTGGCATAATGATGTATTCAAATGAAGAAAATATGTGTATTTCCGAATTTCTTTATACATAGAGAAAAAATATGGTTATCTAAAAATTAAAAGAAACACAAATCACTCAATTTACTTCAATTTTCAACCTTACAAACGCTAAATTGATGCGGTTTTTTAGATTAATAAATAACAATTTGGCGTAAAATTAATGTTATCAAATATTTAAAGTAAAATAATAATATGAACATATATCTTCTTTTTGAATTATTTTTTTAATTCTCTGCAGAACATGTAAAGTACTTCAGAGGTAGATATCATTTAGATTAAATATTATTGTATGCTTTTAATTTAAACGTAACACTTGAAACATTTGAACCAAATTTGCATAAAAATCTATTCCATCCGAGCTGAAGAATTTTAGCATATAAAACACATTTCCTAAAACAAATGATTACGTTTTATATATAAAAGAGATTTAAATAATAATTTCGAAGGATTCATGTTAACTTGATTTTAAAAAAAATGGTAAATTTCACCTTTAGTATGGCATTAACCTGCCAGTATTTTCAATTTATAAAGAAATTATTCAAATGAATTATTTTCCAGATTTTCTGTAATAGTGATTTCTTTTAAATAGGATTTATTTCATTTAAATGAACCTTAAAATTGAATTTCAATTTTAAGTAATTTCATTTAAATGGAATTTTATTTAAATGGAATTTAAATGGAGTTCCATTTAAATGAAAGTGATCTCTTTATTTAAGTGGAATTTATTTTTAAGTATTAATTTGTGCGAGAGAAATATAGTATTTTACTATTTATTAAAAAGCAGACGTTTCGAGACATTTCGGATTTCTTTTTAATTTCTTCACATGGAAACGACAGAAATGCTTTTAAAAATTTAAAAAACCCAAACTGTTGGTTTAAATTAGTAAGCATTTTACAGATTATGTTTGTAAATGTGCATTTCATATGAGTTCATTAACGTAAAAGCCTGTGTAAGCTAGGCATCGGTGGGGTTCTCAGTTAAAACTGCTTTTCCTTCATATTTCATGTCTCAATGGAGCAGAAAATATAAAACGACAGAAATGCTTTTAAAAATTTAAAAAACCAAAACTGTTGGTTTAAATTAGTAAGCATTTTACAGATTATGTTTGTAAATGTGCATTTCATATGAGTTCATTAACGTAAAAGCCTGCGTAAGCTAGGCATCGGTGGGGTTCTCAGTTAAAACTGCTTTTCCTTCATATTTCATGTCTCAATGGAGCAGAAAATATAAAACAACAAGAATAATTTTAACTGTAACTGATTTCAGCTTAAATTCTAATTCCATATGAGAAAAATTATATGACTTTCCTGAAGAAATATATTTTTCTTTCTAAAGATATAATTTATTTAAAAACTAACGCCATACTTAAGATTAATTTTACCGTTGTTGAAAATTATGTTCATAGTTTAAAAATTTGATGCAATCCTTTTACTTTCAGCTTGAAATTCTGGCCTGTTATGGATGTCGATAACGAAAAAAGTGTTAGTCACAGTGATTCCATTTTGTGCTATACTGTGACTCATGACTGTGCAACGGTTATCACTGGTTCCAACGACATGTCTCTGAAAGTCTGGGAGGTGGCTACAGGAAAATTAACCCAAGTAACTAAGTATTCAAATAATGCCTTAGAATAGTTAATTCTTTTGCTTTTTAATTAGATTTTCGTGGAACATCTCTGATATTTGGGAAAATAAAAAATTATTTTACATTTTTACTTAGGTTAGTGACAAGTAACCATTCCTGTAAGCCAGAATTCTCGGGCTTGACAGCTTTGTTATTCATGTTTTACTGTACATGGTTATCCAAAAAGAATGAACCCATTTCATTGAGATATTTCTAACCATTGAGTATTTTACTGATAATATAGTTATATTTCTTTTCCTGCAATTGTGCAAATGTGTTGAAAACAGCTAGCTTGAGTTGTGGATTCTTGTAGAATTCCCTTAAATGCCTTCCTTATTTTCTCTACTATCCCTCAGAAATACGCAGCTGTTCAGGAATTTCTCCTTTACACATACATCTCTTGTCTTGATACTGTCAAAATAAAAGTCAGTAAACAAACAAGGCAAGGCTCTTCCCAACGCCGACGTCACTTACTCAAGTGGAAGACACAAGGAAGTAATTGCTTTTGAGCAGACTAAGAGTCAGTGACATCCCACAAGAGCAAACCTTGTAGTATAGCAATCTGGATCGAAACCACCGTTCTTGCCGAATGTCTGCAAGAATGTAGAATATGAGGATGCTAAACAGAATGCTGAAATATCACCATTCTGAGCAAATGAGAGTTGAGGGAAATCCGCGAACATCTAGCGCTCGACAGAAAGCCCTGTTTGCGACTATTCAAAACTTAGAAATCTACTCTTTCGAATGGTTTTCTTCCGTGACGATGGGTGAGGGCTACCAAATAGGATTTAAAAATTGGTTCAGTCATTTTGAATAATTCTGCTCTTTCTAAATTTTTGTCCGTATCTTTGTAAGATGCGAATTTTTATCTAGTGCAGAAGTTGATTGCATCAGATATTCTTAACAAATAAAAAACTTGAAATTGTGTCGCTTGATGTCAGCGAGACACATAATATTGTTGTTAAATGTTAAACAAAAACGTATTATCGTTACTTTCACAAAGATTTTTGTTGTCACCTACTGATTTTTGCCAATAAATGTATCTTTAGTAATGTAAATTAGTAAGTATTCTCTGAAGAGAAAATTTTATCTAATAATAAATTCATATCCGAAAAATAACTAAAATATATCTAGACTTACAATTAAAATAATTCACTGAATTAAATAAGTTGCATAGTCGTAAACTGAACAAATTATGTGCAGTTCCGATTTGCATCCTTCTACAAGACGGGAATTAACTGTTTTATACGAATTCAAACCATGGTATAATTTTCAACATGGTTTTGAACAAACAGGTTTTTCCGGAGTTCTTGTTAAATCCGATGAGGCTAATACAATCGATCTAAGTCATATCCAAAGATCTTTCAAGTAACTCTCAAGTAAGAAAACTTTTTATCCATTTTTATACGAAATTGATTTATGCTAACAAATTTGATCGAAGTACTTCTATATCTCCACCCTTATTTTCTAACTTTATTAAAAACTCACTGAAAGTAGAAATAGTATGTTGTGGTGAAATTCTAATATCAGATATCTGCTCTACTGTATTTGCCTTGCAACTAATTCCGTACATTTGACTCGTTATTTTATTATGTCACTCTACAGCTATCTTTGAGCAGGAATTTCTAGAGTTAACTGCTCCATACTTACTCTTTTTATGCGTAAGCAAAACAATATTTTTATGCACCAGTTTGTTTAAAACAGAGTCATATGACGTTATACGACTACTAATGTTTCGTGACTTTAGACAACAGACAGGTGGTTGTTTTTCAAACTTGCGAATGTTGCGTATTATTTGGAACAGTGATATCAGAAAAAAAGTAGGTTTGAAATCGCTTGATTCATTCTAGTTTGTAAAACATGTAGAAAGGTTTCAAAAATTTGAATCATCATTATAATTACATTCTAAATCATCCGTAATCTATTTGAAAGTTTAAGTTTATTCTCAATCAAATATTAACTCTGGTGCTTTAAGATGCATATTGGTGCACATATGGGCCAATACAAAAGCGCGTTTAATATAAATATCATTTAAAAACTAATGATATTTAACCGAAAGTACTCAAATTTTACTATCAATATATATTGAATATTCTGTATTCTGAAAACAGAATTTGAAGATGTAAGTTATTTTCTTCCTCCTTTGTGTAAGGCTTCGCGGCGTAATTGTAAGCATACTTGACCCGTATTCGAGTGGTCCAGGGTTCGGAGTCCCGGCGAGGGGAATGAACATTTTTTACATATTCGGCTTCAAAATAACCTAATGACTCCGGAACTAAAAAGTGGTGGACGATATTTCGTCACCACCCGGATTTGGCGAGTGAGTCCTCTAACCGCCAGTCGCTCTTTAAAAGTGGGAGTATATAAGATATTGTCTCTCTTTCTTTCCGCGTGCCTTTGTGGTGCAACTGGACGCATTCTCGATGCGTCTTCGAGAGGTCCAGGATTCGAGTCTCGGCGAGGTGTTGCATATTTTTCATGTCTCCTGCTTCAAAATAACTTAATGACTCTACAAAGAAGTATATACAAAAGAACCATAAAAAAATTAAAATTAGATCGCCGTTAATCGAGTAGAAATTGTTATAATCAATAAATATTCATAGTTCTTTAACATAGAATCTATAAGTTTAGTAGCAAAAAAGAATGATGCATGCAAGAACTCATATTAAAGAAAATGCAAACGTATTTAATTCGTTGAATATGAGTAAAATTTCAACTAAAACACAAATGCGTCACTATAGAGTGTAGGGTAAGTAAAGCTGCAAGGAACAACTAATAAAAATGAAAGATATAAATAAAATAATAAATAAACATACGAGTACAAAAGAATAAAATAAATTCATGGATAAGTGTGATGAAATAACAAAAAATGAAAAAGTTACTCCCATTTCATATTTATAGTGTCCTGTGTAATCTTATTTGTCAATGTCTACTCAAGATTGGACAATTTCATTCCACATCTAAAATTCCTTCGACTCTTTTTAAATCAATTAAAATGTCTGTATGAATTGAAATGAAAATGAAAATTTGAAAAAATAACAATAATAATAATTACGTAAGTGTGAGAGGTTAAACATTGCATATAACGATATAAAATGTCATTTTTTATTAATTCGTACGTCAGTATATTGTCTGGTAGTTGCATAAAAATTCTCTTTATTACATATTTCTTTCCTGTACTAGATGTATTTATAATATGCTACAGATATCCATATAGGTATTTTTATCTGCACTTTTCTATATTTAGTGGAATACGAGTATGCTGTAGAATTTAAATAACAAAGTAAAATTTTGTGTTTTACTCTATTTCAGTAGGGTTTTACTTGGTACAATATAGTATAGATATCCCAATATCTATAAGATATTTAAGAATCCTTCTTTTTTCACATCTTAGGTACTGGCCGGTCACGAAGGACCAGTCACCTGCGTAGCTGTCGCTCCTTTGAGTCCGTCTTCAGTGGTTTCAGGATCCTCTGACTGCACTCTCATCTTTTGGGACATGCTAACAGGAAACGACAACTTGACATTCAGAGGACACACAGACTCTATTAAATGTGTGGCTCTCACTCCAGATGGCTGCACAGTACTATCAGGTATTAAACATCACAAGTATTATGCATCAGAAAATAGTATATCAAATTGTATATACGTGATTTAAATAATCATCTACCAAAAGGCAATACTGTTTATTTTTAAAGAATGCCTTTTCTTTTTCTTCCTCTTTTTTTTAATATTTTTTAAATGAGAATTAGACTTCTAATGATGTAACGGTAAGCTATGTTCGTATTTTTTTGTATATGTGTGTAGAATATACATACAGAATTACGAGAATGCTTAGAGAATTGCCGTTCGATAAAGCATAAAATCTTTAATTTATGTTCCAAAGTTTTATTCACTTGCTATTGATTAACAAAGAACGATTTAAAAGGAATAAACACACTTTTTAATAATTTAAATCTTCATTTTACTTTTCTTAACCATGTATCATGACATATACAAGGTATATTTAATTTATAATATACCCAAATGATAATGTTACGAAATGTCTACCAAACTGTAAGATAGCTTCCCCGAAAGACAGGTTTAGAATTGCCAGAAAATGGAAAGGGAAGGTATTGGCATATTTGACGAGAAATCATCCATTTGGCGACATTTGGTGACAAAATTGGCGATATGCCATAGACGGATGGAGAACCTTATAGAACGAATTCTTACCGGTTTGGACCAGAATGTTCTCATAGGCAGCCCGAAAGCTATAAACCCTGCCTGCACGCAGAGTAGCAGTCAATCAGTCAGTGCCTCGTCTAGCGAGTTGATCGTCAGTCTAGCGTCGAGTTGGTCGTATCGCGTGTCGAGTTGGAGTATCGTGAGTTGTAGTCCCGAGAGTACGTTGAGTTCCAAGAACGACCGAACAGAGTCTCGAGCTGTACTCTTTTGCTTTGACTTGAAGCTGTCTTCACCGTTATAGCCTAAAGGCTGGAGACTCGAGAGTACGTAGAGTTCCGAGAACGACCGAACCGAGTCGAGAGCTGTACTCTGGTGCTTTGCCATGAAGTTGTCTTCGATGTTATAGCCTGAAGGCTGTGTTGCTGATTGTTTCAGAATGTTTGTTGTAGCTTTTCGACGACCAACGTCCTTTTTGGAGTTGTCCTGATACTGGCTATGTTTTCATTCTCCATCAAGTGTTGTCGTTAATAACTCCAAATCCACGAACCCGTGCAAAACGCAACAAATTTGTCTTTTCCTTTCGTCTTCGAGGTGTTTACTAATATCATTTTGTAATAAATCTTATTCATAGTAAATTGACCTGTTGCAAATTTAGAATATTGTGCAGCATTAATGATTTAAAAAGTGAATAAAATTTGGATTGCCTAACAATATTTTATGACAAACACTATTTTACACCATTGTGCCATAAAAAGGTGAGTCTCTAATTATATGGATTAATGGAGGGTAAACTTTTCTCACTCTACAACTTGGGAACATTATCATTTGTATCCAGAATAAGATCTATTAGTATAGTTTGGTTTGGTTTATTTGATTAGGGTAAAGCACTCAAGGGCTATCTGACTAAGGGGATTAATGCCTTCGTGGAGTGCCTTTTTAAGGGAAGCTAGTTCATATACACGTTGCACATAGGGAAAACTACGAAAACACTCATGCAGCTAGCCCGTTCGCAAATAAAATTTAAGAATTTTGATGAAATTTTTATAAGGGTACAAACAGCAAATCTGTTTCCCTATTTCTGTTTTTAATTTTGCTCAAACGATAATATTCTTAATAATTTGATTTTTAACGCCATTTTACGTTTAAAAATAGAATACACAAATAAACGAAGCTTTCAAAATTTAAATTCTTTTTAACTGACTTCCTTTGAATTTCATTTAATGCTAAAAATTTATTTCATGTGTTTGCAAAACTAGATAATGTGATTATTTATGACGAGGTTTTATGTGAGACGTTTTTTCACATGCTGTAACGTGTTGCATACTTGTTCATTTTTTAAATTTTTAGTAGATCTTTGAGGTGTTAGACTACAAACCCTAGGCTAGGATTACAGTTTGTTTAAAATAAAATATTTTGGTTGAATTTGGAAATATGTAAATGTAAATACTTAGATGGAAAAAAGGTTTACAGAGAAAGAGAAAATATAGCGTAGATATGAAAAGTTCACTTCATATAAAAAATGCCTTTTCCTCAGTTTTATTAATTTAAAAATTATTTATTTATTAATATTTCATCAGCATACGAAACATCTGGAATTCCGGGCTGGGAGCAAAATAATATGAAGACGCCAAAAATTCGTAATAAAAATATCCTACCTCTTTCCGCCCACATGAAGCGATCATTTTCGAATATTGGATTCGCTATGTGATCTTAAAAGCATCATTTAGTCCTATTTAACGCCAGACATTTTACCGTCCACGTTAGAAGCGCATAGTAAACTTGTCAGGCAATTTTATTCTGGCGTACTAGAAGTCTCATTATTGCTCCCATCTTACTCGAGTTTTATGTGAACCGAATTCCTTTAACTCTTTACGCTGATGACATTTGTGATCCTATCAGAAGAAAATGAACAAATTCTAGCTACCATAGCGTCACAGAGTCATATCCAGTCATTTAGAGCCTGGTTGACTTACCGGAAAACTCTGCTAGCAATGAGGAAAAAGATGCTGCTATATTTTCTACGAGAAAAGTAAATTCCTATGTTCATCCTTTTGAAAGATGCAATGAAAATGGGCCCTAGTCAAAGCAGTGTCTATAATAGTATCTGTCTATACCTAGATATTATTTCAGGTACTGGATTTAACTTCATTTAACACGCTGCGTTTAAATTTCTAGAAGCTGAGTTTCTAACGCAAACTGTACTCCTTAATATCCAGGAACTCTGTACTAGCTCTAGATAACAAATTTCTCATTCATAAATCCTTACGCATCCCATATGTGTTCGTGTTTGTCCTACCTTTTCATGTAAAACATGTTGTTGTGTGACTTACGTAACTTGTCTGACAGGAACATCAGAACATACCGACGAAATCCATCGTGGCAAGGAGCGCAAGATTGCGCTTGTCGTCGGCAAGAGCCTTGAGCACCATGCAGGGGACAGTACAACTTTACTCAGTTCTTCCCCCAATTCCCCACCCCGAGGGGGAATGGGTCCGAGAGTCTCCCACCCCTCTTCCCCTATCACCAACCTCTTGATGGTACATTCGGCTCACCGCTTTCATACTTTTAGTTATTTATTCTTTTAGGCACATTTTCAGAGAAGCTCTTATCCCTTATCCTCTACCACACTTTAGCCTACATTTTTTGTTCAGTTCAATTGGAATTCTTTTGATTTTAATCGTATTTGCGGATAAATTCTTAGCCTTTATCCTCTACTACGCTTTAGTTCATTTTTATCTTTCAATTATTATATAAGACACAGGACTCAAAAACTTAATAAAATGGCTCATTTGGTTTTTGCAAACATACTTTCTTTTTGGTAAAGGATTACTGTAAGGAACTCTATTTCTATTTTCCGAGAGACCAAATTCTAATCAATTAGCTGCATTTTTCTTAGGCTTTTAGTATCTTGTCTAAAAGTCATAATTATTTCTGTTGAAATCTTCGATCATGTAACTTAATTTCAGTTATTAAATAAAGTTTTATTAATAATTTTAAAATAAACACTTTAAAATTTAATTTTTAAAATAAAAGTTCTTTGACTCATTCTCATGCATTCTGGTTGATGCCACATCGAAAAAAAAAACCACACTTTTGCAGTTGAATAAGAATTAAAATCGGAATTCATTGTGATTCGGTAACCTTAAATGCATTGAAATTATTTTTTTGAATCATTTTGTATTTTGTCTAACCAATATAAATACGATAGAAATAGCTATATTACAATTTACCATATTTTTTTTATTTGCAAAGGTATTTTTTTATCAATAACTGCTAAAGACACCCTACTAATTAAAAAATCTAAAACTAGAATTTTAATCCTATGCTTTCCCCATTTATCGCGTGCCTTTATGGTGTTAGGAAGCACGTTCGTCTGGAAATCGGGAAGCCTGAAATTTGAATCTCATCGAGGGCATTGTAGATTTCTTCGGTTTCCTGGCTTCGAAAACATTCTAAACGACTCTGCAGATTCATGTTTATTCCTTTTAATTATTTATTATTTCTATTTTCTTATATTACTTTTAAGGGCATTATAGCAAAAATGAGAATCTGCTAATTATTTCTTTTTGATACATAAAAAAATTTAATCTGCAGGAAATACAATTCATCTTTATAAAGTGACTATCAAGTCTCCCAGATGCGAAACAAAAAATCTGGAGTTTAATAAAGTAAGCTTTAAAATAAGTAAAAAATAAATTCTTATATAAGAAATTCATATTTTTTGTAGCTTTTCTTTTTCTACAAAAAAGATGGTGGAAGATATATTTTGCCTACTTACTGGTCGTTACTGACTGCCAACATGTTTGTTTGCCTGCTATTAAATATCATGGTGGTCGAAAAGATTGAAAAAGCTAACATTTTCCGATAATATTAGTCCGATAAATGCTATTAGTCTTCAACGTGTAAATGAAAACACAATGCTATTTGCAGTGAGAAGATAAATCCTTTTTTATTATTATCTTTCGTGTCTGTAACGCAAATGAATCTTCTAAAGGTTTCAAAGTAATTCATCTTTTGAGAGCTTTCCCATGTTTATTTAAATAGCAACTATTAGTGATTAACTAAGTTGTAAAAAACAAAGTTGCGTCATTGTTATCACACCTATTTTATTGCTGTCGTTAATATAAATATCATATTTGTATTAAAAAATCTGATTTTACACCACATGACTTCCTTGCCCGAAATATTAAATTTTGCGCATTTTGCATTTCATTTAAACTTATTGGATTGAATTTAAATCTACTTCGTCGTTAGCGCATAAACCACAATAAAATAAATCCACTCTTTAAATTTCACTATATTTGTGTACCATAGCGACACTCTGGCGCTACGTTCACTTAACAGTTACATCTCATTCATTTTATAACTCAGAATGCACAAAAATTACGCATATCATCTGAAGAATTATCTAATCGTTGTCACATGGTCTATTCAAATACTATGATAACTGTAAAACGATGCATAAAAGAAATTAAACAAACAAATAAAAAAAGAAAGTTTTCACAGGCGATTCAGTATTTCTCATTCAATTAATTCAGATCTCACTTCGCCACAAGGCAAAAATACATAAAAACTCAAAAATATCTATATTAAAAATTAAGATATAAATCTTCAACACTTATTTCCTCTAATAAATTCCAGAATCTTTGTTGTTCAAAATAGGAGGTGCACATCTACAGTTATAGCAATCCTATATACAAAATCTCAACGTCCTGAAGCTACTCGTTTTTGAGTTATTCGAGATACATTCATACATATGTACGTACGTATATACTCCACGAAAAAAATCCCTTCAGAATCCATTTTAAATCAGGTTTATAATTATTTGGGGGAAAAATCGTTTATTCTGTCCTTATGTTCAGATATCATGCAAAAACATCGTTAAATTATGATTGATAGCGGTCAAAATAGATTTTTATTTGAAATATGATACCCAAAATTTTTCGCGATTACAATACTTCCTTTTTATTTCGTACAAGGAAGTAAAAAGACTATTTGAGTTTGCGTGAATTTATTGAACTTAATCTATTTCTGGGAAATACAACTTTACTATTGCTTTCAGGAGCTTCAGACAATACAATACAACTGTGGAACATCCAAACTGGGGATCGGATTAGCATGCTAGACCTTCATGCTCAACTTGTGTCAGTTGCCACTAGTTTCAATTTAAGTCAAGTGGTTGTTCAACTTGCAAAAAGTTCTTCGGTGCCAATTTTACGTCTTCATAACAATCCTGCAAAAGGTATCACGCTGGATATGCTTCCTGGTCAACAGGAAGATCTAAAACTCTTTGGTAAATACAAATAGTTTTAATACTTTAATTATTAATTAATGTCAATTTCAGAAATGTTTGTACTTTTCTCATGGACTATGAGGCAATTATTTATCACTTGAAATATATTTGTTTCCACTCTAAATTACGTAATATCTTTATTCTGTTGGTAAATTTAAACAACATAATAGGTATTTTAATTATTTTCCCATAGAATAGCTTGTAATATCCTAGCTAAAAAAAGCTCCTTGGAAGCTAGAGTACTGAAGAACTTTGTAGCGTTTATTCACAAGTTCTTGTGCGTAAGTAACAAGTTCAAAGAAGGGTTTAAATGCTCTTTTATTCTAACTCAAAATGAATTAACAGATGGCCCCTCAAGGGCATACAAGAAGCCTCCACTTGGCTTTAACTCAAAGTAGAAAATATAAAACTGGTTAATACCAACTAGAATTAAACAGCCGAAGCTGCACAGAATCAACCCCCGTAGTTGGCTCCTATTAAAGGATCACCGACGTATACCAGCAGGCACGTATTAGGTATGGCCGTAGAAAGCAAGCTTCGACTAATAGCAACAACGTGGCCGAAAAGCAGAACAGGCTGTCCTACTGAAGTAACTCAAACCTCAGCTTAAATACTCATTTCTACTTTATTTGTATAAATCTTGGTTCTGAAAACTCATTCTGGCAGAGAAATGTAGGTGAGGAACTAGAAGGTAAAGGAACGGCTTGCTCCAAAATAGTAATAACTATTTGAAAAATAAAGTAAAACTTTACAGGATATCTTTCTGATAAAAGCTGTTCTTGTAATTTTCGATCATTCATGTGTAATTCTTCTGTAAGTCTAAAGGTAACTAAGAACTGAAATTTATTACAGTAAAATGTATTCAAAAGAGTTCCCTTTGTAATTTCTCGTCTAAAACGATTTAAAGAAGTAATTTTTAACCATTATGCATTTCTAGAATGAGTGGAATCATTTGCATTTTATTTTATCAGACGTTTTGAACATTTCAAGCTCAGAGACCTCCTTTATAATGCTCCCTTTTGTGTGATGCACATAGATGTTAGATTTTAATTCAATTCTTTTTCTTTTATGCTCACATTTTTTCTTTATTTTTCTGCTTTCTTAATAGTTAACTGAAATACGATTAAATGCAGTAACCGCGAAAAAGACAGTAATTACCATTTCTTTTAATTCATCCTGTTATCATCGAACCAAAAATTATAAGAAATGCTAGTTACTATAATATAGCCATTAATTATAATTTATTGTACGTTTAAGGATAAAGGATTTGATCTGGTTAGCATTAAGGTAATAAAACGAAAAGATCTGCAAAGAAATTGAAGTGCTTGGATATAAAAAAACCCATCAAGGCTTATAGACATTTAATTGTTTAGATAACAAATTGTTTAATTATCACTAAGGGTAATAAGAAAAAATATTTAATTAACATAAAGTATTTATTATCCCTTTTACATATAAAATTTATCAAATAGTAGTAAAAATATGTATATATTGATATCGCTATTTTGCTTTAGGTCCAGTGGGTGTACTTCCAAAACGAGTGTTACTACGAGGAAATCTGAAGCGAGAACAATCATTTGACTCACTTTATTGGGATTTAAAATCTGCTTCTCCGAAGCACGACTTTTTGTCGAACATGGATGATGTAAAACGGCAGCCATTGCCCTTCTCATCTTCGAGCAGTGTGTGGGATGGCACCAAAGGAAGATTGCCTGGTGGCATTCTACGTCAATCCGATCCTCTCAGCATGCAACCTAAGCCTAAACTTGCCAAACATAAACTTTTGAAAAAACAACAGAGTATGTTTGCTTTTTTTCCTGAGCACAATCAGCAACAGCAAGGTCTAGCTGCAAGAGACATGGAATCAAAGAAGGCAGACCTCTTGGCAAGAATCCAGTCAGCGAATCGACAATTGAATTCTCCCGCCGAAAATCCAAAAGAAGCAGATTCTAGTCAGCAAGAGAAAGGAGCCGACGTCAGCGAGTCCACTATTTGTGCCATTGCTTGAATTCAAGTCCATTCAGTGCAACATATTTGGCATTTTCTTTCAACTTTTCATTTGATGACGATCTTTTAACACACCGGTATCTAGTGATAAAAGAGCTATGAAATGAGCATTGTAAAACTTCAAAGTTGTTTATTGTTTTTACCTCTGATAATGATTGGTATATTTATGAAAGGAGGCTGGAAAATGGGAGGAATTAAACTTCACGACCAAACAGACTCAACGCCAGTGGAGTAATCAGAAAATTGAGATGGACTAAGATCATTTTCGGTATGATAGAAGTCACAAATAATACACAAATGAATGTATTCATTCCAGGTAAGATTTAAGGTATCCCGGTTGTATTTTCTTTGAAAGTCTGGTTACACCACTGCTACGACTGGTAACCTATGCACATTCTTACACTTAAACGTGAACTTATATGTTGTGTTACCGGTAGAATTACGAATTTTGTATTTTATAGCTATGCAACGTTCTAAAGGTTTTTTTGAATAATGTGATAGTCTTGAAGAAGTTATAAAAACTGTTCCAGTATATAGTTTTAATAGCCTAAAAATTCAGAGAATTTTTCTAAATGATTTATTTGTTATTTTGAATAATTGCTTAATAATTAGATAAGTTCCAAAAACATGGGAAATATTTTTAATTCGTGATCGCTAGATAACAAAAAATATATAGCTTTATAAATACTCTAAATTATTTTTGCTCCCTGAAAAGTATATTGCACTTAAAAATTTGTAATTAAAATAGGAAAACTTTGCAACAGAAAATCAAGATTGTTTTAAAAGTTATGTCGCATTATGATTAAAAGAAGTAGAAGGAAAAGCACTAACGCTTAGAAGAATTTTGAAAATCTTAAAACCTAACTGATAGTTGTTTCAGGTCTTTTCACCTTCAATTTTAATAATTATATTGAGTTAGCAAGTTAGCTTAAACGTTTACAATCTGCATTAACACATCTGCATGCATACATTACAATTCAGTCAAACTAAACATAGAATTCAAGAAGATGATATTTAAATTCATATAGATTTTTTTACAACACAATTTAACAAGCAAAAACTAATGTTCTGAATCTCAAGGACGCCATAAACTGCGGATTCAATGAAATTCCTCTAACAACTCAGATCTGTGGATTGAGCCATGTATGTAATGGATAACACAACACAACGTTTTTAGTTATTTCAAATCTGATCAAATAATTGGGTTTTTAAAACACACTTTAAACACACTGCTTATAAATGGGTTAATAACAGTTATTTTCATTGAAAAAGTTTTGAAAATTTCCATACAGTAAAATTTTGAAATGTTCATGAGACGTTCCGCGAACTTTTACAAGGTGTTGCGCGTATAAATGTTTACCACAAACAACATAATAGATCAAAATCGCTGAAACAACCTTGTATTTGGCGTACATTTACTAAAACACTCAATCGATTTCGAGGGCAGCTACAGGTCTCTCCTCATCAGGAGAACAAAATATCTAGAAAGGGAAAGTAGCCTCAGAAACGGCTTTTTTATACCCTCGGATAGAACCTCGCGCAAGGAGGCAATGCCATGTATCGTTAAAAATAATAACAAGAATTGTGTTAATATAATTTTAGAAGCGTTAGAAAGGACTGGATTGGACTTAAAATCATTCATTAAACATGTTAAATCTTTGTGAATATGAAAAGCCTCAAGAAAATCCATTTCACCAACGGAAGAAGCTTTTTGGATAATTTTTGCAGATCCAAAGTCAAAATTATGATTAAATTTCCAACTATGATACACTATTGAAGACTTGTTAATTTCGCCCTTTCGGACATAAGATTCATGTTCCTTGATACGAAACTTTAACGATCTTTTTGTTTGGCCAATATATCTCAAGCCACACTGGCACGATATACTATAAATTTATTATTTTTATTATTTTATTTTTTTATTAGTTTTGCCGATAGATGATGTTGCCTCTCGCGCGTGGTTCTACCCTAGGGTATAAAAAAGCGGTTACTGAAGTTGCTTTCCCTTTCTAGATATTTTGTTCTCCTGATGGACCTGTAGCTGCCCTCGAAATCGATTGAGTGTTATAGAAAATGTACACCAAATACGAGGTTATTTGTTAATTTTGCTTGTCATTGATTGTCACATTGGCGTGTTTCTCTTCCATTCTAACATAATAGATGTTCTGAAAATTCGTGAATTCCTTTGGGAGAGAATGGCAAATGTTTCATGTGAGAAAATAACACAGCAGAAGTGAAATCAGTTAAAACTATTAAAATCAACAGCTCATGGAAAATAACGAAATCAAATTACGATTTAAAGTTTCATTACTATTTTGCGGAGGCTAAATTGTTGCAGAAGAACTCCAAATATCCGAAACGAGCTGGAATCCCATTCCAACCGGATATTTAGGAAGTCCGGGTAACTGGATTGTATTTTGATTGCAGACCAAATACTTATTCATTGTAATTCAAGTAATTCGGAATTTAATTTTTTCATAAATCATATTTCACTTTAATAAAGATTATTCAATTAATGAAAGAAATATTACTTTTTCAATAAAATAATATACGAAACGCTATTTTTCCCACAAAATTTATCAATGAATTTTTTTTTTTTTTATAAAACAAAGCGTGTTCTTATTCCAAGTAAAACTACAATACTTTTTATTGAGATGAAATAATAAAACTAGCAAAAGAAAAACTGGGGGAAAAACTAAGGAAACTTATTATGGATAAGCAAGAACTGATGCAGTAAACAAAGATAAGTAGGTCGATATACTGTATCTATGTTGTTGTATTATGCTTTCGTAACATAGACCTACAGCTTATATATTATATTACTCTTTTATTAGTTTTCATGGGCTACCTATTCGCTGAACGCTAAGAAACATATTTTAAAGAAGCTGTTGACTTGATTTTGATGAACGTATCATACACGTCCAGCTTAAATTTATTTAAACGTTTCTTAAGAAAACTAGATATTATTTTATTACATTTTTATGTGATTAAAGATAGAAGAAAAAAGGACTAATACATAAAGAATTAAGAACAAATTTAATTTTACTTAGCCTAGAAAGTGGAACAAGTAATTCGGGTAATTGGAATTCCAAATACCTAGAGTCTGTATAACTGAAACTGTATTGTACATGTATATAAACCTTAACAGACAGATAGTGAAACACTCAGCTTTAACAGGTTTGAATTTAATTCTATTCATAGGGACTTCACAGAGATAAGTGGAAAGAGAAAAAACTCTTCCTGTGTCTCAATTCGGCAAGTAAATCAAATTGACGCTTCATTCCAAATATAAATCGAGTCTTATATAACAAGTCACCTAAATCGTGGGCTGTTGAAAGGCGAAGAAAACGAGTCATACAGCTTGAACTTTTAGCTACTAACTGCTATGTCGTATCGGTCACTGCTTTAATTTAAGTGTTATCTAAATTTGTATACTATTTTTTAGCACAAGCAAAGAATAAAGGAACTAAATTTTATACAAATATTTTAATAATTTAAATAAGAAGAAACAATAATCTACGTGCATTCATGTAAATTTTGTATTTCACTTTCAAGACCCTAAAGTAAACCGAGAAAGAAAAACAGTAATATTAAAACTGTAAACTGGAAGTTTATTATTTGAAACTAATATTATCATAGCTATACACATAGTTTGAAATTGCATTATTCTTTTGTCAGTTGCATTACATCTGTTTATACTTAGCTGACTATTTAGTTAATTTATCAAGTAAGTAACCATGTTTTTCAGTGATATTTTTTGTAGAATATTGTATACGTTTTCACTCACCAATCTCTAGTTTATGGCAGCCATAAGTGTGTGGTGCACAAAGTACAACAGAGCTTGTGTATATAGCATTAAAAACGAAACAAAATTTAAATGTTTTTTAGAAAAGTTAGTAAAGGTACAGTTTCGTATTTATGAGAAGGTTTTTCATATTCCAAGAGCTATGTAGTCTCTATGTCACAATTTCCATAAGTCCAACCTTACAAATTTTGCCAAAAAGCATTCTTGCTCAACTTATACCTATTATTCTAAACCAAGGCTTGCAACATCAGTCATCAGTTTTTGCTACAAAATTACGAGCTTGCAACAAAGCTTGCTTAAAAATGGAGTAAAAACCCTTTTTGAAGGATAAATATAGTACGTTTGTAAAGTATACAATTCTAAACTTCAATTTTAAAAAGAAACAAATAGGCAGATCATTAGCCATTTTAGTAAACTTTTGAATTTAAATGACACACCTGTTAAGCATTATTATTATTATCATGCGCGGTTTTGATGAAAGTAAATTATATTGTTACAGATTAAAAGAAACGCATTCTTTTTATAAGTATGTAAGCATCAATGTTTTGCTTTTATAACATCCTATTTGCCTCTTTCTACTCTTAAAACACCCCATTTTCCTCTTTTATGAATTGTGTAAGCATCAGTGTTTTGCTTTTATGATATTTTATCTTATGGTCATTTTATGTCGTTCTTTTATTCATTATTTACATTATATCTTAGGGCTCTTAGTGATTCTCATATCAGAAAATTGTCATTAAGCCTGCTTTTAGTTCGAATAATGAAATAAAAGATAGTTTGCATGAAGACATCAATATGGTTTAGTTATTCACTGGAAGATTTTTCGTTAGGATTAGATAGATTTCTTCTTTATTGATACATTGTTTGCTTAATAATGTGTTCAGTGTTTCGAAATTATTTTTATCTGAAAAATATTTTCCTATACGTTCATATCAATAAAGAATTAATTTTCTTGTATTACCATATTATATAGTTATTCAAACAACTTCGAAATTTTTAACAGATTAAAAATTATCAATTAATCAATTGAGATAGCGTTTTGATTCATCTTATGGTCATTTCAATAGTTCCGCTCTTATTATGCATAGATTTGTTTTTCTATATGTATTTCTTTTTTCAGGTCTAGAAAATTGATGCTGCTTCTTTTAGATGGCGATATTTGTTATGGGAAGTTATTAGGATAGTATTCTTGCATTATTTTATGTTCTGTTCGGTATTGTGCCAATAGGATTTCTGTGTGAACATTATGGATATATTCGAAAATATGTCTTATGAAATGAAAATACAGTTTGGTATGATTTTAATATTTTAATAGTCGTTGTTCTTTATTACTCGAATAATTTAATTTTCTGAAGCTGATGGAGGTATTTTATCTTCCGCGTGTAATGCTACTTCAATATTTTTCTCACTCTACTTTTCTCTTTTTCTCTTCGCTGTTTTTATGAATGAAGTGAGCCTTTCCCTCCTCGGTTGAGACTCGTATTTTCAGAGTGTTAAGATAGATAATTCTATACTTGACTTTATAAACTTTCATTTTATTCACTTTAATTCAAGTAGAATATGCGTTCTGAAGTTCTTGTGGTAAATTATATTTAAATGAGATAAATTACGCTTCAGAAATATTTTATGCACAAAACTTAGGATGCAAGTTTTATAAAAATACAAATTCGCATACTCTTAGATATGCTTTCATGTTTGCTGCATTCTTGACCTTTTATCATATATATTTCCATTTTACTGCATAAATTAGGAATTTTTGGTTGGAACTTACTTTCACTAAACCTCCTTTTCCAGTAACGGTTTTTTTATAAACATAGTTTCTGCGCTTTATATATATTAAGTATTTAAACTGCAACTACCTTTTATTTTCAACACGTTGACTACCATGCTGGCATACATACGTTTTGACCTTACGAACCTTTTTTGTTCCCAATAAGATTTGTATCGCTCCATTCCTTCCATGTATTGCTAGTACCGGCAGTGCTTTCTTCTTGTGCACTTGGATTGTCGAATATTGTTGCATGAGACAGGAAGCCGTTCAGTTTCAAGTAATTCTCACGTACAATAAATTGATATATATATATATATTAAGTATTTAAACTGCAACTACCTTTTATTTTCAACACGTTGACTACCATGCTGGCATACATACGTTTTGACCTTACGAACCTTTTTTGTTCCCAATAAGATTTGTATCGCTCCATTCCTTCCATGTATTGCTAGTACCGGCAGTGCTTTCTTCTTGTGCACTTGGATTGTCGAATATTGTTGCATGAGACAGGAAGCCGTTCAGTTTCAAGTCACGTACAAT
>KK121413.1:1404-16082 GCA_000611955.2 Stegodyphus mimosarum | reverse complement strand
AAATGGAAATTTGTGGTAACACTTGATGAAGCATTAGTATTTTTTAGTGACTGTTAAAAAAAATAATAATTTTCTGTTGTTCAACTAAAGAAAATAACCATAAGAAATTGCTTCGTGAAGGTACAGAAAACTTCCCAACAGGATTCAAGATAGTTGCATTTTTGGTTTCGTTTAGTTTATTTCCTAACGCCAAAGCAAGTTAGGGCTATCTCCCTAAGAATAAGGATGCCTTCGTGAAGGATTTTAAAAGGGACACTGGCTAGTATCCACGATTGTTTCAGCTTTCTGTTGCAAAAATAAATTAAAACTAAAAAATATTTTAAGTAAATCTTTTAAGTTATGTACTTAAATAAGTCTGAAGTAATTTTAATATAAAATTAATTCACCGTGCTATCAGCAGAGTATTATAGAAACATTTTTTGAAGAAAACGTTCAAACCTTATATAGAAAAGACATCAAAAACGTTAAGCGTCAAGGGAACAAAGCGCCTAGTTACACGTTCAAGTCAAACGCCGCTTATTTAGCAAAGAAATGGGAAGCAGGAATAAAATGCGTGGCATTTAATGAAATACTGGGAAAATCATCTGACACTTCTCCTAGGAACTTTTGCTCTTTTGATTTGTTAAAACAAGCCTTAGATTATTTGAATATAGAAAAGCCACGAGAGCTCCTGCTTAATAAGAGAGGTGCCTTCGTGAAGGACTTTCTTAGAGCAACTGGCTCGTATTCACATCACACATAAGGAAACCCCATGAAAACCAACCATGCAGCCAGCCCGTTTGCCTAGGATCGAATTCAAACCAGATCAAACTACCTGTATTTAAAGGTCTTAACCACTCGGTCCCTCGTGGGGCACAAACGAGCCTCAACAAAACGTCACTTAAGAACACTAAACGGACTTTTGGAAACGGCCTAGGAGTAAGGAGATAAAACTGATATGATTGTGCTACGAAAATGGAAAATTCGAGCTAGAGATGAATTAAAGAATCAAAGCTACCGGACAGAAGGAAATCGATGCAAAAATAAATACGCCCTTTATACACAAAAATGAAAAATCAAAATCATTTCCATAAAGTGTGAAAGGCCTTTTGTACATATATGAATGTGCATTTTCTTGTGTGGATTAAATTAAGAACTATATTCCTTGTTATTCAAGCAAGAGATTACTTTGAAAATACTAAATGCTTTCAAACAACCTACTGGATGTTTATCTACAGCGTGCATTGTTGAATTCTGTAGTATGATTAAAAATTAATTTTGAAAAATTACTATAATTTATATTCAGTCCTGTATTTTCCCTTCGAAATAATGTAACTTATGTAAGGTAAAAAGAAGACACCTACTGGCATGCTGCTTATAGAAAATCGGGAAAAACTTTCATGCCTGCGCATATTATACTAGTATAAGGTATATCTCCCACATTCTTAGCGTGCCTTCGTGGTGTAGTGGTCAGCACACTGAGCCGGTATTTCAGAGGTCCGTGGTTCGATTCCCGGCGAAGGAATTGCATATTTTTCATGTCTCCTGCTACTAAATAACCTAATGTCTCTACACTGGCGCCCGAACTAAAAGGGTTGTGGATGATGACTCTCCACACCCAGGATTTGGCGACTAGGTCCCCTAAAACCCTAGTCGCCCTTTAAAAAGGGGAGTATATAAGGTATATCTCCCACATTCTTAGCGTGCCTTCGTGGTGTTATGGTCAGCACACTGAGCCGGTATTTCAGAGGTCCGTGGTTCGATTCCCGGCGAAGGAATTGCATATTTTTCATGTCTCCTGCTACTAAATAACCTAATGTCTCTACACTAGTACTTAATAATATTTGAAAAACATTATCTTCTAAGAGTTTAAAATGTGATCACTATATCTATAAGTGAAATAAATGATTGATTTTGCACTGAACTTACGTACTGCTAACCAGAAATATCAAATGGACAATGTTTTTCTCTAAAATGCTTTTTCTGAAACCCGCATTCACATTACATGTTCAGTTTAACAATTTACATTAATTTACTTAAATTTATACATAAAACGTACATTAATCTCTTTAAATTTATGGACTAAATTTTCGTCAAAAGAAAACGTGTTCACTTTAAACTATTTAATTATTATGATGGTATACCGTTTAATTGATATCACTTAGACCATTAATTTAATTATTAATTCCAGAATGCCTTCAACGCCTCAGGCTGATATATTTAAGTCTGTTTTAAATTCATGCCCTTATTTTTTATAAAGCATTTCTGAAACTTGAAGTCATTATATATGGTAGACAACCTTATATAAAAGACAATACAGTAGCAGAACTATTTACAGTAAAACAATGTGCGAATGAAAGAACGATCATTAAATCAGGGGCATTAAGGAAGTATTTCCGGATGAGAATAAAAGTATCTAACGTATTCATTTGCCTTAAAGAACTGTGACACATATTGCAAACCTGACGGAACTACATTAAGATTAGTGTTATACTTACGTGTGTGTCTTCCCATGCTTTGCATTGTTCATTGTCCATTGGATTCTTACAATAATCCTACAGAAAAAAAGGAAACATAAAACAAAACTCTTTTCTGAAATTAATTTGCTGCTCTGAAAGGGGAAGAAATAGGTGTTTAAACTCAAAAGGCATTTGACAAAATGTTTCAAATTTCATAATAATTTGCTTCCTCAAAGTATTAACGAAAAGAAGCAATTCAAAGTCATCGTCAAGAGAAAGGAAAATAGGAAATGAGTCGATAAGAGCGAAAACAGATGAGAATTCAAAGTCATCGTCAATAACACTTTTGCTCCTTTATTTGAGCTGTTTGCTAAAAATAGCTCATGCGTGTTATACTTCTTGTGTTATACTTTCACATTTCAGTCATGAAACACCTAAGGATTCAACGTTACATAAAATATATAACTTAAGAATTCAATGATACACCGATATATATTTTATTATATTAAATGCGAACCAGTGTGCAGTGGGCACTATTATAATAGAGATGATTATTAATATCGCTGACGCTCACTGACAATGCATCTTACAGTGAGAGTTGCATTTGTCTTCCAAGAAAATAAATATACTGCAATATACCATTACTAATGTACTGATTTCGTTAAACAAACTAATACCCTTATATTTACTTACAAAATATGTGTTATATTGAACACATTTATGAACTAAGCAATCAAAGGACAGAGAGCCGAAATCCATAGTTTAGTATAGTAATATACTATGCTAAAATATTCACTAATGCAACTCGTAGAAGTAAACATGAATATGTACTAATATTGTACACGAGTATTCCTTTCGATAATAATACATAGTAAAAAATTTCTTTTAGAATACATGTACAAGTTCTTATGGAAAGAAAGAATGAAAAAAATAAACACGTTCCTTTGAATTCTACACAAAAAAGTGCTGAGCTAAAACTCGAAATTATGAGGTCAAACAATGAAGCAGTAATGTTGATGTTGAATACGAAATTGTATTCGTGTATAAATAACACCCTGCAACAATGGTAGGTATAAAAAATGTCGTTTTCGTTTTGTTTTTGCACTCATACTTCGTTTATAAGCATTGGCCTAATACATTGGTAATAATCCATAACGTTTGTTCCAAACTTTTGCTAAATTTCAAAGTGCCGCATAATGAAATAACCACCAAAGTTTAGTTGACTGAATGAGGCGGACAATCGCTGGTAGACTGAAGACAGTGTAATTCCAAGATTAGATTCCGAAAGAGTAAAATCTAATGCCTTAGTGTTGTCTCTAATTCACTGAAGCTGTTTCAGAAGATCGATCTCTTCAGAAGGTCCGGGCAAGAAATCCGGCCACAGGTGACCGACATTTGGTATTTTCAGTAAAGCTCCAGCAGATTACACAAGCCTCACAGTTCTCTCGTGCTGTCACTAGAACCTTAATTTAAAAGGTTACTGTTTCCCGAAAGCTTTCTAAGAGAGAGCGTCAAAAAACCCAAGAAATTGTGTCTGGCATGTTGCAAAAAATATGTACACTTCATTGGGCACATTGTACACTAATACGTTTGCACTCAGTATAAATGCTAACTATCGACGCACCCCGAAAAAATCTAGTAGTCGATACCATTCCTGTACCATCGGGAAAGTGACCACTATTGTGATGGAGATTCCATGGTCTAGACAGGTATCGTATTAGATAATTACACACCATTCCATGTGTTTGACAGACTGCTCATAAGTATAAAAAGAAAATATGAGAGCTGTATGTGCCATTCTTCAAAGCCACAGTTCCTCTCATTTCCTATTTTATAGGCGACAAGTTAAGTCCATATAAGGCTTTACTAGTGTCTTCAGAGTTAGAATATTTGGCGTAAAGATAAGTCAAACAGATCTTCAGACCTAGATCTGATTCAAAGTGTATGAGATACACTTAAGACGGTAACTACAATTCGCTAACCGCTTTTGAGAAACATTCACGAACTGAGAACTGTTTTGGTGCAGGACTGATCGCAGTTGCAACAAGGGCAAGTTTTCTCATTAAAATTATAAGGAATTGCTGTGCTAGCTACCTGGTTGTTAGACACAATCATACCCTCTATTAGCCTCATTTTAGGCGCCATCTTGCAGTATCAGTTTAGGGTACCCGTTCTTATGTGCATTTTTCACAATCATGACACTTCTCTACTGTATACTGCTGTGTAGTATAATTTGGAAACAAGCAAATCAAGTTTACAAGTTTCGTTTGCATATTGGAAATTAGTAAGGAAAACTACATCAAACATGTAAATTTTGGGTTTTAATTCAAAGTAATAGATTCTGGTTTGTCTATTTTTACACTCGCTGTGTATATAAGCAGCAATGTGGTAATTGTTCTTCTTACAAACATTTCAAAGTAAAATTCATTTCTCATTTTTAATATAAATTAGCTAGCAATAGATAATTTCACAAAACTTTCATCTTTTATTCTTCGTCTTTTGTGTTAATTGACTTTTCTCAAAGCAATGCGGGAAAGTAATGCGTAAATTAAATTGAAATATACACTTACCAGCATGGTGTTAGTTATACGACCTGCAAAGAAGTCGAAATAATCATTCTGTAAAATAAAAAAAAAGAGTGGAATTAAAATTTATCATTTGTAAAAGAGTTTAATACAGAAACATGTCATCAGATTGAACACATTCAAATAGTCACATTTCATCATATGTATAAAATTCAGCAATCATTCAGTATTTCATCTCACATATAAAATTCTCTTACAGCAATGCAAAACATATAATAGCATAAATATTTCTCGAATTATATGCTTTTTTGAAGGGCATCCCCTTAATTGTGTCAATTAATGTAACAGAACTTCTAATTTTTGTATTAAGAATTGTGGCGATGGCGCAGGTATGTAGAAGATGGAAACTTGTAACCTTGAATATTCCATTTTCAAGTTGAAATTTGTAATTCAGAATAAAAAATGCAGTTTATTGTCTTTTAATTATACATTTGTGGAATTTTTAATTACAAACTATTATAAAAAAAAGTATTGGCAAGGTATAGTTATTTGTCCAATTTTGATAAGCGCGTCTTCATATTCTTCAATATTTTTGTAGAATTTAACAACTGCGTTACTGATGAGTCTACCATGGTGCAAAGTCTGAGATTTTGATATATTAAACAGCTTTCGATATACCAAAGAACATCTTTTCTCTCTTTAAGAGCTTTAGATTGAATTTTCTACTTTTCCAGAAATTGGTTTTTGCTACCTATCCACTGTTTGTTGCTACATACACTACTCCAAGACTTAAATTACTTTGTATAAAGTTACCTTGTTTTTTAGTGGATAAGTTTGCTTTATATATCTAATAATGGCTTTAAGCTGGCAATGAAAAGCTGAACTTTTGAATAATGTTTCGAAATATTACCAGAAATTTAGCTGTGTACAATAATGTTAAGATACGTTGTTTCATTTTTTCATCCAATTTCTTCATTCAATAGCATTGTGTCACGTAGTTTCTTTCAAACTGTATCATTACTAAAAACTATTACGATTGATTTTACTTCTATTCTCTAATCAATAAACCAAATTTCAAGAATATCTAAGTAATTTTGCTACTGAATTTTACAGCATTTTATATTGTGAGACTGAGTACGGATAACTGTATCACCAACAAATAGGACTAATTCAATTCTTGAGTTACAAAGGATGTCAAATGTTGAGCAAATATGAACAAAGTACAGATTATTAAAGAACCGCAACATAGTTTCCTCTTTTGTCAGTCTTCAGAATTGTCCATTAGAAAGAAAAATTTGGTTTAGTTCATACTTTTCATAAATTTGATTTGGTATATCAGTGGTTACGGCAAAGCTTCGAGGGCTATCCGCCAAAGGGGAGGAAAGTTTTCGTAGAGGAGTTTTTAAGGGAAACTAGCTTGTGTACACTGGTGTGCAAAAATTAAGGACAAGACGGTTTTTTCAATATAACTTTGTACAAAAGCTTTCCAAATCAACACATTTAATACCGTAAGATCCCCAATACGTAAGGACATGAGTAATGTAAGCAACACTTAGTAAAAGAGAAATCAGAGGGATAAAAAGAAGCTTTATTGAAAAAGTAGCATGGAGCGTAATGCGACTGAAGACCGAAACATCCCTGTGATGGATGTCCAGCAAGAACCATCCGGTCTTTAATAGGGGATATGATCTCCCCTGACTGCTAGGCAGGTTTCACATCATTTGTACATGCTGGATATGTGGTTGTTAATGAGCTGTTGAGACACTGCTGCTCGTTCCTCTTGTAGCACCAATCGCAGTTTCGGAATCGTTACTGGCGATAAGTTACGTGCTGCCACGGGTCTCCCTAGTAAGTTCCGTACATGCTTGACGGGATTTAGATCCAGAGACCTTGCCGACCAATCCATGTGTTCAATATCTTCACTCTCCAACAGCTCTTCGACAGTAACTGTGCGATGAGGTGGAGCGTTGTCGTCCATGAAGAGGAACTGAGGACCCATAGCCCTTGTGAAAAGACGCATGTAAGGAAGAAGAACCTCGTTACAATAGCAGTCCCAGGTGACGAACCTCCTTGGGAGATATGAAGGTCGGTCCGGCTACCAAGCATTATGTCTGCTCGAACGAGAACTCCGCGACCTCCAAAACAGTCCCTTTTGATGATGTTGAAGGGGTTATTGCGTGTTCCCCGCTCTGTCCAGATGTGTATGTGTCTAGAATCGCAACTCAGACTAAATCTGCTCTCATCTGTAAAGAGTACTCGTCCCCATTCATTGTCTCTCCAATTCCGGTGTTCCCGGCACCACAGAGAACGCCTTCTCCGATGGGCAGGCGTTAGAGGTACACACCGTACAGGGCGTCGTGCAAACAGACCACCACCGTGCAGTCTTCTGGCCACGGTAAAACGCGATATCGGTCGTCCAGTCGCCTGTGTCGTGTGTCTAGCGATTTCTCCCGCTGTCTGCCGCCTGTTTCTTCTGGCCTGTAAGGCAATATACCGGTCATCTGCGGGTGTGGTTCCTCGTGGACGACCACTACTAAACCCCCGGATAGCTGTTCCTGTAGTTTGAAATTGTCTCCAAAGTCGTGAAACGATGCTGTGAGCAATTCCGAACTCTGCAGCCACACTTGTCACACTGCGGCCTTCCTCCAACTTCCCAATGATTCGACCTCGGGTAAAAGCATCCAGATATCGTCTAACAGATTGATTACTCGCCATTTCTCGCTGAGGCAGCAACTCGGTGTGATTTTAACTGCTATACGGCGTGCAATCTCTTTGCCAGAAATACTGATCTTACACCGACAACATGCTTTATACTACTCAGACACTCCCCCATTACGTCTACCTGCATATCTGCGGATGTGCTACCGTACATCACCTTATTTAATTTCCTGATTGGTCTTTCTGTCCGCTCTGCCTCTTCGTTCAGCTGATATGCTAATTTTTCGACTTCGTCCTTAATTTTTGCACACCAGTGTACATGTTACACATGGGAAAAACGCAGCCACCTGTTTGCGGGATTCAAACCTCAGGACCGAACTACCAGTGTTCAGCGACTTTACCATTCGGCCGCTGGGGCGGCCCTGAGAAAGATAAGGTGCAACTTAATGATAAAAACAGAGAAAGCTGAATTTGATTAGTTTATATATTAGTTCTTGAAAGGTAAAATGAAAGTAATAAATCGTGTAGAAAAGTTTTCCGTGACGCGTCACTAAAAATTTTAAAGTATTTAAATGAGTGCAAAAACATTTTGCTTATACACTATAATAGTACTAAAATGGTTTCCGTTAACTAAAGACAATACAGAAATTTGCGATAAGGTTTGCATATATATATGCAATAATGTGAGACAAACACAAAATTTGGTCTAGTCAAAAAAATGTATATTTCATGATATCGTTATGTAAATTCATCTAGATTGCATCCGTTCCTAAAGCTGGATAGTACATTACATTAATTTAAGCGTAATATAACAAGTTGTTTTCTCATTTTCTAAATGTAAACTAAACCGTTCGAAATAGCCATTTATAGGAAAGTGCTCAACATCATTTTTAAAATGAACTGCAATGAAATACCTTCAGCTGTCTCCAGACATACCAAAATTAATCAGTCACGCCATAATGATTGTGAACAGTTTTATCGTTCATAGATCATTGAATCAGTTTCTAAGCATGAATCATTCTTACTCGAGAATCAGTCAAAAC
Organism: Stegodyphus mimosarum; assembly: GCA_000611955.2. NCBI lineage: Eukaryota > Metazoa > Arthropoda > Arachnida > Araneae > Eresidae > Stegodyphus > Stegodyphus mimosarum. The sequence goes on along the minus strand of KK121413.1, from coordinate 7,418 downwards.
GGGCTTAATAGCTGAGGTAAATAAATATACAGTGCTGTTATATTCAACTCATTCCAAGATAAATCGTATAATTATACTGACCTGAGTAAGCTTTCACTTTCTTTCCCGAAGCAACTGTTGTAAATATTGTATTCGCTTTCACTCGGTGTACAGCCGTAAATAGCCGAGTAAATAAGACTACCACGCATTATAAATAGACTTGTATTAACAATCGCACAATTTATAAAACTTCAGGAAAATAATCTTCAGCCTAAGTGGCGAGCAATTTATGCACCCTTCACTGAAGAATAATGAGGGCCGCACTCTTCAGAAGTAAGGCCAGATACTAATTACATGCTTATATGATCTTATCAAGCATTATTCTTATATTTTTCTATTTACTATCAGTTTTCTTTGCACGTAAATTGTACCAAAAAGAAGCCAATGTATATTGTGCGGTAATGTCTTACACACCGCCCAACGGGGATAATGGTTAGCGAAGCTGGTCTTACCAAAGTCCCGGGTTGGTATCCCGATAAAGATGTATGTAAATGTATAATGTCTGTGAGGCGTAGGGGCACTCTAAATATGAGGCGATCCGAAGGTCCTCTCGAGAGGTTGTTGGTAGGGGAATTGGGATGGGAGACCCTCAGATCCGTCCCTCTGAGTGCTCTCTATCAAAACTCTGGACGGAACTGAGCAAAGTCACCCGTGTGGTGCTCAAGACTCTTGTCAACGGCAGGTGCAATCTTGCACTCGTTGCCACGATGAATTTCGGGAGCATATTCTGATGTTACTGTCAGATAAGTAAAATAACTCACCACCACAACAACAACAACAATGTCTTACACATATCCAACTAAACACTGATTTCACCACAAATTATACAACACTTTTAGTTCCACATTTCAAACTAGGAAAGAAATTTTATTGGATTGACAATAATCCGTCAGAAGACAAAATTTCGGACGTTTGACTGTATAATTATTTAGTTTAGCAGATGCTGTTAAAATCTACCTGTTTGTTTTCAGGAACTGAAATATTTGATTGTTTCTGAACTAAATTATTATAAAATGTCTTAATTTTTGTGTCTTAAGAAAAACTATGCAATGAGAATAAAATATTCCGCAAATTAAAGCAGTTACTTTATGCAGAAAATTTTAAATATATATATATTCTAATCACTTATAATCACAGTAATACAGTACTATCAAAAATATATTTTGAGTAATATTCTAATCACTTATAATAATCACAGTAATATAATATTATAAACAACATATTTTGCACAGTATTCTATTAAAATAAGGAAGCAGATAGTTAAAAATGTGGCTGATCTTCATATCAGTACCCAAATCAATACTACCTGTATTAGAGTCTTGAAAAATAATTCTTTTTGGCAATTAGCTACTGCTTTCACCAATGGAAAGAAGTAGCTTCTCTGAGCATACGTTATCAACTATTGAACGATATGAGTTGAAACCTTTTAATGCCTTCAGAGAGATTTCGAATAAAATATAATTATTTTAAAAAGGATTTGACTTCAAAAGAAAATTATATATACTTCTTTCAAACTTTTATTAAAAAGGGCACTTTTTTCACAAAATGTGTATCCGAAATCTTCTTAAAATGAGTATATACAAACTGAATTAAGGGCTTACATGAGTTTCCTCGTCGTCTTTGCACATCTGTCCAAGACGTTCTTCCGAAGTTTCAGATTCAAATTCTATTGGATATTCTAAAAACCAGTCGAATGCCATTTTCATTTCCTAATTCAGAATGAATAAATTTATTACTTAATCGTAATTAAGATACCATTGTAAAAAAATAGATAAGTTCAGGTAATACGCTATCAAACGCAAAATTTCAGTCGAGGGGAAAGGCATAAATCAGAAAAAGAATAGTCTGTCCGCTTAGCTTTTTAACTTTTATGTCACTTATAAATACAACATTAGAGTTTCACTGAAATGATTTATGTAATTCAAAAATGAACGTTTTTTTTATTTTCTACAGCAAACTTTTAATAAATTAGATGTTCCTACAAACTCCTAGCGAAAAACCTCTATAAAATATCATAAAGTGTCAGTTTTATTATCTTTGAATGTATTTTTTTAATAGAATAGCGAAATAATATTTTTTTTAATCTGAAATATTTCAGATTTTATATTACGCCCAAAGGGACCTTTTGTTTTTCATTTACATACCCATACGCGTTTCGAGAGAATTTGGGGTAATGTTCCTTAGGGCTAAAAACATTTAAAAGCAGCCTATCTTCAGAATTTCGGATAGACAGTCTCGCGCGTTGAAGACAAAAATTCTTTTCAAGTATAGCTGCTTTTTTCGTATCGTGTTGCCATTGCTCGCTTTGAAATCGTTGAGTTTGCTAATCAAAAATTCATTCAAGTTTCACAAACTATGAACTATGCAATAAAACAAATTTGAAATTCAAATACGGGCTTCCAGGTGTCCGTATTCGGGTGGAGGTCTACGTTATTCAAAATTTGATGGCTGTAGGTATCGTTGCTTTTTCACAATGCAAAGAACATGCCTACAACCATGCAAATTCTTCATTATTTAATATCTTTAAATATAATACAGAATAGTAATATTTGGTGGCAACAATATGAAAAGCAATTCAGACAGTGATTCAAAGCAAAATCCCGTTTTGAGACTAATAGCCCTTCTGGGTTAGCACTCCTTTGGGATAAAAATTGTATGTCATCACTCAGCACTCTATCCGAAATTCTAAAGATGTGATGTTTTTAAATATTTGTTATTTTGATATTGAATTTTATGTGACATAAGAAAATTATGTTTAATAAATAAAGTTAAAAGGGCCAAAAATGAATAACAAAAAGACACAATATGTCGTGTAGATCATCTTATAGAGAAGGCTGAACATTGATATGCTGAAGGGAGAAAAGATTGAAAAAAGTAGAAAAATATATGGCAATACTTTATTCGGCAATTCTAAAAATGTGTTGTTTTTTTTTTACGTTACTACTGAAGTTTATGAGGCGTAAGTGCAAAGAAAATGGCATTTAATAACTAAGACAAAAAAAAATGTTGTATAAGCAGAAGTGAATCCAAGAGCAGACTGGTAAACTGCAAGCTCACTGAAAGCATAAAAATTTTAACAAACTCTCTCTTACTCTAAAGTAAGACACTAAAATATGAATCATTACAGATATTTCTTCTTTTCATTCTTATAATATTTTAGCTTATCATTTACCTGTTTATTATTAGTTTAATTTATTAATATTTTTATATTTTTGCAATATTTTTTTGCATTATTCAATATTTTTTGTTTATTTATTTATTCATTCATTCATTTATTTTTTTTCGCTATTCCTCACAGCCAATCTTCTGTAGTGCTCCGGCAAGTTTAGGAATTAAGACCTGCAAAGGACAACTTATCATGTCAGGAGCTAATCCATTAAAACTAATAGAAGTAATTTTTGATTAACACTCGTTTCCCGCATATACGATTTAAGGATTGCTGGCGGAGGAAATAAAGTTAACAATTGTTAGGAGGATAAATTATCTGCAGATTGTCTCCTACACAGTAGTGATGTGTACTTACTTCTGGCGGTAAAATGTTCAAGCAGCCCCAAGCCTTCTGATACGCTTCTTCCCCTGCGAAGAGAAAATAATAAATTAAAATATAATCTATATTAATGCAGACACAAAACGTATAAGATAGTAAAATACATTTTGATACTAGTACATTTTTTTTCTTTTCCTAGTAATTGTTAGAGCGAGATTTCATCAGAAGAACTAAGCTATAAAACGAGAAGATATGCAAACCTCCAAGTAAATAACAATATTTAATAAATCTCTCTGTTTTCTGTTGTAATTCCATATCAGCTCAGGTTGCAAAAAGTCACAAGTTTCCTATTCTCTTAATATCATGTAATAAAGCACAAGCCGCTGAAAATTAAAGAACGTAATAAATAGGTACTATAGATGTCTTTGATCCGTAACAGCTCCGTTACCATTTAATTGATTATTTGGATATGGCAAAGCACACGAAAACTATGTGCTTAAGAGGAGAGATGTCTGAATGGACGACGTTTAAGGAAAACTGGATAGTATTATGTTACATGCAGCATTTATGTTTTATGCTATATCTGCAAAAACAACCATGCAGGCAACCCATTCGTTTTAGTTCAAACCTGGGTCGAATTTAGCTGTCTTAACGGTGTCCACCGTAAACATCGTGGCAAAAACATCGCGGTCGAAAACGTCGCGGAGAAAACAAAGCAAGGCGAGCACGTCATGGTATAAAATCGTGAACGAAAAGAAAGCAAAGAGAAAACATCGCAGTTCTAAAACAACGTGGTATAAAATATCGTCGTCGAAGATAAAGCGGTTCAAAACACTTCGCAATTTAAAAACATCGTCGTCGAAAATATCGTATTAAAAAATAAAGTACCTACAAATCATCGCATGACGATAACATCGCATACATTTTTAAGGTTTAAAAAGCTGCAAATGCATTTTCGCATAAAGATTTGGGAGGAAGAAAAGAGGAAGGAAAAGGGGATGCGTTTACTTTTCATATTTCATATTTTTGAATAAACTAATAAATTTTTGCTGAAAAAGCAATATTTAAATTTAAGCATTTAAAAATTGAAAATGACTAGAAAATTAATGCAACATATAGCCCTTAATAGAATTTTAAATTTACATAGTTAATTAACAAAGGTCATTTATAAATTAATCTTTTTTTATGAAGTTTACTTATAATGTTTCATGAAAAATACAACCTAAAATTGTTTAGAGAAAGGAAGATAAATGACTGCATGAGGTTACATCTATAAAACTTGCTTAGTTAATTATGAAATTACTTTCTTTCACATTTGTTAATCTGATATTATTTTTGTGAAAATTATATCTTGTTTTGTTTCCGTTTATTCTTAAAGTGTCGTTAATATTTCTTACGCTTCCAAATCTTTATGCGAATATGCATTTGCAAATTTTTAAACCTGAAAAACGCATGTGTGCGATGCTATCGTCATGCGATGATTTGTAGGTGTTTTATTTTTTCCCACATTATTTTCGACGACGATGTTTTAAAACTGTGAAGTTTTTTAACCGCTTTATTTTTGACGACGATATTTTGCACCGCGATGTTTTATCTCTGCTTTCTTTTCTCCCACGATGTTTTGAACCACTACGTTTTCGCCTTGCGTTGTTTTCTCCGTGATGTTTTCGGCTGAAACCGTCTTAACCGCTCTGTCGCTTCATTACTTCATCACACAAAATTTCAATAAGTTACTTCCTGCATTAGAATTCTCAAATTTCGCTTGAAATCCCCTTGAGACCTGTCCCCCTGAGTGTCTTTGTTTGAATTTTTTAGTAGAAGTTTAGATATTTGGATTTCCTGTTTCTTAATTTTGAAATGCTTAACTTTATAGAGTGTTAACTTTATAGCAGAATATATGATATCTTTCATGATTTTTATCCGTTCTAAGATTTTAAATTTATGTATATGCAATTAGATGTGACTAGGTAACAAACTGAATTTTCACTTTACATTTTGTAAAGATAACGGCAAAGGAATAATAAATTCCCATAAGCAATAAAAAAAAGGCATCAAGATTTAAATCTAAATCATAGAAATAAATTACAGATGGGACGAACCTTAAAATTTCTTGAGTCAGTAGCCAATCCTGAAAGATCCTCAAGTCCAGGGATGTCAAACTCATAGGTACACTTGGGCCAAACAAACAAGGTTTAACTTTAGGCGGGCCACAAAAAAAAAATAATTTCTCGAATATACTGGAAACATCTATAAATATCTGGATTTTTGTGGATGGCAACAGCAATTACGAGATATTTATTTATTAGGTATTAAATGCACGCGCTGTTCTATTTTTAACCTTCCGACGCAGCTGTCTTTTCAAAAATCGTCTGCGTTGCTAAGGCAACATGAAGCAAATCTAATTACAATTCTAAATAAAAAAAAAACTAACTAAATAAATAACTATGAAATCCGTAACAATATGAATTAAGTAATAATTAATAATAAA
>KK121412.1:360060-370930 GCA_000611955.2 Stegodyphus mimosarum | reverse complement strand
CAAGTTGGTGTTTAAAGTTTAATTAAGTTTTAATGTGCCCCCTTTTCTGCTAAATTGGGATCCTTATTTTCTGACTATGGTGGTCGTTTTGGTGTTGTGGAGAGTATAAAAAAATTTTCATACTTGATTATTGTATTTTAAATGAATTAATTTTTATTTCCTTACTATGGTGGTCGTGTTTGGTGTTGGAATAAACCCAAGAAAATTATCTTTGTAATTTTTATATTTTTATTTAAGTACTTATCAGTATTGAAGTTAATTTGTGTGTAAAATCAATAATTAATACCTATCCCTTCAAAACTTTTCCGTTGCCTTTCCAAATAATTTACGACCTTGTTTTCGATTTCTTCGCCCGCTAGACGGTAGTCTGTGAAACATCTGTCAACATTAGTAACGTTTGCACCCTGCGGAAGAGGCTAGTTTCTACATTACTAACCCTGCAGCAAACTCAGGGGGACGGGGTGTTTTGCTTACTCGCAGGCTTTTCTCTATATGCTGGAGTGGGACCCCTCGTCGAGGCTAGAGTTGAGTGACCTTGGTGTATCAGCGATATTCGCCAATTTCTGGAGCTCATTCTACCTTGGGCTTCACCTTCCTGCGTGTTTTCCCCTGGGGTTGCCGGGCTGTTGCCGGTTTTCCTACCATCTAAAATCGCCAATCGAGCATTCTTGGCGAATTGAGTAAAAAGCTTGGGAGCTGGCGACGAGAGGAGACTGACACGAGGAAAACACGCAGCGAGAGACGGAAGGAGACGGAGCTGAAAGCGAGACACGAATAAAAAATAGTATCTGAAGAGTAGCTGTCAGCGTTATCATGGAACCAACGATGTCGGAAGAAATGGATGAGAGAAGGCTACTATGGAGGGCGACGCAAATGTCTAAACTTTATCTTAACTAATTACTTTCTTTTCTCTCCTTATAGAAGGCAAGCAATGGCTCTCTCTACCGTTATTGTGACGTCTACTGGCATGATTCTGTAACAAGTAACCTTGCCTTAGACGGAATCTACAATGTATCTACTATGTTAACTTCACTGTTTGGAAGGGTATGAATATTTCACTAATTCCTCCACACCGCACCAATGTAACTAATTGTAAATTATTCAGTAATATCTTAATAAATTCCATATTTAATTTTAACTTTTCTTGTAATGTTTTCACTTTTAATTTAGAACACTGGACCAGACTGTATTTTTGACACAACGCAACATTAATTATTCTGCTGGAGCTAAAAAACTAGACCAGTATTTACTATTGATTTGAACACCAGTTTTACAGTATATATTGTGTTTATCATGTTGTCACAAACTTTACACATTCATGTTATTGAGAATTGTTTATCCAAATATTGACTTATCATTTGGTATTGAACTTAAATCATAAACTCAAACTCTTAAGAATTAAAAGCTCCAACACTAAGCAGGCGGGAGAAACACCTTATAACAATGATTATCAACCTTTTTTTTTATCGCGGCACACTCTTGACGATTTCAAAATTTACGGCACACAATGAAAGAGTTAAGTTTAAAAGTTGTTTACTTACCTATAATACACTGTGTAAAATAGTTTATGATGATAATTTTGAATGTAAAGTAAAATAATATGTGCTACAAAAAGAGCAGTACTTTTATTAAGGGATTAATTACAAGTTAATAATAAGAATACTTTTAATGAGAACTTTGGTCTCGATGTTTTTTGATAATTTCTTTTATATTTGGTCATAAAAATGGCAATGCTACTCTGATATCATCTTCTACATTTAACAGTCTCGATCTTTTATTCGTTTTTATGTTGGTTAATATTGAAAATCCGAATTCACACAAATAAGATGTAGAAAATTGTAATTATATTTTTAAAGCTTTTTTTGGCCATCGTAGGATAATCGCATCTAATGTCAATCCAAAATGAATTAACTGATTCTTTCAAATATTTAAAAATTAAATCTCGGTTATTAAAAAGCGAAATTATTTCTTCTTCTTCATTCCAAGTTAATTTAAATACATAAGTATTCGTTATCACAAACGGATTACGAACCCAATCAATTTTTTTATATCTAAATTTGGGAAATAATGAATAATTCTCTCCTGTAATGTTGTCAAATAGTCAATAATAATTTTATGAATAGTTTTATTAAAATCTTTTGGGACTGATTTAAACTTTTCCAAATTGCCATCCTGAGCTTTATTCTTCCATAAAGTTATTTGCTTTTGGAATCCCACCAGTTTATCTGTTGAGTTTAATACATTTTCTTTCTTCTTGAATTTATGTTATCAAATATAACAAAAGTGTGTGATAAGTAAACTAGTCTCCCATCTGCACCGAACAGAACTTGTTAATTAAAATTATGTACTGAACATGTGCGATAATGCTCCGAAATGCGCTCTGCTCCAGAGCACCAAAATCGGCTTGGATAAAACAATTGGCGAGCTTATTAATGTCTTAAAAACCGAATTTCGCCAATTCTCATGCATACCGTTTACTACCATTAAAACCATTATAATTTTTGCTATATACATTTCTTAAATTTGGCGGCACACAAAAGTGCCGCGGCACATTGTTTGAGAATCACTGCCTTATAAACTTTAACTTGCTTTTTTAAATTTACCTTGAAATCATACAAGCAGCGGTGACTCGAGCATTACAATTAGAAAGAGGTTTGTTTAAATCGACTTCTGATTCTGTGGTTATTTGCCTAGACGGGTCAATACGTTGCGTAACAGTAGAATGTAGGTTAAGCTAACTGGAGAAACTGTTATAAGACAGTGTGCTTAAAACTGGAAGAAATACCATAAGTCAACGATATTACTCAAAGAGAAATACTTTAAAGCAATAACAATCCAAGAAGAGGGTAATACAGTTGCGTAACTCTAATCTGAATGATCTGGTTATAATGCAGTCGTATTTACTGGGTTATTCAAGTATAAGAGGAAATGTGTTTCCCAGAAACTTTCATAATGTTGCTAAGTTACCGAGAGATCGTCAAGTCATGCGAACTTAGCTATAACAAATTTTACTAAAATCCGCTGGGAGGATTCTACAGAAAATACATAAAAATTAAAATATAATCAAATAAAAACAACCTTTTGCATAAATTCATAACAATATCGATATTTTTATAATAAAATTATTACATGAATTTGAATTAAATTAATAAATAAAAATAATACATAACACAACAAAGTGTTGGAAAATAGAAATTAGAAATTAGCACACACGTTCACGAAAAAAAATTAATACAGTATTTTAATTAATAAAATGTTTTTACAAAGCATTTTTCTAGAAGCTAGAGAATGAATAATTTGACCTTTCCTTAGAAGCAAATACATCTAAGTTTGATATTTGTTTTTTACTTCATGGAAAGTTACTTCTATTTCTGTGCAAAGCAGATATATATTATTTTAAAGCATTTCTCAAATACGCACGAAGAACGAATCTATTACCGAAGAAAGCTGAGAATTATTCGAAAATATCCATCATGGTTATCTTCAGCGTCATAGGTTAACACACGTCTCATCCAATCTGACAGATTTATCTTCGCGTGGGTGATTCGTTAGCAAGAGCACTTTATGGCCATCAAATTCCGAAGCTTTTTAATTATGTGTGCTCACAGTTATTGGATTGAGTAAATTATATAGGTGCAATGCATTTTAAATTTTATGCACTTTTCTACGTAGAAGATGTTTCAAACTAATTACACCAGTAAATTTCCGAGGCATCTTAATTATATGTGCATTTGGTTAATTACGTTGGTGCCACATATTTTAGTTTCACAAAATTGTTTTAAGGTAGCGTATTATAAACAGATTCCGTCACACAATTCCCGGGACTTCTTAATTATATATGCACTTAGTTAACAGTCTGAGAACCCTTTGTAGGTGCCTCATATTTTAGATTTCATATATTTTTCTATATGAAAGATGTTTCGCACCGTTTGCACCATCATATTTTGGGAGCTTGGAATTATATGCGTATTTCGTTATTGGACTAAGTAAATTATATAGGCGTGACATACTTTAGGTTTTATGTACTTTTGTACGTAGAAGTTTCTAACTGATTATATCATCCAGTTCTCGATGCATCTTAATTGGAAAGCTGAACATTTTATATTTATTTTTTTAAATTTAAAACCACATCACATTTTGTTTTAAATTAACTGTGTTCTGCATTTTTACTTCTCTCATAAACTCCAACAGAAAAGCAAACTATGGAGGTTTTAAATAGAGAGCGAAAATGTAACTTAAGACAAAGTTCAATAGATAGGGTTCTCACTTCAACAAATGGCGCAGTAACTCTCATAATTCATCTACCTAGCATGTTGAAGTACACCATTTAATTAAGTGCCGGATTCTTTATTCTTTACTATCTGACTTTTTACATACTCGTTTTGTTGTATTCCAAACTTAGGGCAATGATCGGTGACTTATATTTTGTTCAATTTTAATTGCAATTATAAGCTATTATTAAAACTAAAACTTAATTTTAATGTTGTATTCTTGAATTATTTGTTAAAAACTGCACGTTGCGTAATTCGCCCGCTATCCTGAAAAGTTTAACTTGTGCAACTTAAGTCTAAATTAAAATTAACATTATAGTAGATTAGAAAGTAAGAAATTATGAAAGTAAAAAAATGACCTCTTACAAATGTTATAATTTTTTGCACATTATTGAATATATACTCTTTCGTCTTCATTACTTTTTAGTGTAATGCCATGTACTTTTCAGTGCACATTTAAAACATACTTTTAGTAGAGTTTTGCCAGTGCATTTTCCATTCACCAATGCACTCACGTACACTGCTTTATGGTATTATAGAGATGCATTTCCTAATCTACTAGAACACACTATCATTTTCAAACTTTGGAACATTCGAATGAAGCTTAAACCTAAGTTAAGCACCTTCATATAATATCCTGGGTACTTTCTACTCTTAAAGAGTTAAAATGATTTACGAATATTGCTGTTCCAAGGAGCGCGAGATTCTAAAGCCGTAAACCATAATTAAACTGAAAGTTTGAGCTATGAAAATGTAATCCATAATTTAGGGAGCTAATCAAGACGCACAGAATTTTATGGTAAGACACTTACTGGCCAAAATTTAAATCTGTCTCGTTGGACCTTTTTCAACCTAATCTTTAGGTACCTTTTTAGGTATATTTGAGTTTTGATTTTACGGCAAAAGAAGCTAATCAGGACGCGAAGAGCTATGTATCTCAGGAAATAGCGCATGTCTACATTTGGGGTTAAGCTTTTTTTTTGTCGAATTCTTTTTCCTTTAAATTTTAGCCTTAAAGGACGTTAGCCAAGAAGCGCTATTAATTTCGTTTGGGCATTTTGCGTTGATTCACTTTCTGCGTTGATTCAATTTTCAAACTGTTACCACCAAATATTACAGCCCTGTATTATATTTAAAGAAATTAAATAATGAAGAATCTGCATAAATGTATATATGTTTCTTGCATTGTAATAAAACAACGTTACCTAAAAACATCAAATTTTGAATAACGTAATCCTCCACCAAATATGCACATCTGAAAGCCTTAATTTGGAGTTTGGAATTTGTTTTATTATCTATTTCATATTTTGTGGACGTTAAAGAATTTTTGATTAAGAAACTCAACGATTGCAAAGCGAAGAATGGCAACACTGTATTGAAAAAATAATTTTTATCTCAAGGCTGTATATCGGGAATTCTAAAGATATGCTCATTTTAAAATTATTTTGCGATAGTGCTGTTGAATTGAATTTTAAGTGCGAAGAACATGCTATTTAATAAATAAAGGCTACACACAAAACGTTAAAAAAACGCCCCTTTGGGCGCAATGTAAAAATCTCTGAAAACATTCAGAATTTGTTTTTCCTTTCCGTGCTATAATGTTTTGTTCAACTTTGCTTTACTGGCAGAGAGAGCTGTTTAAGATATAAAGAGTAACTGGCGAACAAAATTTAAAATTATTTCCATGGTTCGCTTTCACGTTCATAGCATTTTTTACTGCAAATGACATATGATAGCAGTTCTCAAACATAATAAATAAAAGTAGCTCTTTGCGGTCAAACATCACTTTTAAATTATCAGCAGTTGGTAGGTAGCTGTCTACAATTTTCTGGGCTGTAACTGCCAACTGTTATGCATTGGAGAGATACTGAAATTTATCTTCACAGTCAATTGACTCATTGTCTTGAATTCTATTCAACTAACACTAAAACGAGAGCTAAACTTTCATTTCCCCTTTGAATTCAACCAGCTCTATTTTGTTCGGCTTTTTTTTTACATTTGTATTCGACGCCAATGGTTCATAAAAGTTTTAAAGTTTATCAAGACGCGTTTTAGCACAAATTCGTTTTCTCGTATTCAACATCAAAATCTCGCTAATCTTCGGTCGAAAACGCTTTTCTGACGCAGTAGTGACGACACAAAAGTCAAGAGAAAGAAGGATAAAAAAAATTGTTTATTATTCGGAGTGCAACAAAAACAAAGAAAAAACACCATAAAGAGGCAACGATCATCATCAAAGAATGTGTTCGAAATTACGACCCGAACCATGATGCAGAAACCTTGCGTCATGCATCTTCCATGCGCCAGAAAAGTGAGGATTGCATCACGGTCCGAGGTCGTAATTTCGAACATCTTCTTATGACGATCGTTGTTTGTTTTCTTCTTCTTTGTAGGTTTCTGCTGTAGTAAACATAGTAAGACATGTTTTGTCTCACTGTTTGTGTCCTTCTCTTTTTGCGCTTTATGTCATCATTACCGCGCCAGTAAACCGTTTCCGACTATGCATTACTATGTGATTTCCTATCGTCTAGGTGTATTCTATCTCTTCTGAAACGTTTGTCATCGCTGTACTAATACACCCAGCATATTAAAGCAGTTCAGATTTTATCATCCAGCTCCGCCAATTCTGCAGCAATTAGCTTTAAAGTGGAAAGCTTAATTTCAATTTCCTATCCACGTTTCCACGTTTTAAATCTGTTTCATTTAAAGTATTAACGAACTGTAAAGCTTCCTGAACACTGCGTTAACTGGCGTTCTTCTTTTAATAAAATTTTCCGTGGTGGTCAAATCTTAAGTCAATAAAATCAATATTAACAAATTCACTCTTCAAATATTGATTGAAATCTAGATTAGTGATCTACTTTCTTCTTATAAGCCACTACTGTCACTAAACAACAATAGTTATTTAGTTACACAGTTTTACTGCAAGTCATGACATTTACAATCTACAAAAAATAAATAAATAAATAAGATATCTTTGTAATAGTTGCCTAGATGCAATAACATTTGCAATAAAGTTGCAGTTACAATTTACATCACAATTGCTATCACGATAATTTAATTATTCGCAGAAAATCAATTGTAGGAATTTAACATAAAATATTAAATTCATAATGCTGTATGTTAAAGAAAAACTAAATTTAAATTTATATATAAAATGTTTGCAGTTTTCCTTCTTCTTTTTCATTTGACTCGATCTTCGATGTTCTAAAAATTATTTTTCTTTTTCCAAAATCTTTATATTGATTAAAACTCTGAGTAATTTGCTTTTATTCCTTGTACGAAGTAAAAAGGAAGTATTGTAATCGCGAAAAATTTCGGGTATCATATTTCAATGAAAATATCCATTTTGACCGCTATGGAATGCTACATAACGATGTTTTTGCGCGATATCTGAATGTAAGGACAGAATAAAGGACTCTTTTTCCCCAAAATAATTATAAAACTGATTTAAAGGGACTCTGAAGAGACTTTTTCGTGGGTCTCTGCGTAAGTACTTACGTATGTATCTCACATAACTCAAAAACGACTAGCCTCAGAACTTTGAAATTTTATATATAGGATTGCTATAACATGTAGATGTGCAACTCCTATTTTGGTTGAAATTGGCCTTACCAAAAGTACATAAATATATCTACTTAGATGTATCACCAGTTCACTGTGGCTCAGTGAGTCGGCTCTGTTAGTTCAGTGAGTCGCTGAACAGTGAGTCGGCTCTGTTAGCTCTGTGTCGGCTCTGTTAGCCCTGTGTCGGCTCTGTTAGCCCTGTGTCGGCTCTGTTAGTCGGCTCAGTGAGCTCAGAATTTTTATTCTTATAATGTTGATAAACTACCCATTTTTTTGCATTAAAAATGATTGAATTTTGCTGTTCTTCTCTTCCGGTTAAGATTATCGTGCCTTTAGTTAACCTACATGTTATAATTGCAGAACTATCGACAATTTAAACGTTGCCTAAATGCGGCTAAGCCCAAATATTTTGGCCATAATGCCATAATTGTTTACATTTGAAACTTAGCAGAATAGTGAATTTGTTGCCAATCTAGAGAAACTAAGCTTCGCAACAACAACTCGCCTTCTTTTATTATTGCGAGTTAAATCATCTTAATCGATTCTGGAATTTATTCGAGGAAATAATTGTTTAAGATTTTCATCGTGATTTTTAATATAGATATTTTGAGTTTTTATGTATTGTGCCTTGTCGTGAAGTGAGAACTGGATTAATTGAATGAGAAAACTGTTTCTTTCTTCTCCTTTTTTTTGTTTAATTTCTTTTATACATCGTTTTAGATTTATTATAGTATTTGAATAGAACATGTGGCAACTGTTAGATAACTCTTCAGATGATATACATAATTTCTGTGCATCTTTGTTGTATCTTCTACCACACTCACGAACATAACTTTTTGTATGCTCCCTGTTTCTACTCAAGACTATAGTTATGTTTCCGAAATCAACTAGAATCTACAGAAGTCCTGATAAGGTATTTCTCTTGCCTTCTTAGCATGCCTTCGTGGTGTAATGGTCAGCACACTCGGCATGTATTTGAGAGGTTCGAGGTTCGAGTTCCGGGGACGGCATTGCTCATTTTTCAAGCCTCCAGTTTCGAAATAACCTAATGTCTCTACAACCTTTTTATTTAAACAAACATTAGAATATAAAAGAGACTCTCTCGTACTATAAATGACCACAATTAGTGGAGATACATCTAAGTAGAAGAGTCAAATTTAAGATAAACGTGGAACAATAACCAATGATTGCGCAATTAATTACTCTACTGGAAGCTAGCTGAGTAGTTATACATGAATGTTAGAATTACAGTGTTGGCAGAGAAGCCGATAAGCCGAATAATTACAACTAAATTGGCAAGAAACTAATCACGCATCTCACACGCGATGCCAGAAACACGCTCTGTTTCGAATCCAAAAGCCTCAGTTTAAGTATTTACTACTAATTTACATTCTGGTAAGGAATACGGAGAGAAGAGGGTATATTAAAGACGAATTCAAAATAACTGGTTAATTAACATAAAATTCCTTGCACGTTATTAATTCATTGTTTTGTTTATTTTTTCAAAATCAATTAACCTTTTTTTCTATCCATTAATTTTTTTAAACCGGATCGTTAATTTCGGTTCTAGTTGATTAGACGACGGTGACATTTGAACATTCTTTTTTAAAATTTGCTCATTAGCGAGTCTAAGGGAAAACAAAAGATCCCTTTCACTAAATGCTTTACCTACAGGAATTAAATATTAGTATTATTAATGATTCTTTAATGATAGAAGTAAAATTAACGGAAGTTTGGAATTCCATATGAAAAAAGAATCAAGATTTATTGATCTCATTGACAAAAGTGAAGACTAGATTGCAAAATTTTAAAACCTTTTCATACAAGTTCTAAGGTTTATAGCTATATTTATGTCGGCGTATATTTGTGTTTAGAATGTTGCAGTTCCTTATTTAAATATTCAAGAAAATGTGATGCATATTTAGGGTCGATGGACTTTTAAAAATCTCATAATGCTTCCAATAGTGTTGAAAAATATAGTGACGTGATTGTTTTTTTTTTTGCCAGTGTTAAACATCGTTAACTGTTTCCTGGACATCGAAAAATAGCTTGTATAAAATTTAATCACATTTGGTTATTTTCAAGATTACGAAAATCTTTGTAAATTGGTTGCTTCTGTGATACTGAAAAAGGCCGTAAGAACGGTCAGTTCTAAATTTAGTTGTTTCATGACAGGAAACATATCGTGAATTAATATTTTCTCCACATTAAAAACCACACACTCAGTCCTTTCTTTAGGCAAACAGCCGTAGTATTCTTCGCCATAATCTAATGAATTCAGTTTTTTTCTTTTTGTGTTTCCCATAAAGAGATTTGATTTGAGCCGATGGCTTACAATAGTAATTTTTCAATTAATAATTATTAGGATTTCAATGACAATAATCAATCGGGTTGCTGCACGGCTGAGAATTTACCCCGTTTTATCGGAATTTTTAAGTAAAAGAAATGATTTATATCAGAGAGTTACTTTTACGGAAAAATAGTAGAACTTCATACGGCATAATGCTCAGAAAAATGGTATATTACACACTCTCATTTGTTTGATTGAGATGTGTGAAAACAATTATTACCATTACAAAACGAAAAACATAATTTTAAGATTTGTGCACTAATTGTCTCAGACAGATAAGATTAGAAATATGTCATCACAGTACTATGAATAACGGTCACAAATTGCAAATCATCACATCCATGAAGAGCCCGCACTTTTTTTTCCAAATTCTGAGCCACGAATGGTTCTTTCAGTTGAAAAATCAAAAGACTTTCAGTTTGGTTTTCCACGAAGTAAAATGGGAGAATTTGTTTAAATTTAAGTGGTAACGACCATTTTATTAGAAAGGCGAAAATACACTCACGTTTGTGAAAATTGCAACACCATGAAGGACTTACGCGAGTGAGCTGAAATTTTCAGGAAATGCAAAGTAGCGCATGATATGCAAATGATTAGAATTGCAAATCCGTAGCGCATGCGTATGCTGAGCAGCGCCCTCTGAACGGCTGATGGATCCGAATAATAGACGGCTGTAGCGAGG
>KK121412.1:280056-350758 GCA_000611955.2 Stegodyphus mimosarum | reverse complement strand
AACAGCAAAGCACACGAGTTGATTTGCAGCTGATCGTAATATAAATTATCTCATGCCGCTGAGATACTATACACTGGGATACATGTTTGCCTTTTCAGGGATTTGAACCCGGACCTATCGATACTGCAGCCAGTGTCTCTACCCCATAAACTGTTCAGAACTTCCATGATTTGTGACTTAAAAAATAAATAAAACGGTTAATCCTCTATCGGATAATTATCAGTTGAATTTATTTATCCATTTCGGATGTTCAACGCAGTAGACGGAATACCTGACTACACCCGAAAGAAATTTTTAAGCCATAAAAAGCAGCAAAATCATAATTTTCTATCTGGAGCTTTCCAGATACAGTTAATTGTTTATTAGAGTGCTGTTTCTAAATATAAAGAAACTCATTTAATTCAAAAGATAACATTAAAGGGATCTTGATGTGTTTTCTAAAGCCCAGAGGATTAAAACAAATGGATTTGCTCCACCTTTCATAAAAATTGAATTCAATATACAAATATACATATAGGTTGCACTGAAACCCATCAGAGTTTAAAAACTTTAAAAAAAATTAAAGAGTTGATATATAAGGATGTGGTTCGCAGTAAAATTCCTTATATGAATTTGATTTTTTTTTGTCTGGTGGCACAAAAATCAGTTCATAATGTCACGGACAGAAGACGCATGGGTAACATGCGTATGCAAATGAAATCATCTTGAAAATAGCTATACACATGCAAAAGTTCAGTTTTGTTTGCATGGGTCTTTTGCTTTTAAATTCGCCAGCTTTATTAATTACTGCAGTTTAAATTTGAATGATAAATCTGCTTATAAAATTATCAGCAGTTACACAGTAAGCGTTGCTGATACATTTTTTCTGCCAAGCCAGTGATTTAGCTGTCCCAACTTTATGACAGTTTCATTCACATAAGCAGGAGGAATCCTCTTAGGGCCTAGTAATTGCAACATAGCTGTAAATCTTTGGGTGACTTTTGCAGACTGAGAATTTACCTCATCACTATCGCAATGAAAGAACTTCAGTAAGGAGTTTGTACATCTTAAAACTCTCAAAATCTTCAAGTAAGTTACTATTGTAAGAATGAAGATAATTTATTTATTTTAAAAGCAATAGCTTCCAATTTTTACGGCCAACTACATAATGTAGTAGCTGACTGTTTATATTTCATGACGGAAAACAAGAACAGCTATTGCAGTTATATTGATGACACTTGTTGCAGAAGAAGCGGAAGAAGCTTTAAAATGAACCAAAATTTGAAAATAAGTTTTTTTTTTAGAATTTAAAATGTATGAGACCTCTTAACTAATTCACATATAAACATGCCGCAGCACGGGCTGAAACTCTTACAGAACAATCAGTGAGCGCTATTAGCTATCATTGGGAAAATTTCAAAAACCTCGAGTACAGCAAATTCATTAATGTTGTGGATCCTTCGTAGAATTTTGCTGTTGTATTTTTTACACGCTACATTCACTCCAAAAGCAAGAGGAATGATGTTGCTATTCACAAGTGGAATACCAAGGAGGTAGAAGAAGTTTAATACGTCAAAAAAGCAACATTTTTAGAATGTTGCTGATGATTCGCACTTAATTCTGAGCATCCTTTGAATAATTAAATCAAATTACTCGTTGCACGGAAATGTTAATACTCATAACTTTCCAATATGGACAAAGGATAATACACGAGCACGTTTAAATAACCCATTACCTTTGCTTCGAATATCTATGAGATGACGCTTCACAGAATGCATCATTACCGACTCACTGTTGGATAACAACCGGCTGGAGTACGTGGATCTAATAGTTCAGCTTTGCTTAGGAATGTTACGACAAAACCTTGCTGGAAGAGAAAAAATCTCATAAAGACTGCCGTGTTTCAGCAAGATGATATACCTGTTCGTAGCTACTGCTGTGTCTATAAACATGTATGGTCTTGGGATCTGAATTAACCTCTAATGTTTTAGTGCCTCATCACCTCGATCAATATAGCTGACCCCCGTGACTTTTTGGTTGTAGAGCTGTAAGCTGGCGATGATAGGTGAACACCTGTATATGTTTAAATCTATGTCGTATATCGTAATGAGTAAATTTCTGCTGTTATAATAATGAGTGCAACCTATGAGCATTACCAGTCATTACGTGCATACCATTTGTTCCTAATTGTTATTTGTTTTAAGTCATATTTTGCCTGTACATATGACCACCAGACGATATTTTCTATAACGTGCTTATTAGACCTACGTTTCTTACACACATTCTTTAAAATGAATCAAAATGAAAAATTTATTGCAAAAGCATTGGAACTTTCTGTTAATCCATTTCTTTCCAAATCTAGGTGTAATAATAAGTTCGGTATCATGATGAATCACAAAGAGCCAAGAATATAGTATTCCACTGTGAATGACTAATTAATTACGATATAATTAATAATGACTAATCCAATTGAATGACTGTTTTATGTTATATCATACGAAACGATTACATTTTATTTGGAAGTCCTGTATTATTTAAATCTTAATGATATTTATACACTGCTGGCCACCGTAAATGCAACACCCTGAAGAAAACATGCAAATAACATGAAATTTACAACATGCATTAGCGAAGGTGAGATATGCAAATGATTAGAATTTCAGCGCAGACGCATATCACGCACGCCTGTCGCGCCACATCAAAACGCTATTTAAGGATTGGAATTTTCGACAATTTCAAGTTCGGCAATTGTGTTTTACTTGTGGTTTTGTTAAAAAAAAAAACGATCAATTATGCCTCGTAGTAAACAGCGGTCATCGTTTGATCAAGTATCCGAGTTCGACAGAGGAAGGATAGTGGCCTACGTATGGATTATTTTTCAGAGAAATCGGTAGTCGTGTTAGACGAAACCAAACAACTGTAATGCGGACATGTAACCGTTGGATGCAGGATGGTGCGACGGACCAGCGTGTTCGATCGCATCCCCCTCAGTGCACCACTTCACGTGATGACAGGAAGATTGTGCGCATGGCAGTGGCGGATCGCTCAGTCACATCACGAACCATAGCACAGAACATTCAGTCTGTAACGCATCATCCAGTGTCTGCGCGTACCATTCGAAGCCGTTTACAGCAGAGTGGTCTGTCCTTAAGACGTCCATTGCTTCGTCTACCCTTGACACAGAACCACAGACGTCTCCGGCGCCAATGGTGCGATGAAAGAAGGATGTGGAAGGCAGAATGGAATGAAATTGTCTTTACTGACGAGTCACGCTTCTGTCTGCAACACCACGATGGTCGGATTCGAGTCTGGAGACACTGTGGAGATAGGATGCTGAACAGCTGCGTTATGCATCTCCACACTGGTCCTGCACCGGGTATTATGGTATGAGGCGATATTGAATAGCACTCTCGCACTCTTCTAGTACGCATTGCCGGTACCTTAAACAGCCAGCGCTACATATCCGAGCTGTTGGAGCCAGTTGTCCTTCCTTACCTTCAAGGCTCGCCCACGGCCATATTTCAACAGGATAATGCGCGACCACACGTGGCACGCATTGTCCAAGGGTTTTTCGTCAATCGCCAGATTGAATTGCTTCCCTGGCCAGCTCGCTCTCCGGATCTTTCGCCGATAGAAAACATGTGGTCCATGGTTGCTGAACGATTACATCCCAAGCTGCCACACCAGATCAACGTTGGCAACGTGTGGAAGCTGCTTGGTCTGCTGTACCCCAAGAACACATCCAAAGTCTCTTTGAATCAATGCCGAGGCGTGTGTCAGCGGTAATCTCCAACAATGGCGGTTACATTGGCTACTGATTCTGGAAGGAACCACCCTTCACAGAAGTCTATAAATTTAATCATTTGATACTTGGTCAACATGCTATCTACTAAATAAAAATTTTGTTGTGATATCTCTTGTCTTTCTTGGTGTTGCAATTTGAGTGGCCAGCAGTGTAAATATGTATATGTTAGAATAAATTAGTCTCACTTTTGTGTAATGAAACTGGGCAACGTCGAAAATAAACGATCGTCAAACGATATACTGGCGACAGAGGATTCTACTTTGTTTCAGATGCAAAAGAAGTCTTAAAAGATTTTCTGCTTGCATTTGTATTTGTGCTTTATTCTTTTCAGCATGTTACCTTCTTTTATGGAATATACTTCTGATAATATAATAGGTAAACCTGAAGATATTTAAAACTTGTAAATGAGCCTTTTGTAAGTTCTTTATTTCAACACCTTGATTTAAATGTTTTGTACAGACTGTTAACTTTGATTTGTATTCTATTTGTGTTCTATCTGAGTTAAGCAAACTCTCTAACTTGTTCAATAAAGATTTTATAGTTATTCTAACTTATAATTCTTTAATAAAACTATGCTAAATACAGTGCAGTGTACTGAAACGCCTTAACTCTGTTAAATGCACGACATATATGTATATAGCTACCATATTAAAAGTATTACACCTCTTCTATTTCCTTCCAAGACATAGATTTATTTTTTCTCTCAAGAATTTTTAAAGTGGAATCGAAATTTATTAAAATAAATTCTTATATTTGTCGCGAAACATTTTGTTCCATACCGGGGAATGAAGAGCTTTTATACTTATATTTTACCTGAGTTATACGTAATCAAAAAATGTCTACAACTTGGTGAAAGTAAAAATTTGAAGAGCAAAACAAAATACCAGGAAAAGCATAAATTTTACATAGAAATCTAAATGTATAAATTTTAAATGCGTGAAAAATAGGATTTTAACACTCAACTAATTGCTAATAAATGTTACTTTATTTTTCATGTTTCAAACATTCATGTCACGCAGTGAAAGTATTTATTTCTACTATATTCCACACACTGTTTTAAGAATGCGCAACGTAATTTTTTCCTATTCTAAGAATAAGAAACTTTCCCATCATACAATTAAAACGCTTTCGACCAACTAGTTTGTAGCATATTCTGAAGGCATGATGTACTTTATAATATTTGAATAGAAGAATGCAAAATTCTAGCAATGTATGTCTGAAACTCTCTGGGTGGAAATAATAGAGATGTTTACTTGGTTTGTCTTGTCTTGTTTCAAGCGGTTGTCTTAGAGACGCACAGTTCGTTTATACGCGTTTCGTATCAAAACGAAAAGTATGAAAATAAATCAGACAATCAACATTTCAGATAACATCTATACTGCCGATATATATTAAAAATACAATAATATATAAGGGGTAATATAAATATAGTTGAAAAGATCCAAAGAAAAGAAATAAGCTTACCCATAATTCATACTCCGTAATTTATAGTCAAAAATTAAGATACTTTTCTACCCGGAGAAACTAAATAACGTATCCAAAATAATGTTAGTAAATTATCGTAAATAAACAAAAAATATTTATAAGGAAGTCTTCTGTTCTGCTTTTTAAAAAACACAAAATTTTGGAATCTCGTTTTCGAAGTATTCGTAGAAAACTGCTACACAGCGCACTTTAGTCCTGTTCTAAAGGTTCTGCTCTGCTCCGGAAAGACACGACACCATCTAGTGGTTTTTGTAAGAACTGATGCTTTCTTTGTTGTCGGCTATATCTTTTTTCGGGAAATGACCGTCCACTTTGGCCGATTTTCTCACCGTTTCCAAAATATTCGCGAAAAACTGATAAGATCGCCCCTAAATTCTGCTTTAAACCCAGTAGCCTGAAAAGTCACAGCCATTTCATGGCTGTTCTTAAAACAACTTTTATTCACCACGTAAATAGTGTACATAGCAATTTCAATATATTGCATTTATTTATTTTGTATTATGTATTGTATTGTATTTGTATTAGCTCTTCAATCGGTGCAGTAGTTGGTAAGCCACGCCCCTTACGACATTGGATTCATTGCTTTAGGCTACATGACCACCTCAACGGTGCCTGACCACACACCCTTCTACAGTTCCATCCAGACTTGGCATTTTCTCGCAGGAAGCACAGGGTTTCAAAGTTTCTCTCACCTCAGATTATACCTCATATGAAGAATACTATTTACAGAATTTCTTAGGCGTCAGACTCAATTCGGGATTCACTCAGGAATCTGGAAAGAGCAGAGATAGTAATTCCCCGCTGAGCGCCAGAATAATAACAATAGTATCAAAATATCTGCTTTAAAGGTTTTACTCTCCTCTGGAACGTTTTGCACTGTTCTCACGAATAAACGAGCACTTGAAACTGTGTAAAAATATTTAGTTTTGTAAAAAAATTATAATTCGTTTTAAACATATATGATGTCCACTGATAGCGGAAACGCGCCTGGGAACGTGAACTTAACATTCGTGAAGTATACGCAAGATGTCTGTTGTGAGTGGACCATTCTCGTATAAACGCAATGAGATTGCGGTAATTTTAAGAAACCTTAAGCGAATAAATGGACATTTTTCATCAAATACAGGTATGATTTTAATGGATCCGGCTACTCTAATTCATGGTTTCAGCTAGTTATAACAGTATGATTATCATTAAAATAACGATATTGCTACAATCATTAAAATGGTCAATCATTGAATCAAAATTTTGGGTACAAAGTGCTCTTAAAATCTCCAGATGGTTAATGAGTCGACAAATTTAGGGACATCAGCAGAAGAATTCACATTCCAGAAAATGAAGAACTTCTTTCTGACTTAATGAAGAGAATGAATTTAAAAAATTAATCTTAATGTCTGCTAAGAAACAAATAAAAAAACCTGAACACAAAGCAACAGATCAGAAATCTAGCTCTGTTTTGCCGCAAACAAAGAAGCTGTTACTTCAAAGCAACGTTTTTAAAATTCTATTAAGAATTTTTTTATTTAGTATTGAAATAATTTTTGTCGGACACATCTTTGCTTACTGAACAAACTAAAATCTTCAGAATTTTTGCGATTGTACTAGCGGATAAAGTAGAAAATAGTCTTTTAAATGAATTCAGTGACGAAGTTTTTATATAATTTATTAATAATTGCAAGTTTTTCGAAAATCGTTTGATTTTAGTTTCCGCTATTTCACGTCCGTTATTTTCAATATCCAAAAATGTATCCTTGGTAAAGAATTGGAATTTTCACGAATTTTAAAGTAAGCTCTTCTGTTTTAAAACGAGAATGACAAAAATTAATTAAGCTACTTTCTAGACTTTTCTTATTCGCACTAAGACAAAACAAACGACGCATCAAAAAGGAATTATCCGAATGATACGAAAATCAGTAGATGTGATGTACATGTACAGAAAAACATTATTACAATTTCAGAAAAAACTGGATGATTTAGTCAAGAGAAAAGCTTAACAAATTCAGCAAGTCAATAACGCGTTGGTGCATCTCTAGCCCTTAATCGGCCTGGCACTGTTTGATAGAGTTAGCACATGTCCTTCTGCGGGATATTGTGCCAAATTCTGTCCAAATGGCGCGTTAGATCTGTAAAAATTTGAGCTGGTTGGAAGGCCCTGTCCATAATGTTCCACATATTCTAATAGTGGAGAGATCTGACGAACTTGCTGAACAAAGTAGTGTAGGACAAGCACGACGACAAGCAGTAGAAACTATCGCCGTATACGGGCGTATAAAGTCTTGCTGAAATGTAAGCTCAGGTTGACGTGATATGAAGGGAAACACAGCGCGGAATTGACTATTGTCGACATATCGTTGTGCTGTAAGGGTACCGCGGACGACAACCAGCGTCCGTTTTTGTTTTAGAGTGTATGTTGCTGTATGGTTTCGCCGGTTAGAGGATTTTAAGTAGAAAGGAACCTCCTGATTATAACTGGGAGTCATGTGATTTTCCTTGAAAACGTGGCTTCGTGAATGTGATGCCATTATACGCGACATCATGTTTTCTTGTTTCATATAGACTCTTATTTCTTTGCTAAAAAGAGTTATTTGCAAAGAATGCAAACAGTTCCGCTATAGCGAACGCAGCTTAACGAAGCCTCAGATATAACAAAAGAACTTTTTGCTTCAGTATAGTTTTCTTCCGACTAAATGTAATTTTATGCAGCTATAGCGAACTTCTAAATGCGTAAATATCGAATGTAGCGAACTTTGTGGACATTTCAGACTGAAAATTGCCTGTATTTTTCAAAAATTTTTGAAAAATATTTCAGGTTTCAATAGAAAATTAGAACATTAAATTCATCCTGTTTTGGATATTAGAATAACCAGTTACATCTTTAAGTTACTGTTATTTTATCGTCACAACCACATTTCTTTCTGTTCTGAACAATAGATTATGCGAGCCAGTTGTAGCACTCAATTCTTACATAGCCAGTACACGTTTAAACACATGTTAGATGATCCTACTGTGTCATACATTGAGACCAAATCTCTGAGGGGGCACTGGTAACGCCGCCAACGACAGGCATGGAATTTAAGGCTCGCTCCAGGAACCAGTGCTTTCGGAGTGATTGATAAAACCATCATGCTGCAGAACAACAGATGCCAAGTTCTATCCTCAGTTGACAGCATTGACTAGACGAACATGTACTTCACAGAGGCTCCATTTCCTGGCTGACTAAATCGCCTGCCTCACATGGATTATAACCTCTGCCTCCAAGCATAACATTACTATTCAATACCTAACTAAACCAGTGGACCAATGGAGCAACTGGCGCAACGGGTCCGCAGAGGCCAAAATCAATTAGCGGCTAAGTAATCTAAACGACTTCTGACGCAGGCCCATTGAGAAAATGACCTGAATCCGCTTATTTCACACTATTTGAAGTTACCGGACAGCACTCTATTCAAGGCTTGTTCATAATTTTAAATGCATAATTTAAATAGAAATGTATCATTGAACAGACGGATCGAAATCAGAACTTTTATACAAAATAATGTTTCGTGCAATAGCATAATAAGTGAAACTGAAAAACAATGTAATATAGTCTTGGTGAAATTGAAAGACAATGTAAAAAAATTTGATAATTGCGATTAACCTGTAAGAAGTTTTATTTGATTCAAGTTAAGATTAACATCTTTCGGGAGATGTTATCACGCTTTCTGCGTGATTCATCACTCAAATTTGCACTACTTTTGGAGAGTTTTTTAAAGCCTAAAAGGGCGCTAGCCCGAATGACTAAATGGTCTGCAGCCATTAAATTTTAAATAACATGAGTCCTACTCCTGAGTATGTACACCTTGAAGTTAGAATTTTTTATTTCGAATTTTATATTTCATATTTTGTAAACCTTTAATGAATTTTGGTTAAGAAACTCAACCATTTGAAAGCGAACTCTAGCAACACATGAGGGAATAAAACATTGTTATCACCAACGCGAAAGACTGCGCACCTGGAATACTAAAAATATGTTGTCTTCTAATATTTTATGATTTTGCTATTGAATTGAATTTTATCTACCGTAAGTGCGCACAACATAGTATTTTAAAGCACAAAACGTTAATATTAAAAAGCCAAAAAAATGTTTTCCAAGCCATCTTACTAAGAAAACTGAACGTTGATATGATAAGCTGAGTCTGAAGAAAGTATAAAAATGTATGCCAACATTGAACACTGCATCGGGAATTCTAAACACATGCTGCTATGCTGCTTTTAAATTTTCCTGTAATTTTGTTGTTAAACTGTATATGGCGCAAGGGAGAAGAAATTGATTCTTAATAATAAAACTAAAAACAAAGAAAGATCAAAGCAAAAAAAAATGGGTCAACAGGAGGGACTACCACAGGAGACTGCGAGCTCAGCGAGAGCGTAAAAAGGTTAAAAAATCCTTTTAAATCGTTAAAATCGTTAAGATCGTTAAAATCTGAGACCTTTCAGATATTTTTTCTTTATTTTTTAAGGCCCAAAAGTGGCAAATAATCTCGGAATGGGATTTTGAGTCGGCTCACTTTAAACGGCGAAACTTTTTCAAACTGTTGCCACCAAATATTATCGCTCTGTAGTCTTTTTAGCACAAAGGGGCACAGCACAAGCTCTGTAGTCTTTTTAGCACACCCCTGAAGGGCTAATAGTCTCGAAATGCATTTAGCGTTGTATCATTTTTCAAATTGCTGCCACCATTATCGCTCTACGCTATATTTAAAGAAATTAAATAATGAAGAAGCTGCATCAATGTATGTATGTTTCTCGAATCGTGGGAAAAAAGTAGCCTAGAACCATCAAATTTTCAATAACGTAGTCCTTCACCCGAATATGAGTACCTGGAAACCCAAATTCGAAAGTTCGATTATTTTTTATTGTGTATTTCATATTTTGTAAAAATTTAACGGTTTTTTTTATTAATAAACTCAACGATTTCAAAGCAAGCAACGACAACACTGTCCTGGGGGGGGAATTATCTCCAGCGCGCTAGATTGTCTATCGAAAATTGTAAAGCTATGCTGTTTTTAAATATTTTTAGCCCAAAGCGACATTAGCCGAAATTTTCTCGAAACGTGTATGTGTGTAAATGAAACAAACGCCTTTGGGTGCAATATAAAATGAGAAAGGTTTCTGATTTTTTTAATAAATTAAATAAAGAAGAATCTGCATGTATGTATGTATGTTTCTCGCATTGTGAATAACGATGGTACCTACAGCCTTCAGTTCTGAATAACGTTGTCCTCCACTCGAACATGTGGACCTAGAAGCTCGAATTTTAAATTTCGAATTTGTTTTATTATTTATTTCATACTTTGTAAAACTTCAGTGATTTTTAATTAACAAACTCAGCAACTAAGAGCGAACAGTGACAATACTGTTCGAAATAAAACATTTTTATCTCCAATTCACGAGACTATCTAACGGAAATTCTTAAGATATACTGTTTTTAAATATTTTATGATTCTGATGTTGAATCGAGTTTTATATGGCGTAAAGGTCGAAGAACCTAATACTTAATAAATATACAATGTACGTCCAGAAAGTAAGTTCCGTTTGGTAATAAAAGTAAATTGTGTACAGCTACAGAAAAGTTATTTATTGCACAAAATTCAACAACTCTTAAACTACTTTTCCACATAACTGCCGAAATATTGCAGGCATTTGTCATAGCGTGGCACAAGTTTTTGTATACCTTCTTCATAGAAATTTGCCGCCTGTGTCTTCAACCAGTTGGAAACAGTTTCTTTCAGCTCGTCGTCATTGTTAAAGTGTTGACCGCCAAGGAAAGACTTAAGATGTAAGAACAGATGAAAGTCGCTAGGAGCGAGGTCAGGGCTGTACGGAGGATGGTCAAACACGTCCCAGCCAAATCCCTGTAGGAGGTTTTTCGTCACATTTGCAGTGTGTGGTCGTGCGTTGTCGTGAAGAAAAACAACACCTTTTGACAGCAATCCTCGGCGCTTATTCTGAATTGCACGGCGCAATTTCCGAAGTGTCTCGCAATAAGCATCTGCTCTGATTGTTTGACCACGCGGTAAGAAATTAATGAGTAAGATGCCTTTCCAGTCCCAGAACACTGTGCACATCATTTTTCGAGGTGTCAAGATTTGCTTCGGCTTAACCTTTGCTGGGGATGAAGTGTGCCTCCATTCCATTGATTGCCGCTTACTTTCAGGGGTGTCGTAAGAAACCCAAGTTTCATCTCCTGTGACTATCTGTGTCAGAAATTCTTCACCGCTTTCAGCATAACGGGTCAAAAACTGAAGTGCACTACCCATCCGTTTTGTTTTGTGTTGCTCAGTAAGAATCTTTGGTACCCAACGTGAGCAAAGTTTACGAAATTTCAGTTTTTCGGTAACAATTTCATGCATTAGTGATCGTGAAATTTGGGGAAATTCCATAGCGAGAGCACTAATTGTAAACCTTCGGTTTTCATGGATCTTGTCATCAATCGCGTGAACCAGTTCTTCTGTAACCAAAGATGGACGCCCACTTCGTTCTTCATCGTGCGCATCACTACGTCCGTCATTGAACTTTCGGACCCATCTTCTCACCATTGAATCACTCATCGCTTTTGGTCCGTAAACATCGCAAATTTGCCGATAAATTTCACTAGGTTTCACTTTCCTCGCATTCAGAAAACGAATCACAGATCTGATTTCACAAGCGGCGGGATTTTCAATCAACACCGACATTGTAAACAAGCACAACAAAGCGTACGTGACTGACAGCGATCTCCAAATGGCGCGCGTTTCTTCTCCTTGATACAGAGCGTCTACTGCGCATGTGCGGAACTGCGATCGCAGAGCTGCAGCGGAGATAAATTGAAACGGAACTTACTTTCTGGACGTGCCTCGTAGTTAACACATAAGAAGTTAACAATAAAAGGACAAAAAGCAGTTTTTGGGAACAATCTTAGTAAGAAAATTCAAGAATTGAGGAGAAATTGAAAAAAGTATCAAAATGCATGCCAGCACTTAACAATGCACTAGGAATTCTAAACATACACTGCTGTTAAAATTTTTGTGCTTCTTTGTTGAATTGCATTTGGTATATCTGCTATGTATTTGATGCTTAATAATAAATCTAAAAAGAGAAAAAAAAGGGTTAGCAAAAGTGAGTGCAACAGCAGTCTGTTAGACTGCGAGCTCAACGAGAAAGTAGAAAAACTTAATCAATTCCTTTGGGCAACTGTCAAAATCTGAAACCCTTCAGATACTTTTTTTATCAGATCTCATACTGCTAAGTAACTAAAATTCCGGTCTCTTTAAATTCGTTATAGCAGACTTTTATCATAGGTTTCCTCCAGAAGTCTGCTGCGATTTTATAGACAGTATTTCTTTCTCTTTCTTTAAGACAGATTTTATCATTAATAAGAATTTCCTTTCATTAATCTCTTTTTTTTTTCTTTAAGATTTACTGCAAGAAAAAGTAGAATTTAAGATTTGATTGGCATTTATAATATGAAATTTACCGTATCATTTATAATTCTTTCCGTTTCGTAAATTTATATATGTGTTTCATACCATTTCGTTTTACATGTTGATTTTCTTAATTGCAATAATCACTATTATATTCTATTTTAGGACTCTAAAATTTTAGTATAAAAATGTATGTGTTATAAATTTTTGAAGGTTTCACAAGTTATAAATCAAAATCTTTGTCTTCTTTGAAAATAAATATGATTAACAAACGTTAATTATGAGATTTTCTGGACACTTTTTCTTTAAATTGCTGTTTGGTTCCCCTATTTCTTCTAGCTTTGGACTGAACTGCGTGTTTTGCCCACCCGAATGCATGCCAGCAACTGCAAGAAAACAGTTAGTTCATAAAATTTACGAAAAATTTATAAATGTTGTCAGGCTTGAAAATATAATATTTGCTAGCTGAGATGAATAATAAAGAAAAACTCTTACCTTGACATAACAACATTGCCTTTCACTGAAAATCCGCAACTCCATTCCATTTCGGACAGTGATCTCCGGTTGATGTGTACATAAAAATAATGGGCAAAAAGAAACTTCTATGGAAAACTCTTTATTTTTATATTGTCAGACACACGTAGGATTCTACAAACTTTTTTTACTTATTTTACAATGTCAATCGTAAGGGAAAATAACACATTTCCTGAAGAAAATGAAATTCTACCCTCCTGAAGCTAGTGTTTTCAGGACGTCAAATGAATTGTTTGAGTGAAGTTCTGTTTGATCGATGCTAGAAGGCAAAAATTCCAAAGAGAATGCACCTGCTTGTGACACATCGGTTATTCCAGAATTGCAATTTTCTATCCGATTCACTTGAATAAACTGTGATCTTCGAAAGATTTTCATAGCGTCACTAAAGTAAGTTTGTTCCGCTTTTTCGCCATCCAAAGGCATTTGTTGAGTTTGTAAAAAAGATGCATTTCACGCATTTACATTTGAAGGAAATGCGCACACCTGTTCATTTCGAAAAATAAAATATTCGTGGGCTTATACACAATTGATATGTTTTAGTTATAATGTTTCATGGCTTTGCGGCATTGCAACTTATTTTCATCTGTTCTTATTATAGCGAGTTTAATGCTCGAAAAGATGCTGAATATAAAAGATGACGAAACTTAGATACAAAGGTTAAAAAATTATCATTGCTAAATAACAATTTAAACTTTTAATGCAATTCAGTAATTGTGCATTATAATCTTTATCTTCTTGTTTAAAATTTAGAATCAAGGAATTTAAAAGTTACCAAATTGAAAGGTAGTTTAAACATGACTGAAGACAGAAAAAGTTCATTTTAATGTCATTTCATACAAAAATTTAATATAATATATTATTGATATTTTAATATTAATATTTTAATTGCTTGTCAAAAAAACGTCTTCATGAAATTTGCAAATCATCGAAATCAAATTCGGGATTGATCTTAAAATCGCCACTTTTGCAAAGAAGGTTATAAAATTTGTGAAAATTAATTTCTCATGTCAGAGCATAAAAATAAGACAGATTTCTCAAAAATTACAAAAAAATCATAAAAATTGTCAGATGAGAAGATTTAAAGTTTTATTCTTGCATTTGCACTAGTGGACAATCAAATTAATCGACAGTATTAGCAGCAACGCAAATTAATCAGCTGCATTAGCAGTTTTATGACTAATCACTATCAGATCATTTCTAATAGTGGCCTATCCGGTTTTACAACAGAACTGTCTAATAATCGTTCTGTACTCATCTGTCAACATTTCCAAATTTTTCTTCTTGGATTTTCCCGATAGACAAAGTTTTTGTGCTATATTCGCATTTTTGCTTTTAATAGGTTGCTTCTTTTGGGAAAACGTTCACTTTTTTACTTGTTTATACAATAGTTCGCTCCATTACATCAATATATTTCTCCAAAACAATAGGTAATTATGTAAGCCAGCTCTTGCACGCGCAAGTAGAAGCTAAGAAAATATTTCTAAAATATTTTGGTAGTATACGAAATGTCTGCGTCTTCACATGTGTTGCTAACACTATAATGACTCACCAAAACACCATCTAGTTGATATCTGTTATATGAAATTACACTAAATATGCAAAGAGTTAAACAATTGCATTCTTGCGAAAGAAATTAAATCACAGGTTAACATTCGTATTTTGTGACATCTGCTAAACACATATTTCACAGCACTATACATGCATTCAATACTCTCTAAGTGCCTTGATTTGTCAAAAAATGCTTGATTCACATTTCTATTTAATGTTGTACACGAAAACACGAAACAAACAAACACGAAAGATCTTATCTACTATCAAGGATTCGTACATTATGTTTTGGCGCAAATATTCGAGAAAATATAAACTGCAACCTTCAACTGACTTCCATTTGTTCATTGATTATTTATACGTAGCATATAATTCTTGAATTTGCTGAAAGCGTTTGTTATATATAACTGCAATATGATTTGTAAATAAGCTAAACTTTACAAAATTAGATGTTACGACTTATTTCTCCTCATTTATCGAACACTGATTTAGTTAAATTTTGAGTACAAATGATTGATAGGCGTTTTTTTTTAAAGAGGTTAGTGTTATCAAAATTTCTTTCGGATATTTTTCTTAAACTTCGGAGTGATATTTTGAAAGTGTAAAAAACAAACAATGCTTATGCAGAATTGTAACCGTGTAAAACAAATCTGTACATTTAAAGCACATGGCAATAAGAGAAATTTGATTTTAGAGCGTTGTATTGTAGGGACATTGGATTATTTCGGGAGCAGGAGTGATGTAAAATGAGCAACGCCTTCGCCGGGAATCGAACCACGGACCTCTCGGTTATGCGTCGAGCGTGCTGACCACTACACCACGAAGGCATGTGAAGAAGGCGGGAGAAATACCTTATAGTATTACTAAAGTTTCGAAAAAAATTTGTATACACATGTATACACAGTACGTCTACAAAATTTTGCATTAATTTATTTTTAATTTCAGCAAAAATAGTTATTGAGAACATGCATTACCGCATTTAAAATTGCTTTTCTTGAAGTATCATTTATCGTCCCCTTTGATAAATTAATATCTGCTGCCGTGGATTCCAAAACTGAGCAAAGGATGGCAATAGGTTTTGTTGTAAAGTAAGAAGAACAGCAAAGGAGAGACATTTGCAACGCTGCGAACTGCAGTAGAGATGTTGTGTGGGACATTTGAAACGTTTTGTAAAAACAGTAAAGAAGACAAAATTGAAATGTTATATAATACAACCACATTAATATCTGCAATGTTTTCCTAAGAATAGCAAAGAAAAGAAGTCTGAGATGCTTAGGAAGGCCACTGCGATGTTGTGTAAGACATTTGCAATGCTGTCTAAAACATTTGCAGTGTTTTGTAAGAACAGCGAGGGAGAGGATTTGGCCACGTTGTTTGCAACTTACGGCGATCACTCATTAACACGATGCAATATGTTTTGTTTGCATCGTTGCTAAAAAATGCCACTAGTTGTTTGGAATGATAGCTGATGAGCTTAACATCAGTAAAACTACTAACAAAATAGTTTTGATCTTGGTAACAAAAAATTTATCTTTCGTTTACTTGTTTACAATATCCGTCACGAAATTCCATTCTTTTCAAGCAATTTTAACAAACAGGTGTCCTAATTCTGAACCTCATCTCATTCACAAAATTTGGCATCTGCACTTATGTCCTCAAAAGTGAAGTGCCGTTAATTGATCATTATTTTAATAATAATGAAAGAAAGCAGAAACTCGTAACTAGGACTTACGTTTCAAAACTTAAGTCCTGCGGAGGAATCAAACAGCTTTGTCAATGTGACAAGCGTTGTATAGACTTACAAGAACTGAATACTAAACGATAAGAATTGACAATGCTGTCTCTTTCTCAATAATCTCTTCATTATGAACGAAATTTACTCCTGAAACCTTTCGGACGTACTCTCTGTATTTAAACTGCTCATTTGTAAAAATGTTTGAGTTATGCATTAAAAGAACGCAACTGCTTCTGATTTAAAAATTTTAATATACGTTAGTTAATATTTTAAATTACCTGAACCTGAGATGTTTTTATGAGGAGTTTTCTAGGGAACATTGAAACGTTTGAAGCCGAAGATTGTTGTCACAAGTTTCGCCCAAATCATACTTGCAATCGAGTTCACTTCGTACCAATTCAAACTTTAAATTAAGCCACCTGCTGTGAAAGTATTATTATAGGTGCATAATATTCCACTCTATATATGCAGATAAGCAGCTACTTTCTTTGACGAGGAAACTAACTTAGGAATCCATCAATACAAACTGTCTCGAAGTATTATCAGAGATTTCATTGGCGATCCATTAATATCATTATTATTAAATTTTTTATTTATAGTCCGTTAGATATTTGTATTTTCTAGTGATAATACAGAATATATTCATCTCGTGTGTTTTTCAGTGTCGTCAAAGTATTCATTTTTAACACACTGTAGAAATCCTAGGAAGGCAGCTCAGTTCTCTAGAATTCATTTCATTTCTGATGCATAGCTTGACAGCTGCGGGAATTATCTTTTTCAAATCAAGCATTAAGTGTTTTTAATACAGGTGAACTTCGTTCAGGGATATACTGGAGTCTAACACACTGTTGAAGTCCGGCAAAAGCAATTCCAGTACCTGCATTTGTGGTAGAGGGCTCGCTTTCTACGCCTTTGCCAATTATAGTAGGTATCTTCTAAAGACTTTCCTGTAAAAGAAAAAAATATTTACACAGGCATACACAAAGAAACTAAAATTTCTGGGATTGTTTACACTATCAACTTTAATATATTTTAACGTTTTCATGCTTGTAAGGTCATTGTAAGCTGCGCTATTTGTTGAAACTCTCGTCGTTAAAATTGTTACCAAACACCACGTGATTTGCGCATGCGCGCAGCCAAAATGAAACAGAACTATAACTGAACTTTAGAATTCGTAATGGACGTTTCAGTTAAAGATATAACCAGTATCTTCTCAAGAAGATCGTCAGAAAAGGTAAGCTTTTTTTACCTTTATTCTAAGAATGATTATCTTGTTAATCATAACAACATTTTTTTTGGCATCCCGTGCCGCGAAGAAAGCGGATTAATTGAAGATTGACTTATGTTGTTGATATTATGTATTTTGAATTTGAAAGGCACTTATTGAATTCTTAAGATTTTATGTGTTACGTATTTGATTCAGTAAACATGTCGCTAGAAGATATCACTAAACTAAAGAAAAAGAGAGGTGGTTTGAGAACGTCCATTACCAGAATTCTTAAGAAAATAGAATTAGAACTAGATAAGTCTTCTGTTGATATAAATTTGCTAAAAGAAGACTTAGAACTGTTGAATGATAAGTTTGAATCGCTTAAGATAGCTGATTTTGAAATCGAAAGTGTTTTAAAACCAGAAGAATTAGATGAAGAGATTCAAACTACAGAAGATTATCGGGAAAGAATTCTGTGTTGGAAATTTAGGAAAAAAAAGGATTCAGTTGTCGAACCAAAACTTTACTGTTAATGATACAAATTACCTTCTCAAACACCAGATAAGGGTAAGAGACGTATTAAATTACTGAAAATATCTATTCCGAAATTTGATGGTGATGTCAGCCAATGGCTTTCATTTTGGAACTGTTTTGAACTGTCTATTCACAAAAAAGAATCCTTAGAAAAGGTAGACAAGTTTATTTATTTGCGTGCACATTTAGGAGGAACTGCATTAGGTACAATAGAAGGATTTTCAGTTTCGTCCGAAAATTATGATTTAGCTATTAATTTACTACAAGCTAGATTCGGAAGCAAAGATGTGTTAATTAATACACACTTAGATAATTTACTGAAAATCAGTTCATTGAGAAATCCTAACGATATTAAAGCGTTTAGAAAACTATTCCATCACTATTCGACATGTCAATAGGGAAAATCTTTGCGTCGTGGAAGAACGTAAAATATTTTTAAGCCAAAAGTTCTCTACAGAAACTCAGATAAGAGCAGGAGAGGCTTGGATTCGTCTTCTCTGGCGTTCTCCACGGCCACAATGTTCGTCATGTATTGTGACGGATACGAGTAAACGTCTAATGTCAATTATAAAAAAAGTTACCTAAGGCCTGTTGCGATTACAGGCGCAAATTTCTCCTTCACCAGCTTAAATATGTGGACTTAATCTAAATAATGTTCAAATGAGAAGGATTAGCCATAGCAAAAGAATAAGACCCTTATAAAAAGAAGCAGTATTATGTATTTTAAAGTCCCTTAAATAATTATTAAATTAAAAAGAAAGTAAGTATGACATCGAAGCAAAGTAACGCAGATAAATACAGCAAAATTAAACATATCCAGTTATGATGTTTTCCACGAAATGTCTTTTGTAAGATGTATATCTTTCTTGCTTCTGTTATCATAAAGCAGCTAAAATAACATTGCTTGACCATAAAACAGGTAACAAAAAAATTTGGTAGCACCAGAGGTACTATGCCTACATCACTTTTGCTTTTTTGTCCGTATTATTTTTCAAATGCGTTGCCACAAAGCGTAAGATTTTGTCTTTCAGATTTAATAGAAAAAAATAAGCTATTTAAAAGAAATGTGTTGCCATTGCCCTATATTTATGCCTGTTATATGCCCATAAGTATTTTTATCTTCCACGCGTTAGTTTGTTGCCATGTATTATTATTTTTTATTTAATTTATCTGTTACTGTATAAAGTCTCGTTCTCTTTGGAAGCCTAAAAAAACAATCTGTAAAAGACTGTATGAGAAATTATCCCCAAGTCTTTACGTACAACAGAAAGTCAGAAGAAGGGTGTAAAAGCCTCTTATTCACTCAATGTAATTTAACAGGTAGCCGGACTTGAGTTGACATAAAGCTAAAACTTCTGGCTTAGCTCAAACAGATAACACTAAACTTAAAATGAAATACAGTAAATCTAACCTAACGGCTCATAGGATAATTTAATGTGCAGGAAGAGTCTGACTCTTAGAAGCCGGCGGAAAACAAGCTTAGTGGCTAGAAGCACTCAACGCCACAGCAATCTAATCGCTAGTAATTCCAGATAGCAGTGGCCTTCAAGCAAGCATAACGTGCTCTAAAATCACATTCCATAAACCTTCCCTTAAGTAGCAACCTCTTTCTACATCATTTGAATCCACGCGCGCTAGCTTATTAACATTCTGGCAAGAAAGCGTGGATGAAAACGAAACTGGAAGGAAAGTTTCTTTAAAATAAGCGTTTAGTAAAATTAAATAAATCTTCACTAAGGTATTTAGAAGCAACAAACTTAATTTTTTATGACTGCTATTAATTACCAGCTGGAACCGTGAAATAACATCAGCTGGATTTATTAAAAACATTATATATATGTATATATTCTTCTTTTTATAGTAACTGTTTTAGGAGACATTCCGTACCATTGGCTAAATATTAGAAAAACGAAACGGACAACAAAAACGATTCGACGCAAAAGTATGGATCGACACTAACAGCTCTTCTATGCTAAAAACATGTATGACGGCAGTCACAATGTATCTTAAATTCTAAAGATAGTCGCTTTCGTTTGAGATAACGAAGGATAGAAAGGCAAACTTGTAAGGTTTTAGTTAAACTAACAAAGTTTTATTTTAATTTGCCTTATTCTATCTGTTCTTATTTCAACTTCCCGTTAGAATAAGCGCGCGTTTAAGCTTTATGCTAATTTGAAGTGGAGCCAAGTTGCTATTTAAGCGAGTGGTAGGAACCTCTCAGTCTGAGAGAGTTTTTAGTCTCAGACCACTGTTACTTTGTTCGACGTTCGTCTGACCAGCTAGTATTTAAATTCTAAGCCTTAGCGTTGTTACGCTATTACTTATTGAAGTAATTCTAAGTGCGTTAGTATTAGTTAAATCTTGCTAGCCTCCTTTAGCATAGAGGCCAACCTCGCGTAATAGCTCTGTGAGCAACGACTACTTAATTTCTATTTAATTTTAGTTTAAATTATTTGATTGTTCAGTTTAGACCCAAGTGCGGTCATTATTTTCTGTATCCCTCCCGAGTTGGGAAGTGGCTGTATATAATTGCGGTTTAATAAAATACGATTTTAAAAATTCTTCTCAAGCGCAGTTCTTATACCACTTAACCACAGTTTTCTACCACAGAACATAGCTGCATTCAGCTCCCTGTTCCATATCAGGACTTAAGGAGTTCACGAAGATGTTTGCCAAGAATATGCACCGAACACTCAGTCCTGACAAACTATGCAAATTAAAATTAAGGACTAAGGTAAAATTGCAAAATAATGTTGTTATTAGTCCAAAGGGATTTAGTCCCGAAGGACTATTACTTTCGTTTTGCGATTTTGCGTCGATTCACTCTGAATGCCCGTTTCACTTTTCAAATTGTTGCCACTAAATGTTATCGCTCTGCATTAAATTTTAAAAAATGAAAAATCTGCATAAATGTATGCATGTTTCTCGCATTGTGATAAAACCTAGAGCCATCGAATTTTGAATGACGTAATCCTACTGCGAATATG
This sequence comes from Stegodyphus mimosarum, assembly GCA_000611955.2. Classification (NCBI taxonomy): domain Eukaryota; kingdom Metazoa; phylum Arthropoda; class Arachnida; order Araneae; family Eresidae; genus Stegodyphus; species Stegodyphus mimosarum. The sequence continues at coordinate 329,499 of KK121412.1, read as the reverse complement.
GGCATCTGGAAGCCCTAATTTTGAATTTGAAATTTGCTTTATTATCGATTTTATGTTTTGTAACATTTCAACGAATTTCTGATTAACAAACTAAATGATTTCAAAGCGAGCAATGGCAACACTGTACGGAAAAAGAAAAACATTTTTATCTCCAGCGCACGAGACTTACGGAAATTCTAAAGATATGTTCATTTTAAAATGATTCGACGATATTGATTTTGAACTGAATTTTATGGTTTGAGTACGTAGTACATGATATTTAATAAAAAAAGGTAGCACACGAAACTTTAAAAAAACGCGCCTTTGGACGTAATTTAAAATCTGAAATCTTTCAGATTTTTTTTTTTTTAATTTACATATTTTTGACCCTTGTCTGTGAGGTATGCGTATAAAAACTTCTAAGACTTCTCTTGAAATAGAAAAATTGTAATGTGAAATGTATAAATTTCGGATGGATGTAAGAAAATTCCAAAAAATATTCCATTGATACTTAAATTAAGGTCAGATATTTTATCTTGATTTAACTTTTACCTCTAATACTTTTCATCGTGGATAAGTAAAAGCTAAAGAGTGAATATCTTAAAAATTCAAAAACTGGCACTGCTTTTACAGGTTCGAAATTATCATCATTTTAAGAAACTGTTATCGCTATGAAACTATTTCGTTTTTCTTTCTTTGGCTTTAGTCTACAGGAAACTGTTGAAAAAAATAAAAGCTTTCAATCAAAAACTAACAGCAGTACAATATAAAATACCAGTGCTGTTATGACAAAGCAGAAATAAGCACTATTTTTGTTTAACTTTGTTTTCTATATGTTTACTTTTATGTTCTCTATTATGTGAATGTATGTAATGTAAGGCCATGTTGTATATGTATATTGTAAATTATGTATAGTTTATGGTGTATGTGTATATGCCTATATTTTTAATTCTATGTGAACGCCGGAGATGTCGCTCTGTACTATGCATGCTACTATAACTAATGTTAAACCAACAGCTATGCAAGATCTTGTGCTTAGAAATATATATACATCCGGGGTGGCTATCTCGTTGTCCCTGGAAGCTGTTGCTCTTGGACTGGAGAGGGCGTGGGACATAAATTCTTTACCTATGTTAGATATCTCGTGTCCCCGCCCTCCGTCACTTTCACCAGTCTTTTTTCTAGAAATGACGGATATGAAGATGATGGATGGATGACTTCATTCGCTGTAGAATTTTTATGTGCATATTTCCATATTACGGAGGTTTTCGTATTTTCTTTGCAGAATAAAAAACAATAATTGTACTATATATGGTGCACAGCATATTTTCCAACTTCATAACGTAAAATTCAAAAGATCTTTGAAAATAAAAATGAAAAAGTCGTGAAGTGAATTTTAAAGAGGAAACGCACATATTTTGAATCCGCATACTGCGAAACAATTTGCAGAAGAGGAATATTGATTATAAAAACTGGAAAATTAGATAAATTAAATTTATTTCAACATATTTTATGAAGCATTTTTGAATTGTCAAGAGAAAATTCTGAAGTTGTGCTACATACAGTTCATCAAATTGGTAAAATTTTTTAAACAAAAATTCGAAAATATCTAAACATGAAAATGAAAAACATTTTAAAATTTGAGAAATGAAGAATAATGGTTTTGTTACCGTGTTTCCCCCAAAATAATGTAATTTTTATACAGGGTGTCCCTTCAAAACCATCCAAACTGTATACAGCCAGATTGCTCCATTGAAATACATCAAAAATATCCAAAGAACTGTACCTGTACGACCTATAGTCTTCCAGATAAATACGAAAGAAAAGTATAAGGTCATATCCAGTGCAAGAAAAAAGAACTATGTTGGAAACATGAACATCGGTATTTGCGTATGTTTACGTAGAATGATGTTCAAAATGTTCATATCTGCTGTGTGAATGGCTCACATTCATATTTGGCATTTCTCCCTGATTTATTAACGATGGAGCCCGGGGCACTTCAACGCTCCTGTACGTGAATAAATGGGTATGGAATACACAGAGCGCTGGATTGGACGTAGGGGTCCGATTTTATGGCGGCTACGATCACTATACCTGATAAATTTTGGTTTCTTCCTATGGGACATCTGAAACAATTCGTCTTTCGAGACCTAGTTACTATAAAATCGGACTTAATTGCTTGACTTTATGCTGCGTGTGTTTTGACGGACACCACGCTGCTGCAACGTCTGTAGTCAGCCATTCTACTGCGCGAGCATGCATGCCTCGATATGCGCGGTGGTCATTATGGACATCTTCCTATGTAAACATATGCAAATAATCAATCATGTTTCCAATACAGTATCTTTTCTTGCACCGGATATGACGTCATACAGTTTTTTCGCATTTATCTCGAAAACTGTGGGTCCTATAGGTACAATTCTTAGGGCAGTTTTTATACGTCCCAAATGAGGAATCTGGTTGTGTAGAGTTTGGGCGGTCTTAATGAGAACTCTGTATAATATCTATCTTTGTATATTTGATAATTATAATATTATATTCGTTAAAAAATTCGTAAATCATAGAACAGAAATTTTATAGAGAATTTGCGTTCAAAATCTCCGAAATGTTGATAAGTCCTCAGATCAAGGGACGTGCAAAGACAATAAAACACATTTTTAAAGCAATTGAAATGAGAAATTCAAACGGTAATCCAAATGTCTGCCTGGAATAAACTTATAAATAAAATAGATCTGATAAAAATTGCACAAACTCGCGCAATTCCTTGGCTTCGTTACAAGAAATTTCAAAACTCATAATTCAATCAGTTTCATGTATAAGCTCGTAAAACTAGAATAATATTTTTTTGCAGCAATTAACGTCAGTTTCTTAAAAATTGACAGGGACTATGCAGCGTTACCAGGCGTCTGGTAATAGTTTGGAAAACCCTCCATTTCTTATTATATCAAGGCAGGAAAGAATGTGGATTTTTTAAAGAAATAGCTGTAGAAGTTAAAGAACTTAGGTATGTACAGAAAGGAGAGATATTAGCATCAGAAAGCACCTCCAGGGTTATCTGCTTGTGGAAAGCTGCTTGCTTTTATAGAGGTTGTTTCAAAGAAAACTGTTGGTATCCATGATATATGAAGAAATTAGCGAAAACTCGCCAACAAGCAGCCCTGTTCGGCGGTAATTGAACCTCGATTAAACCAAGGTCAGTAGACAAATTAGATTATGCTTTCTCAAAGACTAATACTTTCTCTTTCCAACACTCAAGGCAATGACTACATTTCCTCAGACTTATGAGTCAAGGTCGTTGACGTCACCTCGCTGCTTGAGCTTAAGTCGGGAAGAGCCAAGCTAGTATAATACAGTAAGTATTGGAAATGATTCTTGAAATGAAGAATGTCTGTATCTTCATCGTGTCCATGAAATTTCTTATGCGGTCTTTATTTCCGAAACGTTTGGTAGTAGACTTATAAGTCTAATTACACAAATGTTCCAAATCACCCAAGTATTTCATAATTTGATACTTTAAAATTTAAAACATTATTATTCTAAATTTTACGAAATCTAACTTTTTATACGTTTCCGCGGTACTAATACTTAACATTTAGGGACATTTTGCACGCTTTAGCAGAAACAAAATTCATACAGTATAATTTACGCACGACAAAATTTGATCAAGATATTTGACAATTAAAGCTGCAAATTTTATTCAAGCGGCATACAAAAATTGAAGAGCGAAATAATTGCAATAGTGCGTACTAAAAATAAAACATTAGTTAAGAGAAAAGGTTTCTCTTGTTAGATTAAGTGACGAGCATTTTTCTACAAATTACCATGAAAAGCATAAATTAATATAATTTTTAGCCCAAAGAGCGATTAGTCTCGAAACACCGTTATTTCACTTTAATGCGTTGCTTCACATTTCATTCCAGTCTGTTTGCTATCTGACAAAATGTAAATTATTTGTTTCTCAAATTTAAGCTGTTCGTTATTATTAACAGACTACGTTGTTTAAAAGCAATAGATGCAGTTCTTAAGACTATTTTTTTAAATGTTTAATTTGATTGATTTAAATAACTATGCATGATATATCTAATTAGAAACATTCAAAAGTTTTATAGGATTACGTTATATACCATTTTTCTTTTATCAAACATACAGACGATACGTAATGTTTCGATGTTACTGTAAATGTATATAAAGCGCTTCACTATTCGACCTAGGTCATCTGTATTTACAACATCTATTGAAGAATCATATTAAAATTTGAAAGAGCTCTTTCGAACGACCATTAATATCTAGACCCCTCCAGATTTTCTTTTTCAAAATTTAGATCTTATTAAGAGAACCTAAAAGCTCTTGCACTCGTACCAGTGCTTCTTACAGAACCCGTATTTCAGAAGGCACTGAGAGGTTTCAATACTAGAAAACTCTAATTATGAAAATTTTAATGCATTTTCATAATTAGAAATATATGTCTACTGCCTGTGGTTGCGGAAAGAAAAGACCGAATAAGGGCTTGAGTAGACATGGTACATATGGTCGGCTGTTTTAACACTAGGAGACTGATAAGCTAGATGAAAAAGAAAACAAAGGGGGACATTTTTAGCAATATTTTTACCGGAATAAGGTTATTTTAGGCTAAAATCAAGTAGCTTTTGAAATAGTAGGTAAATTCATTAATGCGCTCTTGCATCATCCACATCTTCATAATAAATCTACGATCACAATGTAAGATCTGACTGGCCCAACTTGTCAGAAACTGGGGTAGTGATTGATACTATGTGTGAAATTTACACAGAAACGTGCCAAGGGGTTAGAACCCTTTTTATTATCTTTAAAATGACAGATGCGTCTACTTGACTCTCACAAACTGCGCCAACCTGGCGGTAAACTAAAGCAAAACGTAAAACTAAAAGTAATAATTAGATAAACAAATATCACTACCGCCGAGGCTCTGAGATCCTAAACTAACCGCCTTTTTAACTACCGCTGAGATTCAGCAAGATTTCTGATTAAACAATTGAAAATTAGCACTTTTGCAAAGCTAGGCACACAGGCCGACACGCGTTGATCTAAATTCTACCGAGGAATCTCACTAGCGTAACTTCAAAGCAAGACTCTCAAACTCTGGTTTCGTCTAATATTTAATTAATTCAACTAGCTTCTGCTAAATTTGAATAAACTGCGCGTGCTACTACAATTTACATACTCTGGCACGGGCATTTCTGGGGGGAAATGAAGGCTAAACAGGAAAGGTAAATTAACTTCAAATAAATGTTATTTAAAATAAATATAAACCCTACAACAACATAAGCTTCAATAGAAGGACGCAGCCATACACTTCGATATTTTCAGTATTTTTGTTGATAAAATTCTTTTGCTTTTATTTATTTATATTTTTGTTTTCAGATTTAGAATTTCTGATGCGATTTTGTTTTCCTACGCTCTTTCGGAGAAGACAGATTTCTTTTCGTTAAAATTCCGCTTTTGGTAACTTGAAATTTGAATGTAGTAGCTCACATGAACAGATGAAGACATTGTTATATGAAACACATAATATTACTATTTGATAATTTATGTGACAGTTTTTGTTTAGAAATAATCTATATGTTTTATTTTTACAATTTACGCTGGTATAAAACAGAAGCAAACACTGTTTTTCACACTAGAGGTGCTATTAATCTCCAAATCTCGTATCACTTTTAAAATAAAATATGCTGCCTTCGAATATTATCTTCATGTATCTCTTTTAAAGAAGTAATACAACTAATATTTAAAAAAATATGTCAACATTCAACACTATCGAGAATTCTAAAGACAAATTATTTTTTAACATTTCGTGACTTTGCTCTTGAATTCTATGTGGCGTAAGTACAAGGACAGCGATTTTTAATAATGAAGTTGAAAAGACGAAGAGAAGTTGTATTTAAAAGTAAGTGGAGTAACCTGTAAGCTCAGCAAGAGCATAAGAAAACCTTAACAAACTCTCTATTGCGAATTTAAAAAATTAATCATTTAATTTTTTTAAACTAATGTTTGATTGATTTGTTCACAAAGTAGGTACGCTGTTACAGCTAGCTTGTTGCTTTCTGTACACATTGCAACAGTTTAGGAGTTTCTCTATAACAATAACTGGAACGTATTGTAAGAACAAACCCAAAAGGAAGAATTGCTCTGAATTGTAGCTTATTTTTCTCTTGTATACTTTGATTGCTTGATTTTATTTTCTTTCAGTGAGCCTGCTAAATAGAAATTATACCTTTCTATTGATTTCTGCTTTTAATATAGTCTTTACTATTAATTATATTATAGTAATTTATACTAAAGGTACAGTAATATAATGTGAAGAGTATAGTATCGTAACTTACAGAAATACTTTTATACTTTTATTAATAGCTTATAAAGATTATATATAATTTTCTATATTTTTATATTTGCTTTAAAACAATAACCTTCTAATAACTTTTAAACAACTTTTTGGTAGTTTTAATAAGCTTTCTTCTACTAACTATTTTATAGTTATTTTTAATAATAGTAGAGTTTACTATTAAAAGCAAACTAATAATGTAATCATTTATTGAAGTATTCGTAATATTGTATTAATTATTTTTCATAATTTATAAAAACTATACATTATTTTCTGTAATCTTGTGTATTAGCAGTACTGTTGTACAGCAATTTATTGTTAAAGAACATAATGTAAGTAATATATCGATGGTGGAATTCAGCTATAAATATAGTCTTATACCAATAATTTTTTATTAATAGTTTTATAATAATTGTTTGCATTATTGCCTAGTGTTTCTTTCCAGTAACTAACTATATTAATTACATCAATTTTAAAACTGAAACTTTCTAATAGCTTCCGTTTTAAAAATATTTTCCTTAAATTATTCTATGTACTTTACTAGCTCACGTACCCGGTATTGTCGATGCTTTACGCAGAGCGAAGAGGTTTCATTTAGAGAAATGGAGGTCTTTTTTCGAAATTTCGTTTTCGATGTATTCTCGAGAAGCTGATAGAGGTCGCATTTAGATTCTACAGTGTTCTGGAAACTTCTCCACTGTTCTAATGAGATAACGCGGCGTCTAACGGTTTAATAAGAACTAGCAGCTTCTTTGATATCGGTTATGACTTTTTTCCGGAAAATCGCTATTCACTTTTGTCGATATATTCACCGTTTTGGAAATATTCTCAAAAAACTGACAGAGAAAACATTTAAATTCTGCTTTAAAGATTCTGCACACTCTTGGAAGGTTTGGTACTCTTCTCAAGAGTAAACGAACATAGCTCCATCTAAAATGTTTTAGTAAGAACTGATAGAGAAAATGCAACAACGGGGACGTGAATTTAAGACGGGTGACATTACTTCAAAACTGAAACTATGCACCAATATAAATATTTTTTTCCAAAAAAATTATGAATTATTTGATTAGCATGTATGATTTCCACTGACATCGGGAATGCAGCAGTGGCGACGTGAACGTAAGATGGGTAATGTGTACCCAAGATGGGTACCGGAGTGCCCCGTTCAAATATGGACATCTTGAGCGTCGACTCCATGGGATGGTTTTTCGAAATCTTATATAGACAGTGACCTTTCTCTTTGAAGGTCAAATGTGCCAAATTTCATCAAGATTGGAACAAAACTGTAGATTTGTATGAAAAGCAAGCACGATGATACTCTTCTTTATTTGGTTTTACTTTTGGTTTTGAATTTTACCCTTGCCTACATGAATGACGAAACACGAGTTGAATAATTGAAGAGTTACTTTTGAGGGCAACTTCCCCTTGATAAGTCTGTCTTCTGCCAGCTCAACAATTATTCAGTTATGCATTTTTATAATTTTTAGGATTTTAAAAAATTTATTAGAATTTTATATTTGTTTACAGTTTAATTATTTCTTTTAAACATATTTCTTTAATTTTTTACTTTAATTTGCTTTTTACAAATAGAAATGTTGTTAAATATATCTATATAGATAGATATAGATATAGATATAGATTATCGTATAATAATAATTATTCTTTTATTTGACAGTTTGTCTTTAGTAAAAATCTTAAAAAATTTATTTTTGCAATTTACATTATTCAGGTGAAATTTCTTTTAAACATATTTCTTTAATTTTTTACTTTAATTTGCTTTTTACAAATAGAAATGTTGTTAAATATATCTATATAGATAGATATAGATATAGATATAGATTATCGTATAATAATAATTATTCTTTTATTTGACAGTTTGTCTTTAGTAAAAATCTTAAAAAATTTATTTTTGCAATTTACATTATTCAGGTGAAAAGAAAATCTTTATTTATTTTATGATAGCTATGTTTGAAGGATTACTTTATAAAATAGATACATTGTCATTTCCAGTTCGTTGCTTTCAGTACATGTTGCAACATCCCAGCGTTTCTCTTTTGAAGAAAATTGGAACTTACTGCACGGACGGGCAAATATCCTCAGAAAATAATAACTTTTCTCTCCTTCCTCTTTTTTTACCTCCTATTTTTGGAATTGAAGAGGAAAGAACTACTCCGAAGAATTCTAGTTTATTTTCTCCTTTATTCTCTGAATATTTTTTATATATCCTTCCACTGCACCTGCGAAATGGAAACTATACCTTTTTATTAACTTATTGCTGTAGTCTATTCTATTAGCTGCATTATTTTATAGTAACTTACAGTAAAATAATATAATACGAATATATAATAATAGCACTTTATAGGAATAACTTTACACTAATAGGTTTGTTAGTAATTTATAAAAATTACATACTATTTTTTATAATTTTAACTTCTCGCTAACCTACCTACATAGGCAAAAGAGGTAATGTTTTTGGTCCAAAAATTCGATAATGAGTTTTCAATAAATAACCACGAATTAGGTTTCCCAGAAAACGTTTATATTACTTTTATAATAATGTACCTTTGTCTGCGTGTGATTTTGTTTGTCTGTGCATGTGTGTATGTGTACGGCGATTTTTTCATCCACGATAAATTTTATTTCCCGTGTTTAAGCTTTCTTCATTCACACAAAAAGTTGATTAGATTTAACATTTTTGTAAAATCATTTAACATAGTGTTGCATATTCAAAATATAATATGCTGTTGTACCTGGAGGACCTTTGTTTACTGATGCTTAAATATGGATGGGATATACTTATAGATCAAAATCAATTTAGGTGCGTTTAATACTATTGAAAGAACACAGAAGAAAATTAAATTTAGAGAAACCAGTGTTTAAATACGGCCAAAAGTACCTACTGAAGAAACCCAAAATTTCATATTGCAGATCTTTCTATATTTATTGGAACAAGAATTTAGACTTTTATTTTTTTATAAAGCGTCAACCGAAAGTGCTGTTTTACTTAGTTCGTTGTTATTTATAGAGTGAAATTGTTCGGAGGTCACGTGCTGGCGACATTAGATTTTTTTAGTTGCTTTAAAGGTGTAACTTTTCTGGAGTCATTAGGTTACTTTGATGTATGAGAGATTGAAAAATGAGCAATACCCTCGCTGGGACTCTTAATCTGGACCTCTCGAAGACGCGCCGAGTGTGTTACCGTTGCACCCCGAAGGCATGCAGAAAGGAGGTAGAAAATACCCTTTACTTTATATTAACTTCCGTTTTTTAAAATAATTTCTATAATCTTTTCTTTTCGCGAATCACTTAATCCAGTTTCTACTAAAAGTACAATTATAATATAAAAAGTGTAATAATATTATAATTTATATTAATAATTTTCATTAATAATTCCACAGCATTTTCTAAAATTTATACATTATTTAATGTAACTTTTCTGTTAACAATACTATTTTAGAATAGTTTTCAGTAACAGTACAGAATACATATTACAGAATGATAATATAATTTATAAATATATATATACACTGGTGTACAAAAATTAAGGACGAGACGGTTTTTTCAATAAAACTTTGTACAAAAGCTTTCCAAATCAACACATTTAATACCGTAAGATCCCCAATACGTAAGGACATGAGTAATGTAAGCAACACTTACTAAAAGAGAAATCAGAGGGATAAAAAGAAGCTTTATTGAAAAAGTAGCATGGAGCGCAATGCGACTGAAGGCCGAAACATCCCTGTGATGGGTGTCCAGCAAGAAACATCCGGTCTTTAATAGGGGATATGATCTCCCCTGACTGCTAGGCAGGTTTCACATCATTTGTGCATGCTGGATATGTGGTTGTTAATGAGCTGTTGAGACACTGCTGCTCGTTCCTCTTGTAGCACCAATCGCAGTTTCGGAATCGTTACTGGCGATAAGTTACGTGCTGCCACGGGTCTCCCTAGTAAGTTCCGTACATGCTTGACGGGATTTAGATCCAGAGACCTTGCCGACCAATCCATGTGTTCAATATCTTCACTCTCCAACAGCTCTTCGACAGTAACTGTGCGATGAGGTGGAGCGTTGTCGTCCATGAAGAGGAACTGAGGACCCATAGCCCTTGTGAAAAGACGCATGTAAGGAAGAAGAACCTCGTTACAATAGCAGTCCCAGGTGACGAACCTCCTTGGGAGATATGAAGGTCGGTCCGGCTACCAAGCATTATGTCTGCTCGAACGAGAACTCCGCGACCTCCAAAACAGTCCCTTTTGATGATGTTGAAGGGGTTATTGCGTGTTCCCCGCTCTGTCCAGATGTGTATGTGTCTAGAATCGCAACTCAGACTAAATCTGCTCTCATCTGTAAAGAGTACTCGTCCCCATTCATTGTCTCTCCAATTCCGGTGTTCCCGGCACCACAGAGAACGCCTTCTCCGATGGGCAGGCGTTAGAGGTACACACCGTACAGGGCGTCGTGCAAACAGACCACCACCGTGCAGTCTTCTGGCCACGGTAAAACGCGATATCGGTCGTCCAGTCGCCTGTGTCGTGTGTCTAGCGATTTCTCCCGCTGTCTGCCGCCTGTTTCTTCTGGCCTGTAAGGCAATATACCGGTCATCTGCGGGTGTGGTTCCTCGTGGACGACCACTACTAAACCCCCGGATAGCTGTTCCTGTAGTTTGAAATTGTCTCCAAAGTCGTGAAACGATGCTGTGAGCAATTCCGAACTCTGCAGCCACACTTGTCACACTGCCGCCTTCCTCCAACTTCCCAATGATTCGACCTCGGGTAAAAGCATCCAGATGTCGTCTAACAGATTGATTATTCGCCATTTCTCGCTGAGGCAGCAACTCGGTGTGATTTTAACTGCTATACGGCGTGCAATCTCTTTGCCAGAAATACTGATCTTACACCGACAACATGCTTTACACTACTCAGACACTCCCCCATTACGTCTACCTGCATATCTGCGCATGTGCTACCGTACATCACCTTACTTAATCTCCTGATTGGTCTTTCTGTCCGCTCTGCCTCTTCGTTCAGCTGATATGCTAATTTTTTGACTTCGTCCTTAATTTTTGCACACCAGTGTATATTAATAGTTTTATAGCAATGTATTAAAATGTAGCACACTTTTTTGACTTAATTTATAGCTTTCTCTTTTTCAAAAATTGCATAACCTTTTTAATAAACTTTGTGGTTAACTATTAGCTTCTTATTTATAAAATAATTTCTATAAGCTTTTCGCTTTACTATATTATTCTATAGTAATTAATAGCATTATTACAGTAATACAATATAACAATATAGTATAGTAATTTATAGTAATTCTTTTATCGTAATACAATATAACAATATAGTATAGTAATTTATGGTAATTCTTTTAGCGTAATTTATTGGAATAACATAGTAATGTAATATAAACTATAATAATAATTTTATAACAATTTGTACTTATTATTTTTTCTATTATGATTATAACTTAGAACTAAGTTCTGGGTTTAAAATAAATTCTATATTGTTTGTTCCTTTACCAATTATACTTTTTACAGCAATATAATGTAAATAGTATGGTAGCTTGTAGTAACTTTATAGTAATATTCTCTAAATAACAGTATACTAATATTAAAGTTTAGCAATAATTATGTAAGTTAAAAATATTTGCATGATATTTTATAACATGTTTCTATTAACTTCCATTTTAAAACGATTTTTCGTGTACTATAAAAGAAAAAAACGAAGTTTATGAAATTGCTGTTATTACTTCGTTAATAATTTGCTAATATCTGTTGGACAGCTTATTAATGGTTGAGTGAATAACACCAATCAATACAAGCGAATTTATAAGGTATTTCTCCTCCCTTCTTAGCATGCCTTCGCGGTGTAATGGTCAGCCCGCTCGGCGCGTATTCGAGAGGTCCGTGGTTCGAGTCCCGGCGAGGGCATTGCTCTTTTTTCATCTCTGTTTCTTCAAAATATTCTCCGAACAGTGGCATCCGAACAAAAAGGTGGTGGATGATGATTCTCCCCCACCAGGATTTGTAAACTATAAAAGTGTATCCCTGAATAGCTTTAAATGAAAGAAAGTAGCTGCAAAATTTATCTTTTCAGCAGTCCCACAAGGAAAGTAATAATACTTTTTGTCATTGGAAAATGTGAAAGGAATCTCAGATTTTGAAATTAAATATCTCGATCAATTTTTTTCCTCCGGACATCACATTCTTGTGCGTTATTTTCTAGACTAGCTTTAATTTTTTTTTTGGGGGGGGGGAACATTATTACAATGGCTCGCGTTTGTTCTTCGACACTTGAGCTTTAAAATTTTATTTGCAAATACCAATTACTAATTATTTAAGAAACGACTATTCTTTTCACGTATATTACTATTAATCATCTTTTTCGAACCTGCTTGTTTTGAAGGAAATTTTTTCAAAACATCTTCGGCAAAAATGGGAAGAATAAAAATCTGAAAGCTTTCAGATTTTACATTTCGCCCAAAGGTGCGTTTTTTAACGTTTTGTCTACCACCTTTATTTATTAAATATCATGTTTTTCGCACTTAAACCATAAAATTCAATTCAACAACAATATCGCATGAGCATACCTTTATAATTTCCGTTACACAGTCTCGCAAGCTGGAGACATTTTTTTTTCTTCCGTACAGTATTGCCATCGCTCGTTTTGAAATCGTTGAGTTTGTTAATCAAAAATTCGTTAAAGTGTTACAAAATATGAAACTGATAATAAAACAAATTTCAAGTTCCAAATTCTGACTTCCAAAAACCCAAGTTCAGTGGAAGACTGCATTATTCAAAATTTGATGGCTCTAGGTACCATTGTTTTATCACAATGCGAGAAACATGAATACATTTATGCAGATTCTTCATTATTTAATTTCTTTAAATATAATACAGGGCGATAATACTTGGTGGCAACAATTTGAAAAGTGAAGCGACATTTATAGAGAATCAACGCAAAATACGAAAACAAAATTAATAGCCCCTCTGTGCTAACGCCCTATGGGCTAAAAAAATGTTTATTCAAACAGTTTTGGAAATCAACTCACGTAATTTATTCGAGCACTTTGAACAAACAGTTTTTATTTAATAAAAACATGAAAACATTCTATATTTCCTTTTGTGTTACATTGAACACGGGACTATATTTCATTGAATTTGCCTTAGCTAAAACTACATTTTTCTTAGCTTTGGTAGGGATGGAACTAACTTTTTCCTGCACGAAAGTTCCATTTAGTAGTTCTATTCCTACTTAAGAATTGCTTTTAGTAAAGATATAGGGTTTTACTTCAAATTTCTAATAATTATTTTTATTTTGGAACAGGCCTTTCCTATACATTATAATTTCCCACCTACGTCAGAATGAATGTTCAGGATTACGATTTATGCAAATCAGCTACGGGCATACTTAATACGTGCTTGCTAGCATACGCCGGTGATTCTTCAATAAGGCACAACTCCGCGAATTCGATTATCTGCAGCTTCGGCTGATTAATGTTATTCAGTTTTAGATTAGCTTTATATTTTCTATTTCGAGTTAAAGTCCAAGTTGAGGGTTCTTGTATGCCCGAGAGGGGCTATCTGTTAATTCACTTTAAGCTGGAATAAAGAGTAATTTAACCCTTCTTCGGAGTTGTTACTTACACTACAAGAACTCAACGAATAGTCGTTACATATTTCATCAGTATTCTAGCTTACAAGGAACTAGGTTAGCTAGGATATTACAAAGATTTCGAAGAAATGTAATGTTTACATTACATTGTTTCAATAAAGTAAATCTTTTCCTATCATAGATTTTTGCGAGCGCAGGCGTATTTTCCTTATTTTCTTGTTGAAGAATTTCCTTGTTTCTGACTGGCCATTGTATAAGAATAATTTGTATCCCTATGTATTAATAACTCTGCTAAGAGTTTTAGGATTAACTTTTAATGTAAATTGTTCTTCCGCAGCAAGTTTAGAATTATAATTTTCGCATCTTGTTTAATTTTCTATACAATAAATCTTGGATTTGGTTCAGATTTCAATACGTATTTAAAAGCTCCAAGCAGTTTCTTCAATTTGATACGTCAAAGGTAGTTAAACCCTTTAAATAAAGCTTTGTGGGATATTTTGAATACTTGATAATAATATCTATAAAACGGTGACTAGTAAATATCTAATAGAAGATGTTATTAATTTGCAGCAGATCACGATTTTCATTTTAGATATGGTAATGTTAACATGTTTTGCTAAACCAGTAATATATTCCAAATGCAGACGATAATTCTTATGATGCATTTTCGTTTAAAATAAAATTTAGGAGAAAACATCGCCTCCCTAAATATCCTGACAAAGCTTTCGAATTTCCGAATTACTACATGAGTTACTTCTTAACACGTTTTGAATAAATTATTTTGTTGCAAGGAAAATTTCGATGACACTTATTTTGTAACAATCAAGTCTCAAAACATAGAACGGTACAAGATCTATTCAAATAAATTTCAAAATTGCAAGTGTCTAGAGATAAATGTGAGCCACTATGTATGGAACGTGAGACTGTTAATTGTTAGACTTTATGATGTATGGAAAACTGATTTTTTAAAAATTAAAAATCTCATACTATAAGTATTTCCGATATTTAAAATATTTTCGTAATTGAAAATGAATATCTACGATCAACGGTGACTATGGTAAAGGCCACGAACAGGGTTTTATTAATAATCTGTGTAAGAAGAATTACTGTGCATTAAAAGTTTTTCAAAAGCACGCTTGAGCGAACCCTCTACACTTCTTTTCTTAGAAACAATGGTTTTGCAGATTCATAGTTTTCGCATAGTGCCGCTGTATCTAAATTTGTAACAACTTTTTTTACCCATAACTCTCTCATGTTCTATTTTGTAACTCGTTTAGTACTTTCATAAGATATATAAAACTAAATAACTGAATCCCGTTTAAAATGATGACACAGACGAGTAACGTACAGACAATTGAAAATGAATTTTGAGCTATTTTACCTCCAGTTTCTTGTGGCATAAAGTCCAACATCTCATTTAACATTGCGGATACGGATTCCATGTCCCTGAAAAGAGAAGTAAGTCTCATATAAACAACAGTTTGTAAATATTTATCTTGAATATTCAAGAAAAGTTAGTATTATCTATATTTATGACTATACCATATGAGTTTTGGAAAAAATACAAAGTAGCACACACTAAAGTAAACAGCTGTAAGCAGCTCGAAAGCAGTACAGAAATGCGGCAAATTCTGCCGACAGACGCGAGGGAAGCTGAAGATCAAAAATAACAGATTCAACAGTTAATAATTAAAATCATTTATTAATTTTTAGGTTAAATGACGTTCAGGTAATTAGGATAACCGACCATACTTTACCATTTCTTAAAGTACTCATGTTTCAATGGACAGACATACGATTGCCCTTTCAAGTAATTCAGAAAATAACTTATGCATCTTCTAACATTTAGCAATTTATTAAATTAAATTCCTAAATACAAATTCTAAAACTATTAATTCAATGTTACTTTAACTCCTTTTGTTACGAAAATTTCTTCATTTTAACATATTTCAGTCTTCATAAATTTAGACAATTTAAACATTAAAATTTCTGTGCTTTTTATTTTAATATTTAAAATCCTTTAAGGTCTCTCAAATTTTAAATTAATTTTAAAATTTAAAAATTCTTCTGTGCAAAATCATTAAAATAAAAGAAAACTAACCTCCCTAGGTAACAGAAGAATAAAAATGTACAGTTGAGAGAATACCAGTCCATTTTCAACTTCTCAAGCTCATGACGCGAGAACAAGTTAAGTTCAACCGCGACTCGAAGAACGCTAGATTCGAGGAAATTTCAGCACCTCATCAGCTCCAAAACGCACATAAATGCTCGAAGAATCTTTTTAAGATCTTTCACAGTCTTCCTAAACCGCAGCTACTTTATCCACTTGGAGGTTAAAGTAGCACTGGATACTTCTGATCTGCATCACTCCTAGGCGAGACAAAACGGGTTTCATGCTAAAAACAAACTCATGATGATATCTACCACACGTCCATGTTCAACATGAGCGTTTCTAAATGAAGGGATAAGGACACAGACGCTGGAAAAAATGATGCTCTTATCAACCGAAGCTTCATCGAGTGACATTTTTAGCCACTTCTCCTCCTCTGAACATGAGGCTAAAGGTGAGCTGACGATGAGGAACTTCTTTACCCATTTATCCGATACATAAAATAGCCGGGCAAGTTATTGCGAGCGACTGCACCTAGGGCTGCTGGCCTCGGTGAGGAGGCAAAAGCCTTACTTCTTTTTTTCCTAATTCTTGAAAATCTAGATCAACTCTCATTTTAGACCTCGCGTAAGACTTGAGAAAATCTTGGTTCCGTTCTAAAAATATGCTTCACCAAACCAGATGACTTTTTCCTTTCTTTTATTTTCAGTTTAATCAAAATGAATCCAAGCAAACTGCTTATCTTTACCATCTACAACCATGAATCACCAAACACTATTGCGACCGATTCAAAACTCTTGTTATTTTCAGAACATAAGGAGGTCCTAACATAAAGAAATAAAGCCATTCCGTCGAAGAAAGTCTTTTACTTAGCAAATGCAACTTTCGCAAAAGCGAAATTAAAGTGAGACGCAATTTATTTTCCCACCCCCAATAAGGAAACTTTCGTAGCTCCTTCTGTCTCTTTCTAAACAATAACCGAGGGCAAGGTAACTTTAAACTGTTTTATTCTCATGCCTCGCTAAGAAATTCCGTTTGGTGAACACTGACCAAAAGCTAACAAAGAAGGAAGCGGGGATAAACCTCGCATCCTGTCCAGATATTAAGAAAACATAATACTCCCTATTCCGCGTCTGCCTCACCCAGAAATTCTAACCATGAGAAACAGCAGCACAAAGAAATAAATCCTAACATCTTCAGTAGAAAATAATCCTTAGTAACAATAAATCTGCGACAGGAAAAGTTCGCGCCTGCGTCTCAACCTAAAAATATTCGCTGTACATTAGAAAAATATTTACAGTTTCCAGTTAGAGCATTTTAAGTTTCATTTTATTACATTCATAAATATTTATATACTTTATCCTTGATTGTGATATTTGATTAAGTCCTACTAGATTTCGAATAGTTGAAGAGAATTTATTTTTTCCCAGGAATATTTGGGAGACAAATCACTGTTAGATAATAATCGGCTGAAAATTATGAATGCAGCATATATCACATAACAAATAGTTAAATAAATATTAACTCAACTCATCGCCATTTTTTGTCACTTTCGCGAAAATTTTAATATGCCCCCACTGCTTACTACTTAGTGGGCAGGTCGTAAGGTTTTTTTACTTTTCCAAAAGTCGAGAGAAAAACGGAGATATAGAAATGTAATTTATAAACCGTCTTCACAAAAACTAAATTGATTTACTAATAATAACTCAGGGTTGCATAAAGTTAAGGCGAAGATCTCTCGATTGCGCTGTAACATCACGATTACCCATTATTGGAACTAAATCTCACTATTTGCGATAGTTTCTGTCTGCTAAAAGTTGTCGTTGAGAACGTACGGAGGTAAACATGTATCCATAAAAACTTTTTTTCAAAATTTTATTTCGTTGAAAATTGGTAAAAATAATAAACTTAAGTTCTTAAATTTTCGTAATTTTTTTAAAAATTTATTGTTAGCATTAAGTACTGTGCATTAACTAACTGCTTGTTAAAGTAATATAAATAATAATAACAATAAATAGTATTTGCTCTTAACTGTATTTCAAAAATTCTTTTGTTACGTTTTTGTTCCATGAAATTTCTAGCGAATGTTTTCACTTGATTAGCTCCCAAATACTTATCTACCTTGATTTATTTAAAAATTAATAAAAGTAATAAATTCAGCAACTCATGCATTTCTTCGAAAATCGTTGGTTGTATTATGTAGCCTGCATAGTTAAATTGTTTGTGTAAGAACAAATAGCTTTATTTTACATATTAATTTCAAAAATGTTTTTGTTATGAATTGCCCCCTCCCATGAAATATCGAATCAAAATTTTATTATTCATTATTATTATATTCGGTGTTGTGTATTCGTTAACAGAATAATGAGATCTGGAGCATTTTCTTTTTAAACAGCAGTTTAAAATACTTTCTTCACTTAAATGTGATGAAATATAAAGCTAACTACATTATTTTATGATTAAAACGAATATTATTTTTAAAACAAATTTAATATTACCAATTTACTGGAAATAAATGTTAATACTTGTAAATTAGCCGATAACCGGAGAAAAATTGACAAAAATACCTTTCCTTGACTGTTGCATCTGAGAGCATTTCGCAACCATAGAAGGTTTTCATTTCTTTTCTTTCTAATTTTTTCCCACAATATTTTTGATACCTTTTCCTTGTAGAAAGTTTTCAGACCGTTTCTTCATTTCGCGTTATTATTGATTGAGTTTTGTATCATGCATTTATTGAATGTGTCCAGAAATGAAGCAGAAGTAATCATTATTTCCACGCATATGATATTTTGCCAAAATATCGTGAGCATTTAAATCTCATGTAATGGAATTCTACGTAGAAAACTGCGATGGTAACGTAAGCGACTAAATAGCAACCGAGTACAGAGCGTTAGTCTATGTGATTTAATCAGAAAAGTGAATTGGTTCTAGAGAACTCAAATTAAAATTTCTCATTTCAAGGAATACGAATTCTATGCTTCAAAAGGAGAAATAAACTGATATTCCATACCTAATCATAACTAGTCCTTTAATAACAATTTTTACTTTAACTTTGTGAAAATTATCCAGAAAGCTTTATCAAATGGTGAAGTGGAATTCTTTGAACACATTCGCGTTCACAAAAGTTTATCTTTGTGATGACACTAATTCCAAATTAATTATTCCTAGCGCTTTCAAAGTTCTAAAATGTTATCCTTTCCCCCATCACATTATTATTTGACATAATTAGATTTCGTTTTGGGTCGCTTATCAAGTTTCCATAAAAAACTGTAGTCACTCCTTCTACCTTTGCATTTTTCTTCTGAAAAGCTGTTTTTATGTCTAACTGCACTCAAAATTGATACAGTTTATTCAAAATTTACACCGATCTAAGTTTGCTCTTTGCTTAATTTTAAACTTCCCTAGGATACTTAGAAAGACGTAGTATTTTGACCTACCTTTGAATGGAAATGAGCTCTTCTTGATGATAATCATGTAATGGCGGCCTCCATAATATCAGTTTATCCAGCACTGCCACTCCAGAAGACCTTGGACGTCTTTCTGTGGTGAAGAAAGAGAAATGAAACATTTCAGTTACGCTTTCATAAAATCGGAGATTTTTTTTACGTGTTATCTGTGTTTCTGTGGAATAGTTAAATGTAATTATTCCTCAGAAATTCTGAAATAATTAAAAATCTTTTCCTTTTATAAAACTTTGAGAGTTCTTTCTTTTTCTTTTTTTCTCTTTTCTTTTATTTTTATGCTTTGAACAATATTGAATGAATATACATTTATATTACAAAGCATTTTATTCAGTATGTCTCATAAAGTGTTATTTATTAAATGTTTAGTATTTTTTTCATCTCTCTCCGATGTTGACTAACGCAGATTTAAGTGATGAACAGCATATTTTTAACATTATTTATTTTTCCCATTCTCAACATTAAACATAATACCTGTTAGCCTCAGCTGAAGTGTTCTATCCGGGGAATTCTATGCAACTGTTGTTAAAATTTCGGATCCTAACGCCTGAGTAGTTCATCGAATGTCCGTTTAGAGCTGTTGTATGATTCGTAACTTATTTGCTTGCATCCTTTCTCTTAATTCCCCACTGAGACAAAAAGAAAACCTGAAGCCTTTCAGTGTTTTCATTGAGACGACCAGTTAGAATTACATAACCAGAAAATGAGGTTATTACCAAACCTTTCTCAAATTACATCCATCGTTTGTCGCTTAAGATACTGAAGCAGGATCAAAACTGCTGAAGTGCAATGTGCATTCTGAGCGTCCAAGAGGTTAAGCTTTGTTGTTGCAAATAGCGCAATGCTGATTTTCGCCAGAGCATCTATTCCAAAGAACGTGCAGTATTAAGAACGAAACGTTTCACCAAAACAGAAGTGGCTCCGTCAGACAAAAGAGGAGAAAATAGTATACAGGTAGTTTACAGGGGTTATTCATTCTGTTTTAATACATATTGTGTTTGCAAGAAATAGCTGTTGAGCTTGTGTTGAAGATCGAAGGTCACATTTGTCAAGAGTTCAAACTGCCGTGACACTATTTTTCTCCCGCCGTATCGACATAAATCAAATCAGTGATTCATGCAAGTACATTAATGAATGGATTATTTATTTTGAGTAAAGTAATTTACAAAAATCCGAGTTTAAATTATCGCGAAATGTTTTGACAAAGAATGGATCCTTTAAGTTCTGTATATATTCCTTAATTCTTACCTTTAAGGTTCTGTACTATATTCCTTAATTTCGCGCTCAGCGGCAGATTTGGCGAGCGGACTTGTCCATCCACGATTTGACGGCGCAGTAGTCAAACAGATTTACTTTACGTCTATGGGAGCTTTCCTACTTTCCATGCGCATTCCTTGCCTGTTCAAACCTGATGCTTACTCATAACTGTAAATGCCTATTTTAGATTAAAATAAGCAATTGGATGGACAGATCAAAACCCTGCTTTTACTCTAAGTGCGAAGTTATTAACTTAAGGTGAGAAACAACACAGAAGAAATTTAATAATTGCAGGCAATAGTACTTGTAATTGACTATTAATATGTTTTCACTTCCTTGTACGCAGTAAGAAAAGTATTTTAAGCTCGAAAATATTCGGGTATCATATTTCAACGAAAATATCCATTTTGACTATATCCATTCCATATCATTTGATATCGAATAAAATTTAAGCATGTTTTTGCCTGATATCTGTACGTGAGAACAGAATATAGAACTTTTTTACAAAAACGGGTTACAAAAATGATTTAAAATAGATTCAGAAGATATTTTTTTCGTGACGTCTCTACGTACGTACGTACGTATATATGTATGTATCTCGTATAACTCAAAACAAGTAGCCTCAGAACGTTGAAAATTTGTATATAGAATCGCTATAACATGTAGTAGCGCATCTTCCGTTTTGGTTGCATATATATATATAATTTCAAAACATTTTTTAAAAACAAAGTATAAACATGCCTAGTATTTTCACGCATTAAGGTGCTGAAAAAATATCACTAAAGGCATAAAGTTAGAAATTTAGAACTACTTTTTCACAAAGACAAAAACTGAAATTCATAATTAATAATTTTCAAATAATCCTATAAATGCAAACAAGAAATTTTAAATTGTTAAAACCAAAACCCTTAATCAAGCATACACCGTTTAAAAAATTTTATGAAACTTTAAAAATTCAAAAGAAAAAAGATTCAGTCAACTTCAGTGTCACTTCACCAGGGGAAAGAAAGATTGAGGCCAATTGAAATCTCTCTTCTACAAAAATCCTTCCTTATTTTCGTCTTTATGAAAAAGTAGTTCTAAATGTCTTACTTTATGTCTTTACTGATATATGTGTACATATATATCTACTCTGTTACTCGGCTCCGTGAGCTCAATTCTTTTATTCTTATATGTTGGTAAATTGTGCATTTTTTGGTTTAAAAATTATTCAACTATGACTTTCTTATTTTTCCTTTAAAGTTTTTATGCCTTTAGTTAATCTGCGTGCATAAATGTAGAATTATCAATAATTTAAAGGGTATTTAAGTGCGGCTAAGCCTATTGTTTTTAATTTATAGCTGACATATTTGTTTACAATTGAAACTTAGCAGAATAATGAATTAAGTCAGCCTCTGCACCTTGAGTGTCTTTTTCCCGAGTGGGACTAAAGGTAAACTTTCAATTTTGTACACCGAAAAATTTGCCTTCATGTCCGCTGTTCAAATTGCTTTTTTGTTTTCGTAGAAATTCTAATTTTAACTGTAAAAATTGTTTTTTTAATTGTTTTAACTGTATTTGGTGTTTTATATTTTTCAATTTTTTATAAAGATATTTTGAGCTTTTATGTATTTTTGCCTTGCCACGAAGTGAGAACTAAATAAATTGCATCAGAACTATATCTTTATGAAATTCGAGAAAATACGTTTAATTGAAATGTAGCAAAAAATGCGTATAATTTAATATTCCGTGCAAGGAAGTCGTGTGGTATGCACATCAGATTTTTTTAAGTTACTATTAACAGCTGGGAAAAGTGACAATGTTAATTACTCTTTCTGTGTGATTTATAAATCAAATTTGCTACTATTTTTTAAGAAGATCCAATTTTTCTTATCAGATCTGTATAACGAACTAAATTTCCGGTCCCTTGACGTTTGTTATATTAGGGTCCGATTGTATTCTGTTCGTAATACGAAATCAATGGTAAATGATATCCGAGGTAAAAGATTCGAATTTATTTTATATTAAGAATGTTTTTTATTACAATAAGAATTACTCAGTAAAATGGGAACAGAATATATCAGTGTAAACTTTAAAAATAAGCAAACCACCATCTTACTTCTGACATCTTTGGCATAGTTTTTGAATAAATTTCTACCGATTTTTAGGGTGATCAGACTTAGTTTCCTCTGTTCCAGGAGCAACAATATGCTTTGGAAAAAATAGGAGAGTGACACTAATTTATATCAAAGCGAAATTTTGACTTTAATCTGCGCAATTTATCTAATATAAATAATTAATTGGTGAAATGTATTTTCCTGAAGATTGTTTGCATTCACAAAAGGTTATCTTCCGAAATTAAACATATTAGTTCCAAACTTGTCCTTCCTAACACTTCCAGAATTCGAAGTTTCTTACGTTCTAGTTTATTGCTATATAGCCTTTTTTGTTATTATCTCATACAGTTTTTATTTATTTTTGTGGAAAATTTCCCAGTTTTAGTTCCATAATTTCTATGTATGTTTCTTCTTAGGGTCATGGCCTTCCTGTTCAACTCCTACAGTTCAATGATTTTAGTATCATTTTCTGTAATAACCTCTTTGGCCAACGCATATTTAAAATGAAACCCGCATGTGCTTTTACTCAATTCAAATTTATTATATGTCTCCAAAGAGCTCAAAATAAATAGTGCCTAATATCAGGTCCTTTGTTTGGTCCCGGCAGAAGAGTGCCTGTAAAGTTGTTAACTGTTGATATATCTATATCTATTTATATATATGATTGATTGTATTTCCGAATTTTAGAAAACTTTTCTATCCACTTTGAAGTGAAATAAATAGCACTGAACTCTCCCAGTTCCGAAATAAAAAAAACTGCTCCACACCGCCGGACCCATCAGTATAGGCATCATATTCAGCTACCTGGAAATTTTTCTAATACATGATAGATTTCTACTGTGCAGGGTGTATTTTATTAATATGATCAAATCACTGAAAAGAACAGAGTAACATAATTCCATCGTAGAGTTTAAAATCCAGTCTACCTGTTCTCAAGAAAACAAAATATCATAATAAAATAATTATTGTTCTTAGAGAAGAAGCACACCTGTAAGTAAGTATACATATTACCTCAGTGGAGATTGTTTTGAAGCATCTGGTTAACATCAGCAACCAAAAACGTGTGTTCGTGAACACGATATGTTTGAAAATGGATAAACATAGGCGACCCAACATTTGTGACTGTACTTCGCTTCATTTATATCCGGTCGAGAGAACTAAAAATCTAAGAAATGTGACAAGAAACAGATGGGTGTGGCCGATAGACTGAAACCTGCGGGAGGTTTGTACTCAGTGTGTTTGTTCTAAACCGAACTAGCATTAAAATCGGTAGACCTAACGAAACACAACTTGATGGAAACCTCTTTACGAAGCGCAACAACAAAGCCGGTGGAACACATTATTTATCAAATAGTAAAAAAAAGGCAGTTCCTTCCGACTTTCGCAGTAATGATTGGTGCAACGTTATCGTGATCTCTGTCAACTTTTCATGGTTCGATATTAGTAAATTTTCACAGAGACTAGTAATACATAAGTACCATGTAAAATAATAAATACATATTTACGCTTGATTGCTTCTGTAAATGTATATTTTATAAGTTTTGTACTATAGATAGTAAATAGTTTGCTTGTGTGTATCGGAAACCAACTGTTTTACTCAGAGGCCAGTGGTTGTCGGCTAAGTGTCACGGACTCACATCTTGATTGGAAGAACGAGAAAGTACCTATCTACAGTAATACGTATCCTATTCAGGTCTCTTTGCTTGATATCAAACTGTAAGTAATGAAGATTATCTATGCCAGCTACGATTTGCGACACCTCTTCACTGAGCTAATATGTCTTTCTGGACTGATCGTTCTGAAGCATCTGGTTAACATCAGTAACCAAAAAAGTGTGTTCATGAACACGAAATGTTTGAAAATGGATAAACATTGGCGATTTATCTTACATTGGCTAGACACCGTGTAAAAGAAGAGGATCAATATAACAACTGAGTACCAATAATTGTTAGCATAAAATCAAATTTACAGGACTTACAAAAACTTCTACAAATAACTTCCAAAAAGTAATCATCTTCTTTGATGTCCAGAATGACATCTCTATATAAAAAATATAGGTTTCCATGTTATATGTTCTTTATACCATTAGGAAGATCAATATTGTTTTCTGTATCAATACCGTGTTTCCTGCGGAGCGTTTCCTGCTCTTAAATCAGACCTCACAGACAATATTTGTTTCGCAATTCAAAAAGTTTCAGAGTAAATTACGAAGTTTCTTTCTATGTCGATAGTTTAAAGTGTTTTTGATTTTTTTTATTTCTTTTACACGAAGATAAGGAAGGCTGCATTTTTGCTCTTGTTACAAAGAATTTCCGCTTGTTATGTAGAACTGGGAATCTAGGTACATAATCTTACAGTAACAGAAGTAAGCATATAATGTTTAAATATTACACTGATGTTAAAAATTAAGGTAATTTTAGCATCACGTCGAATACTTTCGGAAGTAACTTGATGATTTTAATGAAAGTTACAAAGGACATATGTTAATATAAAACAAGGAAATAAATATACCGTACAACAGTTACGGTATACACGCATGATCATACATACATCAATCCTCGGTGCAAAACGGTCGAACACAAAGTTTGCAAAATCAAATGAAAAAGGAGGCTAATTGGGATATGATCTCCTCTATGTTTACTTCCAAGGCTGCGGTTGGCTGGCACATCATTTTTACAGATAACAGTGGTCGTTCACATAGGTTTAATATGAATAATGTTTTTCTGAAAACAAAGGATAGATTACGCATGGATTGGCCAGACAGATTTCTATAGAAAGTGTTTACATATTTCTAGAACGATTTCGATGAAGAATTAAAAAAAAATTAAAAAAACAAATGTTTTGGAATAAAACTTTCTGCGCACAGCTTATTATAGAGGCTGTTCGCACATTTTTTAGACGATGTATATTGTATTCACAAAACTAAATTACATAAAATTCTTGTGTTTTAAATGTTTTATTTGACATCCCTTATTCTGAACTATCTTTCGACACCGCAATTTCCAGGATAATAATGCCTTTTGAAGTGTCAGAAGAGGTATTCTATCCCATTCCTCCCGAACAGCTTTCCAGAGTCCTGTTAGGGTTTTGGGACAACGTTTAGATAATACAGTTTTTAAAAGCCCGATAGCACAAAACTCCATAGGTCACACATCGGGAGATTTAGTACGGATATCAGTGAAGGGGATGGCCTTGATATCAGTTTTTTGTTCCATTTCTTTTAGGAAATTTACAGTGGATTTTGATGTGTGACTGCTAGCTTTGTCCTGATTGAGTCTCTCAGATTGATGGCACTGTGGGTAAAGCGATGGTATTTCATTCAGAAAAATGGGCGATAAAATATGTTTCTGATAGTATTTGGAGTTAATCTTGACATTTTTTTTGGACTCTCTTTATTTTTAACTTGCGATTATAAGAAAAACCAGCAACAATCATGAATCCCTTAGAAAAACTTTCTTTCGATTCGTTGAACCATGTACTTAAATTTTTTTCTCCTTTTATGATAATAAATGGCTCTTTTTTGCTACAATCATTTAAATACATCCATGCTTCATCTATTGTGACAATTGTTTGCCATTATTCTTCGGATAAGTGTTTTTCATATAGAATTCTTCAGCGTGTCCTGCGTTGAGCGACATGCTTTGGAAGAAGACGATGCACATTGCGTTTTTTCGCTTTCTTAAGATTTAAATCAACGTTTATCATTTTGTTTACAGTGGACACCGAGCATTTTAATGATTTTGCAACTGTCCTTTGACTAGGGGGATTTTCTTTTAACATTAAACAACGTACCTTTGCAATAGTCGAAGATGTCTGTTTTTTCCTTGGATACTTGTTTGTAATTTTTGTTCCACTTGAGGCTTCAATTTGACGTTTTGTTCCTTTCTTGTTGATGATATTACCTATCGACGCTTTAGATATCACAAAACCATGACTCTGGCATCGTTTTTTGGGTAACAGAGTATGCATATTTCTCTTCGCAAAGAGCGTAAATGTAGCCTTCGAACCACTGCTTTGTTAAATTCGCCATTTTGAATAAAAACAAAACTTTCAAGACACAGACGATAATTTTGACTTTTACAAACGTAGTACAATTGCAATTACTTCTTTTGCAGCAAACGAGTTTTTATTACCGCTTACCAAAATCGTCTAAAAATGTGTGAACAGCCTCTGTATTTGAAATAAGAACTATCATCTGCTACTTTTAAACGGATTCTTTCTTCAAAATGTATCATGCAAACAAGCTGCGGATTGAAGGATATGTTTTTACGCTTTCAGAAGTAAACTATTATCATTCCATATTTCAAAAACGTTATAAAATGCATGGTATTAAAATTTAGAAGTGAAAATAAGTAACATTATTACTAAGAAACAGAAAATCTGTGAATCATTACTTCTATGTCGAAAGAAGTCTCCCAACGCATATCCGAAAAAAAAGGTTACCTAACGTTTCTAAAGTTAAATGCGTTGGTGATAAAAGAAACAAATAGCAAAATATTTAAACACATCTGTAGCAATAACAACTAAAATAATAAACTAAGATTTAGAACTTGTAAAACCTAAAAAAACAAAACATTCACCAGCCTTTGTCTAGACATGCGGCGCAGCGCATAACAATTTGTAAACCCTTGCATGAAAACTATTTAGCAAGAGATAAACGGAAATATATTGTGACCTTTGATGAACCATCTGTTTATCTAAATGACTGCAACAAAGAAAAAAATGGTTTATTTATTATCGAAAACGAAGAGAGAAAAATGTACAGACGGTCAATGAAAATACAATTTCAGTAAGAGGTTTAAGATCGTAGCAGGATTCTCTTACAAAAGAAAATTAAAAATTAGAAGAAAGGGGGAAATATTAAAATAGAGTCAACGTACTATCAAGAAAAAGGTTTATATTCGATAGTTACAGAAGAAATTCCATTTATTTACCCTAATGACTTTCTAAGAGTGAAACTTTATCAAGACAAAACAACAAGTCATACTTAGAAAAGTACCACTGCATTCCTAAAAAATTTGAAGACTGATACAAGTTTTGCATTTTTATCTTTCCAACGTATTCCTCTGATGCCCCTGACTTTTCCCCTATGGACTATTGTTCTTTTGGCCTCTTGAAATGACCTCTTTTAAGTAGAAACATACGACGATTAATCGACCCTAAAACCTATTGGAAAAGGAATAGAAATCAATAGCCCTGGATATGTTAAGAAAAGCCCTTCTATCATGGAAATCACGATGCAAGCATACAGTAAGAAAAAGGCAATCAGGCCAAATGTAAAAAGAATAAACTCTTTGCATTTTGAAGATTAATTAAATGCCCCGAAATCATCCTAAAAATGTTTAATCGCCCTCTGTAAATCTGTAGCTTACAAGACATATCTGAGACTCTCTTCCGAATCGTAGCCACATGCTCGGGAGAAGTTGCTTGCTTTTGCACTTTAATATACATTAAAGAAGATATTGCCACAATATTTTCTTCAGCTTCCTTTGGCGCGATTTAATATGTCGTGATATGATTCGAGTAAATAATGCTCGGCTTTTTCCACACAGAACCCTCCAGGATTTGAAAACAGCATTTCTGAAGAAGTTGGACTGACTGCTACAAGTACTCATGGAAAGCCTCCTTTCTTGTGTGAAGTTCTTAGACCTATATGATTCTTAGAGAGGATTTCTTCTTTATTACACTTCGTTTTTTCGATCTTCCAACCTCTCTTTCAGATCTGCTTGCACCGATGAGGCTTATTTCCCATCATGAAGACGCACATTATTTAATATACAGAATTTTGCATTATAGTAGTCTATTGCCATACCAAATTTCATTAAAATGTGTCCATCACTTCTGAAGAAAATCGCCCAATTGTGAGATACCTCGTAATTTTGATCACTAGAGGCGTTAAATTAACTTATTTCTTCTCGATTTACCAATAAACCTACTTAGATTAGGGATTTCATGGCCATTTGATGGTAAACGTCTTAAAATTAGTTACCTTAAGGTCTTTTTATCGATAAACCTTTTAAATCACATTATTTTTATCGCGATTTCGTTGCATATCTGTTAGTTATATTATACCCCTTTTTTATCGAACATATCTAGGCAGTACGTGTTTCGTAATTTACTAGTAAACATAGAAGGATTAAAGACCTATTTAATTTAAGACTTTTTATAGATAAATATTTTTATATCAAGCCTTTCTTTCCCGCGATTTGCCAATACAACTGATTATAAAAGGGCTGTTTTAATATATATACTTATTTAGATTAGACTGCGTTTCTGATTTACCAGTAAACCTATTTAGAATAGGATTCTGTTTAGATAAGAATGTCTTTCGAGGTTCAAAGAAAAACGCATTTAAATTAAAGGTTTTTTTATAGATAAGCCTATTTAGATCATAATATTTTCAATGATTTACCTGTAAGCTTATCAGATTAGGGATCTGATTAAAACTTCTTTTTATTGATAAACCTATTTGGTTTAAGGCTTGGTAAATCTATTTAGCTAAGGAGTTATTTAGATTAAGAATTTTTTTTCGATATATTTATTTATGTCAGAGCTTTTTTTTGCAATTTACCGATAACCTATTTAGATTAGAGCTTTGTTGCTGATAAAGCTATTAAGGCTTTTTCGCTATTTAAAGATGAACCTATAAATATTAGGCCTTTATTTGGGCAAACCCATTTGGATTAGAATTTTCTTTCGGATTTACCGGTGAACCTATTTAGATTAGGGTTCTTTTCGCGATTTCCCTAAATATCTTAAAATTAGGAACCTATTTAGATTAAATATATTTAAACTAAGGTTCGTTTCGTGGTTTCTAGGTAAACCTGTTTAGGTAAAGGTTCTGTAGAGTCATTAGGTTATTTTGAAAGAGGAGACCTGAAAAATGAGCAATGCCTTCGCTGGGACTCGAACCTGGAACTCTCGAATACGTGCAGAGTGTGCTACCGTTACACCAAGAGGCATGTTGGAAGGAGGTAGAAAATATCTTATATACTCCCCCTTTTAAAGGGCGACTGGAGATTAGGGGACCCAAATGCCAAATCCTTGTGGTGAAGAGTTATTGTCCATCACCTTTTAGTTCGGGCGTCACTGTATAGTCTCTAGGTTATTTAGATATTGGTGATGTGAAAAATGTGTAACGCCTCACCGGGAGTCGAACCCTGGACCTCTCGAATGCTTCCTGAGAGTGCTACCGTTACACCACAAAGGCACACTGGAAGGAGGGAGAAAATAATTTATAGCTCTTTTACGTGATTTGCCAGTGTACTTATTAAACTGGTCAACCTAATACAGATACTGGTCTTTCTTTGTTACAGGCTATAATTAAAAGAGGAACACTAATTTTTCCTCCCTTTTATCAACTTTACGATAAGACAGAAAGAAAATAAGTAGGCAGCATTTTAACAAAAGCTTACACGTTTTTAAGTTTCGTTTGATTCCTGCAAATAGAGAAATGCCTTTAGAAAATTCAAATAAAAAGAAGAAAATAACTTCCAGGCTAAGGATCGCAATTTTCTTCGCAGCTCCAAGCGAGTAGGAAAGTTGCTCAAGCCTTAAGTCTATTGCGGGATCGACTTAACGATCATGGAAATCTCTCTCGAAAGAGGAAAAAGGAAATAAGAGAGAGACACGTAACATTGGCGGCGAGAGCGAAAACAGAGATCAATAATAAAGGAGAATGACGAGAATAGAGAGCGGATGAAAGGCAAGAGTCACGTTCGTGGCAAGCAGATAATATATCCAACTGAGGAAAGGAAGTTGGGAAACCTCTTGAGACTTAGATGGTGGTTCTGAGTGAAGCCTGTGTTAGACTGCTGTAGCCATCTAAATATTGCTTTGATGTACTTTATTCTTGGAGACAGGGAATAAATAGTACGATGAGCAATAAAAGCATAGAATTTCACCTTCTAATGGGAGAGAAAACGAAACTGGTGCGTAACACAGCAATATTTGAAATTAGTCAAGTCGCCTGAGTCAATAATAATATTAGATTCACCGCGCTGGGCTCAATTTGGCAATTCTCTCTTCTAAATTTAGATTATTGCTTCTTATGTAAAAATCCCTTCAATTACAAAATCTAGCGGAGAAGAAGAAAACGTAGAAATGCAGGAAAGATTTTATCATTTAAAATAAAGTTTATAGTAAAAGTAAATGTTAGAAGTGTTTGCTTTTCAAATTTTATCTATTGTAACTCTAATATTATACTAAAAGAACTTCGAAATGCATTCCTTGAAATTTTATATCAGATTTTAGATTTATAAGAGTTTATTCAATATATTAAGGGCTAAATTAAAAAAAAACACATCTGGATCTTACTTTATATACCGAGTTACCAATAAAATGAATCGATTTACTAATAACTATTAACAACTTTAAGGGGTTTATCTATTTAGATTTTTCCCCGCAGTGTATCGATAATCTTATTCAGATTAGGGGCCTATTTAGTTTAAGGAATTTTTTATTTATAAACTAGTTTAGGTAAGAACTTTTTTCTTGACTTACCGGTAAACCTCTTCGGATTAGAGCATTTATATTAAAGCTTTTTTATAGATAAACTTATTTACATTGAAGACTTTTTTCCCAATTAACCTGTAACTTTATTTAGATAAGGGTAGTTTTGCGATTTACAGATAAGCGTGCTTAAATTTAAGGCCTATTTATATTAGAGCAAACTGTTTTTAACGATTTAGGGTTGAACCCACAAATATTAAGTTTATATTGCTGATAAATTTATAAACAATAATCAGATATTAATATTAGTCCTAAAACTTTTCCCCATTGCAGATAGTTGTTCAAACGTAAATCTTCCTCATTTACATTACCATCTATTTTTATATCTTTAAGTACAGCAAATTTCTTTTAATCAAAATGTCTATGATAATGCTATTCGTTACGGTAATGCTATTCAATGAGGGTAGTCCTATACTGATCCATTCTTTTTAATATCATGCATTCTTTCAGTTTGCTTGAGGCAGTCCTGTAAAAGGTTTCATCATATATTTAGAAAAAAAGAAAAGTTTTATGCCTTTGTCCTTTTAATTATTTTCATATAAAACGCAAATTTCCCTTATGTTTCATCTTTCTTTCATTTATAATCTCTAATGCCAGATCCTCTTAACTGACCATTCTTCTTCGTCGTTTTTAATTTTCTTCTTAATCGATCCAGTTCCAAAATCCACCAGGTTTTGTTTCTCCAGAAATGGTTCCATGGTTCTCTTGTAGACATTACTCTGAGCTCTTTAATCATTCTACTTTTAATAATTTCATCCACCTTAGCGCCACATCATCTAGTTCTTGACAATTCTTATTCCAAACATCATTTTCGAATTATTTTACATCCGTCTTCAATCTCAAACAAAATTTTATATTAGACATTTATTCTTACTCCTAACAACGTTACCCAAATTCATCTTCAGAAATATATTTTCAATAGTACTTACATATTTCTGCTCTATTAGCCTGTCTTCGTACTATATATCTATAGCTATACAATTAATCATACGTTTGTGACACCAGAACCACATTAGTACAACCGGAGAAAAGAAAGTAAGCTCTGAATCTGGAGAGTAGACTAAAACCACGTGCTGAAGAATAAAATCTGTCTATACAATATATTGCGGTATTCCTCGCGTATTTTGTCTCTTTTTTATTTATTTTTTGATAATGAAATAGAGAGAGGACAGTAATGTCAGTAATTTAATTTTCGAAGGGCGGCGTTACGGTATGAACATAACAAATGGAAAGTAGTAGTTGATAATTTACCAGTAATTATCCCGATATTATTCATTTAAAAGAAGCCTACATTTCAGTTAGAAAATAGAGTAATATTAACGTCACAAAATCAGATAATCAGTTATCTTCATTTCCATTTTTCTCTGTCTTAAAACTCGGCTGCATTGCTGTGGTCTATTACGTTCGATGCTGATCAGGCGCTGGCACGGAATATTCCGTTTCCGCTGAAGAGGCAATCACGTGCACACACATGATGTGTGAGGTGTCAGTCACGCTTTTGCACTGGACAAGCTACAACTCAGTGTTTAATCAGCATTACGTTTTGAGTATGTATGCTGATACTGGAATGGAATGAAGGTTAGAAACTAGTTGTAAATGTGGTTTTGAAAACTAGAACGTCGTTTCGAATTAATTGCACCATTACTTACTTAAAAACTAATTTTATAACATGAAATGTACAGACGATAGTTCTGCATGATCTCTCCATCAAAAAGGAAAAGAGACTTTAATGGCTGATGAAATTCATATTTGTTGGCTAAGCTTTGGACGATTACTCGATTGATTTTAATTATGATTGTGACAATGACGAGGAATTATTTCCTCCAAAAGACTTCCATGATATTTCGAATGTAGGATGCTTAATGTAGGACATAACGTATTTGTGATTATAATAATTATAATAGCTAGGAATTGAAAATATGTTTTTCAGGTAGAAAACCACTTTGCAGTGGGATAATCACAATGAAGAGAAAGACATTAGGGAAAAAACCCAAGAAAGGGCAAACCAATAGGAAGATATACTAATCCTGTAATGATTTCTGCTGATAAAAGAAAGGAATTGATGGAAGGATAAAAAAGACGCCCCCTTTCATTTTTAATGAATACAAAAATGATATTACAGAAAAGTAAAAAAAATGAAATCAAAATCACTTCCTGTAATTCAATATAATGAATTTATAGCAGGCATAGGTAAACAACATCAAATGCTTATCTATAATACATGTGAAAGCAAAATCATTAGGCGGCTTAGAAAAATATGAGACATTTTTGTATATTTTGCAAATAATGATGATGAATTTCCACTTAAATTACAGCAAATATTATAATGCATCACTTTATGACTGTCGCTTAATCTGTGATAATATGTTTAATCAAATAGTCGTCTGACCTTCGCGCTCCTGCATATGATTTAACATCTCATCGGGAATGTGCTCAAACCTCGAGAAGGAAAGAAAGATGGGAAGGTACTACGAAAGCAGTTGTTGTTGCTAAGTTGTTGCGAAAGTTGCTATTGCCAAACAAAACGTAAAGATACCACCTACATCTACTAAGTTTGCGAAAGGTCTCCCGGTTGTTGTTTCGATTTTACAAAGATAATATACGAATAGCATTCCGAAATGCGTAATTTATAATACTGCTATTGAAACTGTAATAATTTTAAATTGTAATAAAATCATTTGTTATATATATACACTCAAACCTGTTTTTGTGCGGTCTTTTTTATGCGATATTTTTGGAGGGGCGGTACATGAAAATTTCAATCAGATTGGAACATAACTGACGAAGTTGCCAATAAAATAAATAGTCGATAAAGAAAGGAGCTTCAGTCTTGTATATCTGGCTACCGAGACATATACAAGAGTCTAGTTAAACAACAGTCGTCGCAATAACTGATCACCGACTGCATAGTAAATGAAAAAAAGTCAAACTCTAAACGACTCTATTTTTTATTGTTACTCATGGAGTTTTGTGAGATTTTTTCACGCAGTTTTTTTATGCGGTCCCTACCTACCACACAAAATCAGTTTGAGGTTATTTATTTCTGATACAGTTTCACACAAATAATGCATACTGTCATGCATGTTTCGTATTTTGAATCATTTTTAAATGTCAGGCGCCAGCGGGGTAATGTGGCATTGAGGAAAGAATTTGATATTTAGTGCCAACCATGCGCTGGGGCGTAGTCATAAAAATTCATGATTAAAAGCTTAGCAACCAGTGTGATGCATATAATAATCTTTTATTAAATATCATTTCTTTTAAACCATTTTACTCATAATACGTCAGTCAGCATATGGTACATTCTATGTCTGGGCGTTATTCCCTGCGTTATTTTATGTCAGGGCAATAATAATCCACACAACCTCAGTGACCGCTAACGAAAGAGCTACAGCTACTCCCTAGGCCTTTGATCGAAAGTGCAACCAGAACTGTCCTCGCTACTTCCTCGTCTGCCACACAGTTCTTTCTGTCTTACCTCGTGCGATGATTTTCGAAGCCATCAAGAGTATTATATGTCCTTGTTTTCATGATGCTCGTCACTAAAATTGCTTCATCAACCACAGATTATACGTCAAACGTCTAAAAATAAACCAGTAAGATGAAAGAACCACTTTTTGGACAAAACCATTTTAAAATTTGAAGAAGCTCGTTTTGAGTAAGGAGAAAATTACGTGAATATTTAAAATATGTTCAGTACCCTAAGCAAAAGGGTTAGATGGAAAAATATTCGAGTAAATACAGTATTAAAGCAGATGTTAGACATTTAAGAAATAACATGGCTAATCTGAATATCTGTATTACATCTAAATATTGTTGAATGAGTAGATCTTATAAAGGCAATGCATACACGAAAATTAAAGAACGTTTAATTCAAAAATGATTAATTCTGCAGATTCAGAAATCCCATACTGATAGGAAAACGGAGGAAAATAATTCCTCAGAATATTTGACGAAGATAGTTCTTTATAAAATGCAGTACGGATATTACTCGGATTTTAAATGACGAAGTCCTCAAGAAATCTCAGAATAAACATTTTCAGGACATTTTGGAAGTGCTGATGCATAATGACTTAAATAAGAATCGTAAGGATGTTAAAGTAAGAAGTCCGTTGGACATCTGAGAATCAAGATACTCAGGACATCCTATGAGTTTCTCGGGAAGTTGTATCTTAAGAGAACATCTTGAAGATTCTGCATTACGAAGTCCTACGAACATCTCATAATCAAGATACTTAGGATATTCTAAGGATGTTTTGGGACGTTGTGACTTCACAGAACATCCTCAAGATGCTGCATTAAGACCTAAGGACATCTGAGAATCAAAATCTTCCAAGATATCTTGTTAAATACTGGAACACGGTTACTAAAGCAAGATAGATATGTTTAGATTGTTTATACACGAAGTCTTCATGATAATCTGTGAACCAAGATACTCAGTGTATTTGAAGTATGTTCCGGAGCACTGGGATTAAGAATGGATATATACAAGATGTTAAATTAGTAAGTATATCTTAGGATATCTGAGAATCAATACTTTCAGGATATCCTCAGTATGTCATGAGATGATACCCCTTACTCAAGACATGCTAAGCGCATTCAATAACGAAATCCTCATAATATCTGAGAATCAAGATAATCAGGAAATAAATAAAATATGTTCCGGAATATTGCGATTTAAGGAAGGCATTCTGGATGGATTAAAGAGCGTTTAAAGATACTTAGTCATGGTATAGTGCTCACTCACCATAGTAACTGGTCATATCCATAGGGTGGGTCATCACGAGCAGTCTGCATTTGTGGATCTCCCTCAGCAGAAGTTGTGTGCAGCAAACGAGATTCACCAGATGCTGGCTGTCGACAGGTATGCCCTCAGCCACGTCACTGAAAGGGAAAATGTACATTTAGAAAATTTTATAAAGATTTCTATTTATTTGGTTTTATTTAGGTTCTATCTTATATTTTCGAAAGATTTTTATTGTTGTTACGTATTTATTTCTTTGTATAATGTATTTTACTTGAAACTTTTATCTCGTGCTTTGTTTAATCGAATTCGTGGCCACTTGTTTTTTTTATCAGTTTGTGTTTCTTGTGCTTTGATGTATATTTTATAACACTGAATTTATCGATGTTTGAATTGTAAAGAAGCTCATTTAGAATAGGAGATGTCAAAAAACTTTAAAGACCATTTAACGAAGATAATTTCCGTAAGAAATTGGCACGAGTCTTGTTGCCATTTTTTGGTTAACTTGGCTACGTTTTGGAACACGTTGAAGGTAAAATTACCCCCAAGTGCCTGTGGGAGGATTTCTGCTTATACACAGTCCAGTCACATTAATGTGACCATCTGTCAAAAGCCAGAATAACCACCTTTCGCAGAGCGGACTGCTGCGAGACGTGCAGGAAGAGAGTCACATAGGTCCCTGAAGGTGTTCTCTGGGATGTTGAGCCATGCCGACTCTAATGCCGTGGCCAGCTGCGCTAGATTACGCGGTTGAGGATCCATGGCGCGAACAACTCGATCGAGATGGTCCCACAGATGCTCGATTGGGTTTAAGTCAGGTGAGTTTGCTGGCCAGGGGAGGACGGTAAACTCATCCTGGTGCTCTTCGAACCACGCACGTACACTGGCAGCTGTATGGCACCTCGCATTGTCCTGCTGGAAGATGCCATCATCCTGAGGAAAAACAATGCGCATGTAGGGGTGAACATGGTCCGCAAGGACAGATGCGTACTTGTATTGATCCATTGTGCCTTCCACAATGATCAGTGAACCTAGAGAATGCCAGGAAAACATTCCCCAGACCATAATGCTCCCGCCTCCAGCTTGGACCGTTCCGGCAATGGTTGCAGGGTGGTTCCTTTCAGAGGTTTCAC
The DNA here is from genome assembly GCA_000611955.2 of Stegodyphus mimosarum. Taxonomy (NCBI): domain Eukaryota; kingdom Metazoa; phylum Arthropoda; class Arachnida; order Araneae; family Eresidae; genus Stegodyphus; species Stegodyphus mimosarum. The sequence goes on along the minus strand of KK121412.1, from coordinate 292,234 downwards.
GCCTTATACGCCAACGTCCATCTGTCCGATGGAGCATAAAACGCGATTCATCCGAAAACGCAACCTGTCGCCACTCAGTGGACGTCCAGCTGCTGTACTGGCGTGCAAATTCTAGCCTTCGCCGTCGATGAACAGCAGTCAGCATAGGTGCACGAACCAGGCGTCTGCTTCGGAGGCCCAGACGCAGCAATGTTCGCTGAATAGTACTTTGGGAGACACTTTTGGTAGCCCCTTGGTTCATTTTGGTGGTCAGTTGCTCAACGGTAGCCCGTCTATCTGCCCGAACGCATCTCCGCAACCGTCGTTCGCCTCTGTCATCTATGGCCCGTGGTGCACCACATTTGCCACGTCGCTGATTTTGGACAGTCCCATTTTGCCATGCACGGTACACTTTTACCACGGCGGCACGCGAACAGTTCACAAACTCAGCCGTTTCGGAAATGCTTCCACCATTGGCCCGAAAGCCAATGATCATGCCCTTTTGGAAGTCGGATAAATCGCTTCGTTTCTGCATTACGCCAACGATTGAAATGTTTTCCGAAGCCCTCACACACCCTTTATATACGCTCAACTGCACTGTGCTGCCACCTGCCTTCTGTGATTGGTTATTTAACTCTTCGGTTTTAATTGAACTGCCTTTTCGGTTTCGGTTTGAAAATTCGGTTTTAATTGATACACAGTCCAGTCACATTAATGTGACTGGACTGTGTATCTTCGGTTTTAATTGAACTGCCTTTACAACTGCAACGTCGTTTGAGTCAGAGTTGCAAGATTTACAGCATGATGTACGTAATAAATACTTAATATCGTAAAATATAGCTATCAGATAAATTTTAAAAAGTATTATCAAGTTTTAAAAGGAATTTCTCGCGAAGCTTCCATGAAGATCTTGGTCAAATCTAAGTGTACAGCTACCTTAAATCCGACAATCAGTCATTTTAGTTGTTCATTCAGTCATGGAACTCTGTTGTGCTTACTTTAGATGAACTGGCGATCGGTGGGTAGCATGTGACCGTCGACTTACTAACAAATGGTGTGTTGGGAAGCTTCAACGCTTGAATACTGAATTCGAAGCAAAGTTTTGTTTTCTGCTTTTATTTCAACCGATATGAGAAAGTTCCGACCCATTTGTAGATAGAATCAAAAGAAAATCAGTGTGATTCAACTCAGTAAAATAGATGTCCCGAAGTTTATAAACAATTTTCTGCGCTGCCACAGAAAGCCGTAAATTTGCATCATACGTAATTTTCATTTTCAGTAGTACATACCAGTAAGAACATCTTTTGTCACTTATGAAAAATAATAAGTTCCCAGAAAGATTCAGATTTGCATTCATCTATATTCTGTTTTTAAAATCGCTAGTACAAGAAATGTGTCTCCCACCATTAGAAAACTAGTTTCAGTTCACAATACCATGTTACATACTGGGAAAGAAAGAATAGGTACCCATCTATTACTCATATTTCCTTGTGTTTTTATATTTTTAATGTCTGTTTCATTAGGTAAGATTTTTATGTATTTAATTACTTTTTAAATGCATCATTAACCATACAAATGAACGTTTTCTTTGTGGCCAGCAGTACTATACATTAACGACTATTTGGCCCACTTGGGGTACTAAGATTGGCATAATAGTATACTATGCGAGCGCATTTAATCATCTGCGATGTTCATCGAATGTTAAGGGTATTTTGAGTTATCTATGCTGATACTTTGCCTTATAACTGTCACGTATTTGAATTACAGTGTCAATTTCTTGCTACTTCTCGGGTAGAGTTTTCAAAAAAATCTCTGGGAACCCATAGTGCGCTACAATACAATTCTGCATTAATCATGATGGATATGAAAAAATCTGACAGCTAAATTTAAAAGTAAATACAAATAAAAGCAGACGCTATATTTTCTAAACTATATACCATCAATATATTGTTGCGAAAAATTCGGCGGTTGCGCCTGTATGTAAGCTTTCCGGCATAGCACTAGGGTTGCCATAAAATAGTGTATGGTAGGGTTGCCAGATTGGCGACTTTATCGCCCATTTGGCGACCAAATCGGCGATATCCCATGGTCCAATCGGGAAGCTTCTAGAATAACTTCCTGTCGAGATATTTCTCGAAACCTGTGGAACCTAAGGAAAAGCTATATAAACCCTTGCGTTTCTGAGAGTTGTTGTTGTAAGAATTGTAAGAATAGCTGCTTAGTGTGAGTGCTAAGCTACGCGAGAGTTTCGTGAACGGAAAGCGATCGAGATAGTGCTTTGCCGTGAAGCTAACTTTACAGTATAGCTTGACAGTGTATTGGTGATTGTTCCACGGTGTTAATTATAAGTATAGTGTTGCCCTGAAGCTACCTTTACAGTTACAGCCTGAAGCTGTGTTGCTGATTGTTTCAGCGTATTTACTGTAGATTTTCGACGCTTTTAAAGGTAATTTTGGAACTGTGCTGTAAATAGTGATTCTTGTAAATAAATTGTGCTTTTTATTGTTCTGCATCGTGTTTTCATCGGATACTCTCAAATCCACGAACCCGTATAACGCAACAATATGTACAGTATGCTTTCGATTAGCTGACCTAATGCCGGAGAAACAAGTCACGAGTTAAACGCACTATAAATTTTCATGCATATTGCATGCGCTTATTTCTTAAAATAAATCAGTCATTGTAGTTTACTTTAACGAATGACTTAATATTTCTTGAATTTCACTGCGTATTTTTCAAAGCTCTATTTTATCATTTTTTCAGTCTTTCCTTTGGTCGACAAACTCCAAAAGTGTTAGAACCAAGCCTCAGTTGTTACCTTTCATTCATAATTTGATACTGTAAGGTTGGAAACCAGCTGATCTTTGTTGTAGTTTGTTGTTGTTTTACGGATTTTGAAAATAAGCATGGCACTTTGGAATATTAGATGTAATATTATTTTATTTTATGTTTATTAGGAGAAAGAAGAATGGTTAATGCTTGCAAATCTCGAACAAGTGCCGACAACGGACGTGATCGGTAAAAGAAGTCAAGGTGATTTAATTGGTTTTATTTAATTTACTTTTGTTTGATTTTATTGAATTTATTGTTATTGAAATCGAACTGTTAATTGGAAAATGAAAGACTATGAGAGCGTCATTTACGAAAACAATTAAATCAATTCTCTAATTCTCTAATTAGAGAAGGAAATTTCAGATGAAAAATCTGTGAAAACGAAATTTATTACTTTAGAAAGTTTATCTGTTGAATTTAGTACATTTGATACACAAATATCAAATTCAGAATTTTCTTCAAATGATCAGTTTGATAATGAATGGGAAAAAGTTGAAGAATACGAAGAAAAGTTACATTTAACGTGGAAACGGGATTATTTTTCGGTCACCAAATGACACAATCCATTGGCAGCTTGTCGCCAAATCTGAATAAACTGAACCTGAAATTACCTGAAGGAGAGTTAAATAATTTCATTGCGAAAGTAAAGATTGGTTACCGTTTTACGGACAATTTCCGCGAATAAATGAAGATTAAAAAAATTCAAAACGAAGACAAGATGGCTAATTCAGGCGACCGTACCCGATACGAGACTGTGTGATATTGTGAACAGCTTCCCTGCAACTGCCGAAAACTATGAAAAAGTTATAGAAAGCTGAAGAAATAGATTTCGCAGGGAAGAATTGTCGGTAGAATTCTATATTCGAGAAGTATTAGGTCTGATTATTAAAAATGTTTCTGCTCAAAAGGGAAAATACAGGATATCAGAATTGTATGACAAATTAAAATGGTGTTTACGTTCGTTGGAATCAATAGGAATGACAAACAATACGCTGCAATGCTGTTTCCACTCGTTGATTTTTGAATTTCCGAGGAAATTTTACGAGTTCGGCTTAGAAATCAAGCATCAATAACTACAGCAGAAAATTCTCACTCTGAAAAATTGAAGCAATCGTCATTGTTATTAAAGAATGAAGTGGAAGGAGAGCAGAGAATTTCTTTGGCAAAAGCTGGATTTAAATTAATTGATTCGAATGCAAACAGAAAGAAAGAAGAGAAAAAGAAGATGCAAAGACGAGATAAAAGGTACCAGTGTGAAATTTCGTGCGTATAGCGAATGATTTATTCTTAGGCCATAATAAAGCCACCAATTATAGTGAAAAGAATTCTTGCACAGTTTGTAAGAAAAAGCAAGAAAGTCGAGAGTTCTCTGTTGCTTAGAAGATGACTCTGAGTAAAAAGAATGCTGAAATTAAGAAAAAGAAGAGTTGCTTTTTCTGCCTCAAACTTAGACACAGACCCAAGAAATGCCAGACAAATGTATGATGTTTGATATGCTCGAAAAGACATTGGGGGTGTGATTTGTTCAGATTTGGACAATCAAAACAGCAATGATGTTGAAAATAATAAGAGGAAATACGAAACGTATCACTTGTGAGTACCAGTTTCTTATATGAAGTCTTTCTTCTTATATGAAGTGTTTCTTCAATTTCTTATATGAAGTGACTCTATTAATTAACATTGATGGAAACAAAAAGAAGACAATAAGGGCACTTATTGACACAGGTTCGCAACGCTCATACATATTAAAGGAGACTACTGTAGACATCAGGTGCCACGCAAGCGGATCTGAATCTTTAATTAATGCACTTTTTGGAGGCCTAACAACGAAGAGAGCAATTCAAAAACTCTATGAAGTTGAACGTTAGAACCTAAAAGATGATTTTTCCAGACGACTGATCTTGTTGGAACAGTCAAAGATTTGTGGACCAGTAGTCCGATTAGAGCCTGGACCATGGACAAAGAAACTAAGGCAGAAAAAATATCCATACATCTGATGTAGGAAGAAGAGATTTAAAAATAGAAGATCACATTGGAGGGTGTGCTGTTAACGGGAAGAATTCAGAAATTAGAAAATGGGCTGACTGCTGTGGAATCACTGCTTGGATGGACAGTGATGAGAAAGCTATATGATTACGTTTCAAAAAAGAAGCTCCTCGCCCATGTCATCAAACATGACGTCCATGTTGACTCACAGCAGTGGCACAGAAAACTTCTGGAAGCTAGAAGCACTGGGAATTGCAAGTGATAAAGAAAATCTAACTGATTCAGTGTTAGAAGAAGCAGTGTGGGATTACTTTCATAAGACTTTGAAGAGGGTAGACAATAGATATGATGTTAGTTTACCTTAGATCAACCATAAAGAAGGTTTGCCAACTAACAGAGAAGTTGCTGAAAAACGATTGATTTCCATGACAAAGGAGTTCATGTTAAAATATAAATTTGAAACACACAGTGCAGCCTTAGAAGAGTGGCTCAAATCTGGAGTAATAGAAGTACCAAAGGAAGAGGAATGAGTTAACAGTCATTATCTTCCTCTTAGACCGGTCTTCAAAGATAACTGTACAACAGTAAGATCTGTATTGACGCGTCATGCAAGCAAAAAGAGTTTCCTGTCACTTAACAACTGTATAGCAAAAGGTCAAAATTCAATAGAATTGATGCATAGATTGCTTCTTGAATTTAGGAAAAATAGGGATTATCTCAGATATCAGAAGAGCTTTTCTTCAAATAGCTGTTCAAAGAAATTATCGTGATTTTCTACGATCATTTCGTGGTAAAAAATTTGGAGCAAAAGGAAGTAAGGAAATGTCGCCGTTGCCGTAGTAGTCTTCGGACTAAAATGCAGTCCGTTTCTTTTAGGAGTAGTGATCAGCTCTCATTTAGACCAATGTGAACCTTTTTTGAAGAAGATGGCTATAAAATTGAAAAATCCCTTCTATGTTGACAAGTTCATCACTTCAATTTAATCTAAAGATGCAGAAATATTTTATTGCAAAATGAAGTCAGTTATCGCAAGTGCTAACTTTGGCTTAAAAGAATGGGAGCAAACAGAACTGAGCATTGAAAGATATACAATAATTGAATCATTGAAATCATTGAACGCACTTGGTCTTCTGTGGGATAAATATGAAGATTGTTTTGTGACATCCCTAATATCGACTTGATTGATCTCTCTGCGATAAGTGAAAACGTACTATCAGTTACGCAGAGAGTTTGTCCCAGCAGGTTTCACCTGTCCTTTTACACTCCTTTCAAAGTTAGACTGGCAAAAAAGCTAGAAATCTCAACTGAGCTGGGATGCAAAGCTATCTCAAGTTATCAAAAGAAAATCATGGAAGTGGGTTAAAGAATTGCCATTGTTATCAGCCATGAAGTTTTCCAGTGACAGAAGGACAATATATTAGTTGGCATACGTTTGCCAATGCTTCAAAGGGATCATACTTGTAGGTAAGTGAAGTATATTTGAGAAGTCAAAATAAAGAAGTGACTCTACTGAAAGCCAAAGCACGAGCAGCTCGCTTGAAAAAAAAACACGTATACCACGACTTGATTTGCTTGCTTGTCTTATTGGAGTGCGATTGGCCTCATTCGCCAAGAAAAACCTTAAAGTCGAAATTTCAAAGGAGTATTACTGAACCGATTATTCAACAGCATTATTCTGGATGAAGAAAGTAGAATGAAGAAAGTAGGATGAAGAAAGAAGGTTGGAGCATTTTTGGAAATAACAGAGTTTCAGAAATTATAATTCTACCGGACCGTGAAAATTAGCACCATGTAACCGGGTGCAGAAAACCCAGGCGATATGCAATCAAGAGAATATTCTGTGAAGAAACTTACTGAATCAAGATGGTGGGAGGGACCACCTTGGTTGGCACTTCCGGAAGAAGAATCCTCGTTCTATCCCAAATGATAATAAAGAAGAGGTTAAATACTAAAAACTGTAAGGCAGTTATAGTTTCGTTAACCAATATTAGTGATATGTCTTCACGATTCTTTGGCTATTTTTCAAATTACACTAAAATACTTAGAATGATTGGGTGGATACACAGATTCATAGAAAATACCCAAAAGAGGAAAGGAAAAGAGAAGCAGGAAACTTAAAATTGTACGAATTGACAAGAGCTGAGAAATCTATGGGAAGAGTATTCAACATGATTCCTTTTTATCTGATGGTACTGAGAAGTCAGTTAGTGTGTTCAAAGACGACGAAGGCATATTACGTCTCAATTTAAGGTTGATTGAAAAGAAAAACTATGAAAATTTTCTTTATCCCATGTTACATCTGTAGAATCATAAAACTGTGGAGAAATTGATAATTGATAAATATCTATCTCTGTCTCATGCAGGAATTCACGTACTGGTGTCAACACTTAGAGAGACGTTTTGTCCTAAAAAGCAGAGCTACGATTTGAAAAACTTTATATGCATATGCTAGGTGGAGAAGATATGGAAGTAAATGACTACAGATTTTTCCCGCTACTGCACCAGAAAACAGAGTTAGAGATGCTGGTGTTTTCGAAATTGTCCTAGCTGATTTAGCTGGCCCATTAATTTTGAAGAATAAAAGAAAAGCTTGGATTTTACTTTTCACCATCGAGTTAAAATGCTAAATAAAAGCACTTTCCCGGTTACTAAAGATGATGAACCATGTGCTGGTTCGACTGAGAAATCTTCAGTAACGTTCCCTACAACGGACAAACAAAAGAAGGTACTGAAAATAAAGAAACTGCAAAGATTGTCGGAAAAGAGGAGAAGGCTGAAAAGCAGAAGTCTATTCTAAAATCTGATGATAAAGAAGCTGATGCAAAACACCAAGATGGAACAAAATAAACTAACGAAGGTGAGACAAAAGAAGCTGAGATCCAAAATGACTTCATCGAATCTAGAGATAATTTACGTAAAGAGGTGAGAAAGCAGATTCAGAAAATCCAAGAAGAAAATAGAAAGAATAAAATCAAAGGAGTACAAGTCAAAACTTCCCTCGTAAATACAAAATAAATTATACGATAGCTGTCGAACGCACCCAATTAGAGCCAAGTTTTTAGTTCAAAATCCTTAGTTTAGTCCAAAGTCCTAAAATCCAAGTTTTTAGGTCCATAAAAATTCATCAGAATGAAACCCAGTGACACATACAACGTGGAGAAAACTAAATTTACCGAATGGCCTTTGAAAAATAGTACTTGTGCTGAATACTTCAAACCATGGTCAGACGATCTTTGATAATGCAACATCGATTTCGATGATTCCTTATTTAGACTTTTTCCCAACTTGACAAATATTTCCTGATATGACCAATAGTCTATTGGTGTATATTTTATAGTTTTAAAAGGCATGAACTATTTTAAGAATATTGAATATTATGTCTGAAGATGAAATGTGTTAAAGAAGACGGAATAAGGCAGACGCATTTAGAAGACGTATCCAGATGGTATTTAAGAAGACACATATTAAAAGACATATCCTGATGATGTTTAAGAAGCCATATGTACGAAGACGAATTCAGATGGACTTACCCAGACGACAGTGAAGAAGAGATTCCTCGTCGATGACGTAGATTCTCTCAGTGAACCCCAAAACTCAATGAAACTTAAAATGTCCTTTTCCTCTCTAGTTTTTATTTTACAGATTTCCAGACTAAGAAGGGTGCTTTTCCAACACGCATGACACCAGGATGGAACGAACATGTGTGGGATACCATCCTTCACGACCGACAGATGTCGCTACACGTTTTTTGAAGGAACTAGCTTTGCGAAAAAAAAGGAGCAGACGAGGCCCATGACAAAAAAGAGGTGTAAGACGATAAATGGTGGGTACGCCGGTTATAAAATGGAAGAACTTTTTTTGCTTTTATTCATTGTGAAAAATTTCCAGTACATATTCATGTTCCTGTCGTCCATCTTCTTAGTGTGTAAAAACCGTTGATAATCCCCATTAAATGTTTCAAATGTCAGTTGGACTACTGTATCTATTCTCCCCTAGATCAAGGCAGTTTACGTCAAAGTAAGATAAATTCTCCATATATATATATATATATATATATGCATAACCAAAAATGGAGTGAAATCTGAATAGTTGATCTAAATAATTAACTATTCATATAATTATGATACTTTAATAAAGTAAAATGTGAGAATGGCTTTTAAAACAATAACAACAAGGCACACTATTAAAAATCTGTGTGCGTCTTGTTTGTGGCACGTCCTGCAGAACGACGGAGAGTTGAGTTTCGAAAGAGGTACCCCGGGATTCCAAAAATTCCTGGGAAGCCATTTCGACTATTCTCATCTTCGAATGATTTTAATCAGCTGAGATGTGAATTAAACACTAAAAACGCTAATTTTCTCAGTCATTTTTTTCAAGTGGCAACAGTCTCGCGCGCTGGAGATAAAAATCTGTTTTATTCCGAAAAGTGTTTCCACTCTTCGCTTTCAAAATCATAGAGTTTGTCAATAAAAAATTTGCGAGATTTACAAAATATGAAATAAAAACAGCATTGCCAAACATTAAATATATTATTATAATATAAGGTCATATTTCGACTTTGAGCAAAGCATGCGATTGCATGTGAAGTCATTGTATGTCAAAATGTTGCATTAATGTCACCGTTTAAAATAAATAGTTGTTGTTGGCAACTTTTTTGTTTCAGATTAGGATGACGGACATGATATGTTATTGCCACATTAATTATTTTATTGATATTGAAAAACTTTTGTTATATTATATTAAATTTAAATCATAACATCATACATATTAAGTAGAAGTGTCAAAAATTTTTGTTTTCTGGTTTGCCACCAAAAACATTATTTACGAATTGGTTGTTGCTTGGAAAGAATGAACTGATTTTATTCCTATTGAAATGTTTTTATACATTTTCTTTTCAAGTGTGCATAGAACGCATAAATTTTGCTTTGGCCGCGACCCGCTCATCTGGCTGATTTGCCCGCTGGTTTAATTTAAAGCTGAGCTCTGAGGGATTATGACTAAAAGCTAGATAATAACTGTGTTTTCAACGCAATGTACTTACTAAAGATAAAGTTAACATCGATTTTATAAGCGGATTAACGTAGAAAATTCCTGTAGTCTTGATTAAGATTTTGTCTAGCTTAATTAAATAATCAGCCAATAAACTGCTTGCGCATTATCACATAAACTTCGGGATAACCCCCTCAAAATAAATTCCTTTTAACAAGTAAAGCGGATGTTATTAGCCAAAATGCAAATTCACAACTGCATTTAATTACAGTGTAATCTTTCACTAAACTCAAAATCCAAATCGTAGCTTTCGCCTGTACTCTCAGAATTTCATATTAAGCCTTACTTACATGTTTCATTAATCTAACATATTAATTTCTGACGCCTTAATTAAGAACTAACATTCTCGCAATGTATATGGTATATTTCGATGCATAAGTCAAGATTTTTAGCAAGTTTTTATTACGAACATTTGAAGTCGGTTTTTGTATGAGCTCGAACTACCTGTATTTATCATCTAATTGTACTAGATGTTCTCCTAAATGTTGTTTAATTTTTCTAAGCTGCACACGAACACTGTTTAAACTCCAACAGATAGTAAAATAGAATTGAAAGTTTACTAATACCACTAACTTGCAGTTACAACTCAAGCTTGATATCCATGAACGCTAATAGTAAAATAATGAAGGTAGGAAATCGGCTTAGTAAATCGGCTCCTAATAAAGTGTGAATTCTAATTTAACATGACTACAAACATTACAAGTTATTCACATCTAATTAACATAAAACTTAACATGTTACTTAAAAAAAGTTTAACAATAGTTTATTAGTCTCGAAACATTGTTTTGCGTTGTTTCACTTCTCATTCGAGTATGTTGCCATTCATAAAAACGCAAGATATTATTCTTTCATATTTATCTGACTATTATTAATTAAGAAGCTGAACTATTTAAGAGCAATAGCTGCAGTTCTTACTATTATTTTATTACTTTTGAATCTGATTAGTTTAAATAAAATGCATTTAATTCATGATATATCTTATAAGGTATTTCTCCCGCCTTCTTCGAATGCCTTCGTGGTGTATCGGTGAACACGCTCGACGCATAACCGAGCGGTCCGTGGTTCGATTCCCGACGAAGGCGTTGCTCATTTTTCATGTCTCCTGCTTCGAAATAACCTAATGTCTCTATGATCTAATTAAAAATATTCAATATTTTTTCACTCTTTAAGTATGGAGGTGATATGTACATTATTAGTCTGAATGCATATTCATCTAAAACCCTATGCACATTATTTCATCAACATTTAATTTTTTCAGTCATATTCATCTTTAAATTAATCATCAAGTTTTTAATTTTTTTATTTTAATTTTTATTTTTTAGCCTAAGGCTTTTTACAAACATTTATTTCTCAAATGCAGTTCAATTTTTCTTATAATAATTTCATTTTAATTTAAAATTAATCTTAAGTAATTTCAATAAACTTGTGCTTGTTTTTATATATATATATATATATATATATATATGTTACCGACAACTATAAAACGCTGGCATTCTATAGAATGCCTAGACATGGTATATAATGCTGGTCATTTCTAGACAAAGTATGAATTTGAGAGTTCTTACATACTTTCCCTAAGCACTGTATATGATATCTAGGCATTCTGTAGTACGAAAAATGCTCTTTATGCAAAGTATGAAAAAAGGTTATGATAAGACAGTTATTTAAAAGACGTTCATTCCTCAAATATAGAAATGTTATTTTGAAAAATTAATGAAAGAGTGCGATTAAAAAACTGTTATTCAAAATATAGCAAGTGAATGTAAGAAAATAGTGAGATGATCTTGATGCAACAGAATAAATTTGTATTTTCTATTTGGCCGAGACTGGGAATCAGTAAGATCTACCTGACACCGTAAATTAAATTCAAAATCAATCGTAAGTTTCATAACAATGCCCTTTTTAATACCACTTTGTTTTTTTCTGGCAGGGCTCACAAAGGTGGTTGTACAGTTCAATATCATTACGTATAACGTTTTTGTATTTGGTTGAAAGGTCTTTCAACTTTCTGTTACGTCGTCCCTGTCCAGTACTCGAATAAGTTTTCATGAAGTGCGAAAACAACTCAGCGTCCGTGACGTAATACTGTATACAGTGGCGGCTCGTAATAAGCACTATGGAACTGCAAAGGTACGAAAGTTTTTGTATGGAACTGCGCTTCACAAGGCTGTTCTGCGCAAGAGCGCTCAGAAAGCAGCACTCGAGCCAGGGAGATAAAACAGCACCGTCGCTCTTGCAGTGCCGAAATTCTGGAAACGTGATTATTTCTTACTCCGAGCGTGTGGCATTTGGCTGCTCTGCGTATGCGCTCTGAGGGAACGGCGTAGAAGGC
>KK121412.1:257401-279190 GCA_000611955.2 Stegodyphus mimosarum | reverse complement strand
TAATATTGTAATAATTAAGTAAATAAAAAGAAAGTTTATTAAAACAAATTCCTCCATTTTATAAGATATATTAATTAATTATGCGGAAATAATTAAATGGGTAATAATTTAAATTATTTTCCTTTATAAAAACACGAAAACAATGAAAAAAGGTACGAGATATTAGAAATAATACTTAAATAATACAGTAATTTTAAATATATTTTTAAACTATAAATGAAAAACATAATTAAAAAGTGAAACAAAAAGAAGTTAAAGGGCTAGAAGCTTGGAACATATTATGATTTTTAACAATTCTATTCTTTCGTATAGGAAGGGACAGAATTAAAACAATTACCAGGATTCAATATCAGTGAAATATAAATGAAAAACATTAGATTTGAGAGAAAGAAACACGCTAAAAAGGTAAAAAATTGGAACAGATTATGGCTGTTACAATATTGTTCTTTTTTAGGGAGGGACGGAATAAAAGTAATTGCCAAGATTCAATGCACAGAAATGTAGGAAAAAATTTTTGAACGTTATAAAAAAACTAAAAGAACAAATTAAACTGGTAAATGTAATAGAAATGTTAAAATAAAACAAAATGTAACAAAACGAAATAAAATAAAGGTTGCTACATTATAGATTCTATTCTCCTATTTTATTGATGCTATATTGTTCTTCCAAAAATGTTGTAATATGAAAGCTAATAAATTTTTTTAAAAAAATATCTGTATCTATAGTTTACCTATCTATATATATATATTTCCTAGGAGATCATTTTCTTATTTCCTAGGATATCCGAAGTAAAATTTAGAATGCAGAAGTGTGCTATTGTGACAAAAAGGAAGCATTTTTTATACAAATATCCATTATTGAGGAAACTGAAAAGACAAACAATAGAAATAATATAGTGCAAATAATATGCACTATTGTGGAAAGATAAAGGAAAAACAAAAAGAAAGACAAAAGAATCATTGCTGATCCGTAGAAAGATCCCTTGGAATCTCTTCATGTCACCGTCAATGAATTATTAACAATTCATGAAAAGCGTATTTCATCGTATCGCAAAACCAAAAAACCTCCTTAAACAAACAATTAGACATATAGAAAAAACTCATTTCAATATTATTGTCAGCGAAATTATTCCTCTACGCAAGCTCATACCATTTAAAATAATAATAGTCAAAAAGGAAACAAAGTGATAATAGAACAATACCTAATACAAATAATAAAAGAAAGGACAGAGAATAAGACTAATAAGAGAAAGGAATAAATGGTAGAAATACTGAAATAAAAAGAAAGAAAGGAACTAAAGGGTCATAAATACAGCAAAAACTTTTACATTGTTGAAAATAAATTCAATGTAAGATTTCCTCAGATTACAAAACTTTGAAAATCCTTACACTAGTACGTAACGATAAATATCTGAAGTATATACAAGTAATGTAAAGAATATTAATAATTAATGTCTAAAACTGAATAACTGAAGTCCGTATAATATTCAAGAAATGAAAGATGTTCCAAATTTCACACTATTCTATTTTGCTACATCCAGATATCTGTAAAATATTTCCCTTTATAAAAGGAGAACGATTACCAATTTTCTTATAATTGAAGTATGGGCTTAGGCTTGTATTACCGATAACATGGTTGCAAAAGTTGCATTATAGGCTAAATAACTGAAAAAATGTAGTATTTGTATTTTATTTATTCTTAATATACTGTTACGGAATTTGTATTTATTTAGCTATTTTCAGTAGAATTGTAGTTAAATTGTTTAATTTTCCCGTGCAATGCAGCGCGTGACGAAATTTAAAAGAAAGCTATGCCGGAAAAGTAAAAATACAAGAACGCGTGCATTTAACATTTAATAAATGGCTATCTCGTAATTGCTTTGCTAACCAGAAAAATCGAGATTTTACCAGAATGTTCTTGGGAATGATTAAAAAGCTTATAAAAGCCGGATTAAAACATCTCAGCACGGTAGTAATTGTTTTAAGCGAACTGTAGTCGTTTACTTAGTGCTGTTATTGATTGTAGCGAATTCGCGGTGAAATCGGAATAGCTTTCTCTGTACTTTGAATTTGAGTTCTGTTTATATTCTAGTAATTTAAAGTTTAACTGATGTGAGATATTGCAATATTGTACGAATCTCCGAGGAAATTTCAGCATTTTGTTTAATTTCTTGGGATAAGTTAAAAAAATTATTACCGTTTTATCGACTTCTGCATTTAATCCATTACGGACCCGTACACACGCAACAATGCATTGATCACGATTCTTAATATCGGCATCTGAGTCAGAAGTTCAAGTTTTTTCTTGAAGCTAGTCTACACACTCGTCCTGTATTTCACCATCGTTATCATCCTCAATTCCATTCCACAACATTGCTCGGTAATATGATAACTTTTAGCTTAAAACTAGCATGACATGTAAGTCTTTTCTGTCTGGGAATCTTTTATCAAATGAAGAAAAAGAGAGAACGCAACTTTCAGAAGGAAAAAAAGACCTGTAACTTCTTGAGAACGGTTATTTCAACTGAGAATCAAAGTAAAATGCGTAATAATATTTCTAAAGGGCCAAATGATGAGCCCGCCCAAAGCTTGAGAGAACTTAAAAAGTGAACCTATTTGTGTCGAAATGTTCTTTCTATGCCTTTACGTCTATTTTTTCAACGCAGGATGACGGTGCATTAGCACTTCGTCTGCTAGATCTGATTCGGTTGCTTCAGTAATTATTGTGCTCGTGGCAATACGTATAGCCGAGTTTAGAAGGCGATTTTAAATTCTCTTTATACATGGGTTTACAACTTAAAAAAACAAGATTTTTAAAGCTTTAAAAACAGGATTTTTTTAAATTAAATTTTATTTTTCTTCTTATACACCAATGATTTTATTTCAGAAATATATGGGGCTCATATTTTACATATTATGGGACCTGGTAACATGTGATTTCCATTCATTTAGGAAAATTTCAGCGAGAAAATGTACACTTTTTTCTCCATTTATTTGTTGCAGGATAATTTTCTGCTGGGGCCCATGCGAAATCAGAAAAATACCGCATCATTTTTTAACATTTATGACACTCAAAAGAATTTAAAATATATCCGTAATATTTGCCTAAGTTTCAATCTAACATCTTTATAAATTATTTTTATCCCTTTGCCAGAAGTAAAAATATTTCTGTGCCATTTCAAATGGAAATAATTACTAATGTCTTCATAATGGAGTAAAAAGAAATTATTTTCCTTCCTGATGATGGGGTGAAACCTTTTTTGCTCTATCCTTTCCAGTATGGAATGCTATTAAATGTTTTGTGGTAATAAGAAAGTAGAAAACATATCTTGATCCTTATTAAATTATGATTTACATTTTGTTCTGTGATTGATTTTAGTGATCTGCGATATTCAAGAATTCGTCTTATCATTATTGTTCACCTTGAGGTATTCATAGTCATTTAGTTTTATAACTGGTCAAAATAATAACAAATAAATGCAGCTCTGGCATGTTTATTAAAGCGAACATTGTAATTATTTAATAAATTCAAAATACAAGGGCACGCGAGATGCCTAACTTCTTGGTAGAATGAGGATATCTCCACTTTCTGCCAACCGTCAACTAATAAAACTTGAAATAAAAGCTAAAAGCCAGCATAAATGAGTAATAAAAATTCCTCGTTTATTAAAATTTGCATCTCGGTAGTTTCATTTCTGCTAAATCATTTATTAATTCCCTAGATATCCAAACTTCAATTTATAGCAGTGAGCAGCTTCAGTGAAATTAAATTCTTTTATGTATTTCGAGCTAATAAAACCGTTCAATGCAAGATTGTTCGATCTCAAGCGATGAATGGTTGGTTGCACGGTTGGGTTTCGTGGTTTCCTTTTGTGTAACTTGAATATGAGCCAATCTTTATCAGTAAGTCCCTCCTGATGCCATCCGTGATCTGTACCTTTTCCTTGGAAGATAACCCTCGTTCGCTTTGCTATATTCAAATAACCTACATTTTTATGTATTTCTTGCTCAATTCATTTTACTGGCCATTTAGTTAACTAGTTCCTACGTAAGGCTGAATTGGATTGGATTATTTGTTACACATACGAAGATAAATATTTCCGTGGGGCACTTTCTAAGGCAAACTTGCTGGTATCCTGCAAGTTTGTACACGTGACGCCACCACAAAAACTTCCAAGAAGTCAGCTCGTTCATCGGAAGTTAAAGCTTGAGTAACAAAGTTGCTGAAATTTCTTAATTACATCATGTGTTCGATTCCCGAGAACAGAAATATTGAAATACTTTGATGTTTGTTTTCATGTGGAGCCTATTTTTCTAAGAAGTTTATTTATAACATTTCTATTATGGAAGTCGAGACTTTGAAAGCAGGCTGAACATTAATTTTGTAAAATTAATTTTAATTTGTTTACTGCTTAAAAACTGTGCTCTTAAAATGTTTATACAGAGTAATTTCCTCAAATATTGATTCTAAATGTATGCATCCAGTTATAAAATGTCTAAGAAAGTATGCAGTTTTGCAGAAACAGCTTCTTGCCATTACTGAGAAGATTGTGTAAGTAGCAAAATATAACATTTTATACAGCCTCGTTCAAGTAAAATATAAAATTAATAAAATATTCAATGTATTTTAGTTAAATAAATAATAAAATATTCCATACCTTTTGTAAAATGACAACTTCTTTCTTACAACGCTTCTTTCATTTACTCATTTAGTCGATTAAAGTACTCATTTAGAACGAATTAGAGTTAATAATTCTTTGGTTCACATTTTTAATAATTGTGGGCAAAATAAAGCACACGTGGGGAATCAGTAGTTATTTCCCACAGGAGAAAAAACACGTAAACACTTTATTTTTACAATTCTAGTTAACAGCGGAAGATATTTCCCCCCTTCTCATTACGACTGTTCATCAAATGAAATTCTACTTCAGTGAGATATCTCATTTAAAACAGAACTGTTCCCAATCAGATTATAATAATTCCAACCTGTTTCCTATTCAAATATATTTAGGCTTTCAAAGGTTATACCGACTGCGCTTCCCCTAATATTCTTCCCTCGGGCAAAGGAATTATTTAATAAGATAATAACAATACATTATTTTTGAAAGTTTCTATAAAAAAAGTGCAAACTTTTCATAGCGGCATGAATGTAGTTGATTTTTTCGCTTTTAAATTACATACAGCTATAGCTACGATAAGAACTTTGACAATATTTATTCATTATATTGCCAATTTCTATTAAATACACGTACATTACCTCCTCGAAACCTTAGTTTATAATATTATTATACTATGTAGTGATTTATCATCTAATACCTAAAAATTTATTGAGGAAGAGGAAGGAAGACTGGTAGAATCAGAATTTATAGAAAGGAAATAAAATGTTTCCATTTCATTTACAGAACTTCGCATTTCTTTCTAAAAACATCTGTCACTATAAATTTTCAGTAATTTAAAAATACCAAACTTTGATTTCAGATTAACATTAACCATGGAGTCGATTAATTATTAAATGAAATTCTCTAATTATTCCTAAAAGTTACCCAAACTAAAGGAAATATGTCTGATTTCTTCTAAACTATCCCAGGTATGCCAAACTTTTAAAAGTATGAATACACAGCGGGAACATAAATTATTCAAAGCTTCAAAAAACACTGTATAACTTATATTTTATATACCGAAACTTTCCCTTTTCTCTAATTTTAGAAAAGGATATATGTGTTGCTCCCAAGACAGACACGCTGAAATTATTAGCGAAGTCGATACTTGTTATAACGAATATTACATTACATGACCCGTACAAAAGTTCCCAATGGCGTATTAAAGCAGTTTTTGGCTATAATGGCCATACGTTATGACCTTTCTCTTTTTTAGGTTGGGGAGGGTTGGATGTGACAGGTCGCTATAACGAGCGTCATCGGTATAATGCAAAATTATAAAAACATATTTGTTAGTTATCTAATCTTACGTTTATGTTAGTGTTAAAAAATTGCCTTTTATATTAGGCAAAGGATTTGAGTATTTTCCTTAAATTTAAATACATTTAAATGAGCATCGAAATTGCTGTACATCACAAAATTTCTTTAATCAGCTACTCTTGTAATTCCAAACGGTTGCACAAAACTAACAAATCGGCTATTCTGGTAATTAGGGAAGAAATAGAAATCGTAAAAGGAAGAAATTGGAATATTAAGTAGAAGGAAACATAATTTGAAATAGTTTGTTTACTTTTTTATTGTTGTTCATTATTATGCTTCACGAGAGCAACGTAAATAATTTGATTATCTAACCATATCTATAGAGCACTGTTAATCTTTACTTTAAACTAACCAACTCCTTTTCATTTATGGGAAAACGACTTTTGATGTTCTTACCTGGGCATCTGATGAAGTACAGAGGATTCTATGTCCCGCCCCAGCATTTTACTAGTAGCTATTGTCACAGGCTTGCGTCCAGAAACTTGGAAACTGCTTTCGCAAAAAGACTGGTCATCAAAATGTTCAGCCTCAACGCTTTTAGTAAAAGAGAATCAGAGGTTATATTGTTTCCGGAGTACAGGCGGAATTTATTTATCGGTAGATGCCGTTTGATACACATAACTTTCAGAAGCAATATAAAAACATTGCGAAATCTTATTATTTTAATAAATGTACCTTTTACTTTGCCTTTCCTTTTAAAGAATGTATATCTGAAAGCATGTGGTGAGCAGCACTAATACTTAAGACAAACGGAAGACAAACAAGCCAATGTAAAATTTAATAGCGGACAAAAGAAAAAAAATCGCAGTCTTTGGCTTAAATTTTGAATAAATTTCAATGAGGTTGCCTTTTCTACCCAGTTTTAAACAGTAATACTTGTTTGATAGATTTTGACAATACATTTTGATATTCAAGAGATCATGATCACAAAATTTACAGATTTGGTTTGGTTTGACTTTTTGATTACAACAAAGGCCTCAAAGACTATCTATTTGTGGAGAGGGTTACCTTCGCGGAGGACTTTCTAATGAAACTGGCTTACATACACGCTACACAGAGAGAAACCCATGCAATCAGCCCGTTTACCAAGATACAAACACCGTACCGAACTACTAGTGTTCAGCGATTGTACAGCTCGGCCATTGGTGAGCATTGAAATTTATAGGAATTAGCAGAAACTTTTACAGTAGAATAGAAGAGAATGTCCGAAAGGGCGAAATTAACAAGTCTTCAATGGCGTATCATAGCTGAAAATTTAATCATAATTTTGACTTTGGATCTGCGAAAATTATCCAAAAAGCTTCTTCCGTTGGTGAATTGAATTTTCTTGAGGCTTTTCATATTCACAAAGATTTAGCATGTTTAGTGAATGATTTCAAGTTTAATCCAGTCCTTCCTAGCGCTTTTAAAATTCTATTAACATAATTCTTGATTATTATTTTTGCCGATAGATGGCGTTGCCTCCTCTCGCGTGGTTCTACCCATGGGTATAAAAAAGCCGTTGCTAAGGTTGCTTTCCCTTTCTAGATCTTTTGTTCTCTTGATGAGGAGGACCTGTAGTTGCCTTCAAAATCGATTGAGTGCTTTTAGTAAATGTACGCCAAATACAAGGTTGTTTCAGCGAATTTGATCGTTTACAGCAGTTTGTGTCTCATTGAATGTTAAGAGCAAATCAGAGTATTTCGCCCGGTATTGTAATGCACAGAATCTACCACCGTGGTTTATCGATAATCACTTCAGGAAGTGTTTTGACCTGAAAAAGAACGGCAACTTTGAGTGAAGAAGGTCGTTCACACTTTATAAAAAGGATTTTGATAATTATTTTTTATGCAAAAAGAGTGATCGCTTCCATGCTTCGTCTGAATGCGTCATATACTGCTGTTCTGTTTCCTTGCTTCGAACCAACATCTGCATCATCCATCGTCTGAAGAAGGGTTAAGATTCCAAACATGTGGAGTGCATATTGCGCCCATGGTGATGCGTGAATTAGAATACGTGTCTTAATAATTAGCTGTCCAGTAATAAATGTACTACGGTTGTCCAGTAATAAATGTGGTATATACGATTCAGTTTGTCTGCAAGTTTCACCATTCTGTCTACGCAATAAGCATCAACAATCTATTACATACATATACATAGTATCTGTATTCTGTTACAATATATATACATAATATATACATAATTTGTTATATATATCAAATTTTGTGTGTAATTATATATAATTTTACAGTTATATACCATAACATACAAATTTTACAATTGCATACATAATTATTTGCTACAATTTATACAATTATACAATAATTGCACGTATTGTATAAATTGTAGCAAAAACTGCAATATGAAATTATACAATAATTATATACATACAACTATACGTATATAATACAGTTATATACATATGCAATTATATATATATCTATATAATTGCATACGTCATTTATCGATGAAATCTCAACCCAACCACCTGTACATTAAACTTCCATGTGATATGAAATGGACTTCGTATAAAAGGTCAATTTCGGTGCAACTCTCTTCTTCTGTCTTCCCTGTTGCTTCCAGACGCTTGTGTCGCCTTGCTGCTATCTATGCAGATTTTACTTTTTCTAATTTTCATCCTTTAATCTGTACAAATTTGTGAGGTGCATAGCGCACCTACAGTGATAATGTGCATTATCACGAAAATAAAATCATGTGTGGAATTTACCGTTATGTGTGTTCTTCGGGTGTCATCTTGCTCACTGCGCAGCAAAGTCTTCAAGTTATGATCTCTGCAATGCCAATCCGTTGCAATTCTCCCTAAGTCATCTTATTTCAATAGTGGCACAATCTTACTGCAATAATGCTGTCTTCTTACTATAATGGAGCAGTCGCATTACATATATATATATATTCAAAATAAAATTAAAAATAAATTTTGGCTCCATGGGCTTTTTAGTTTACTTTTAATTAGTTTTATTTTGAATTTATATTCTAACTAATAGCAGCTTTTAGCGGTATTTTATTAACAACCTACTCTCTATATATTATCTCCAAGAAACTTTCTAGTTTTGTCACTAATTTAGGCTAAACTTTCCTAAATAGAAAACTACACTTTATGACAAGCCTTTTACTTCCATCACTTAAAGCTTGCATTTGCAGCCATTTGGTTTTAAAAAATTTTTCAGGCAATTTTGTTAATTTTAACTTACCAGTTTGATATTTAACTTTCTAGTTAACTATTGTTTTAAACCTTAATTTTAAGGATACGACAATATCATTTTCGATCTTCTTATCATTTTGAATTACTTTTTAATGTTCTAAAATGTATACTTTTGCTTTTGCTTTTGTATTTGAGTTTGAAAATGAGAGTGTAGGGGATGTGTCTTCTAAAGGAAGAATCCCGTTTACTTTAATTGTCTTCTTAGTGAGAAACTTTAATTTTAAAGATTATTTGCTATTTATTTTGTTTAACAGGATTCTTTTGGCTTGAAAAGGACTCATGCCTTTATTTGAGTATTAATTGTGACTTGTGATTCAGATGTAGAAAATAATTTAATGCTTACTTGGAAGTAAGATGAAACACTGTCTCTTAATTTAGTTGTTGTTAATTGATGGTAGATTGGTTTATCCCCTTGAAAAGTAGAACAGTCTGCGACCAATGACAACAGCTACGTTTTCAATACTTAAAATTTTTACTTTTGATTTTTGGTATCTTTGCGATTAAAGATAATTCTTAGTAGGTTTTGATGTTTTTAAAGCGAAGGATGGCTAGAAAATACTAATTAAAACTCTGACTAAAAGTGTTTTTCTTTCGTGGTTTTAAATCGAATTTGTGTTCCTTAGCGCTGGTATATGGAAAGTTATTACCTACTTTACACATATATATATATATTATATATATATATGTGTGTATATATATGTGTGTGTGTGTGTGTAATATGTGTAATAACAATAAGCTGTTTATTATTATTTATTTATTTAACCTCAAAATTATCATTCTAAATTCGATGCTCTACCTCTAAATTCATCCTTTCACTCACATTCGAGATCACTCGAAATTACGTAATTTTTTAATGCAGATACCTCCTGCCCGATCAAATAATTGTAAACCCAAACTTTCTCTAACTCGAACTGAAACCATCACTTCCTCCCTTCTTCCTTTGAATTGCTGCGTTCTCTTTCGCTTACGCTTTCATTCTGACAATATACTATTTTTCTGTAGTGCTGCTTATTTGCCTGAAATCACGTCGCATCTTTTTATCTGTGCATATAAGAAATTATCGTAATTGTTATATTTAACAATTACGATAATTTCTTGTATATTGTCCACAAGGAATTATTCTAGTGTGCCAGCAAATCTGCAAATAAACATGATAATTCGCTGAATTTAGTTTGGCATTAACTCTTTTCTCTAGCCTTACAATTCTGCCATTCCGACTCTGCTTCGAAATTATCCCTGGGGACCATATATATATGTGTGTACATATATATGGATGACGAAACACGAATTGAGTAATTAAAGAGTTAGGTTTGGAGGCAACTTCCCCTTGATAAGTCTGTCTCCTGCCTGCTCAACAGTTATTCACTATGCTAATTTGTCTTAGATTTTAAAAAATTTTTTAGATTAATTTTTAGGAATTACGTATTTTTTTTTATTTTAATCATGGTTTTAAATACGTACACTTAACTTAACTATGGTTTTAGAATTTAAATGATACTGTAAATTGGTTCGCAGTAATAATTAATTTTATTTTTGCAATTTTAAATTTATATTTACTTTTTACAAATATCGAATATTTATTAAATTCAAATATATATATATACCGGGTGCGTCATAAATTCGTGAAAAGTTTAAAAATTCGTAATAAAAGAAAAAATGCACGGAAAAATTTTCTGTTTGCCCCAATATGGTCAGAAAGACATTGGTTTTCTTTCCATGTAAAAAAGAAATTCCTGAAGTAACCGACAGAGGGCGATCTCAGGTCATACTGAGACGTTTTATTCAAACCACGCAAATAGAAACAGACTGTCAAATAGATCACAATAACATGACACTGTGCATTTATTTTATAGTAACAGATATTCAACATTACCACCACCACAAGGTAATAGGCAAGTGAGGCGCGTCACTACGCCCATTACAGTGGAGTGTAGTATGTCGCCATCGATGGTAGCGACGGTCAGTCGAATGGCATTTTTCAGTTCCACCAGTGTGGATGGGTACGCACGAATCTTTAAGTATGCACCACAACCAAAAATCTGCTGGGGTCCCCACAACCAAAAATCTGCTGGGGTCAAGTCTGGTGATCTTGAGAGCCACTGAATCTTACAACCGCGACTTATCACTCGGTTTTCGGTGAAAGATTCCAACAGGAATATCTTTACGTCGCGTGCAGTGTGGGGCGAGCACCATCCTGCATGAAGGGGACAAAAGATAAGGCATGTCGTTTCTGCAATGCAGGCACAACGTGGTCACGCAAAAGCGTAAGATGTCGTGCTGCAGTGACTGTACACGTTTTCACGCCGGATGCAGGATAGGATTTTTCAAAAAAGAAAGGGCCCAGAATAAAAGACGCGGTGAAACCACACCAAACACTCACATGAGAAGAATGCCTGGCTCTGGTACTCACGAGGGTTTGAAGTCGCCCAAATACGACTGTTTTGCGTATTGACATCACCATGCTGTGAAAAGTGAGCTTCCTCCGTCCACATTCAGCAACAATTGTGGGTTACGTTCCATTTGTGCCAGGGTCCATGTAGCAAACTTTTGTCTTGCATCTGTATCTGCCGGTAATAACTGGTGAAATCGCTGAATTTTGTATGGATACAGATTAAACATTCCGTGCAGAACAGGTCGAATCGACGCCTTCTGAATCCCCGTTCTTCTCTCAGCTTCACGAGCACTGGTACTCCCCGTTGATGTCTCGGCTGCCATATCTTTCATGACACTTTGTACCACATGGAAACTGTCCTTTCTCACGGGTGGTCTGCCACTTCGTTGACGATCCTCCAAACTCCCAGTTTCCTCAAAATGTCATACTAAATTTCGTATCCCATTCAATGAAATAGGTTTTTTTTTATCCTTCAGTTCTTTCTCCGTGCTAAACTTTCGCGATGTAACAGTTGTGGATTCAGCATTCTTGTAGAACAATTAAACCACCAACGCCCGATCTGGCACAGAAAGCATGCTGCCGGCTTCGAATGACGGATCCGTTTCCAACGAAGTGCTTTATTGATAGCCTGACTTGCATAAAACATCCTAGTATGACGTGTGAGCGCCCTCTGTCAGTTACTTTTGACAACTGTTTTTAAGTGGAAAAAAATCCAATATCTTCCTGACAATACTGGCGCAAACAGAAAATGTTTCCGTGCATTCCTTCTTTTATTACGAATTTTCGAACTTTGCACGAATTTATGACACACCTGGTATATATATATATATATATATATAATTTCTTATAACAGTATAAATTATTTTGAATTTGTTTGTATTGATGTTATTTCAAATGTTGTGTTCTTTTGCTGTCAAGCAATTTTTGTAATACCCGACAAGTTTTCAATAAAGCGTCTACTTTTTGAAATTTTAATCTGATATTTTCAATAATTTTAGGAAAGGAACAAAAACTTATAAATTCTCCCTAAATCAGATACATTTTCAATTTTCTGAAATTACTGGTATGTGAGAACTTTGCTAAGCTCTTGGTCTAAATTTTTTTTTCAAGTCATGTTTTTAGAAACACATATTGCGGAAAATAACTCAATGTTATTTTACTCTCGAGCCCTGTTCCTTGATAAATAGCAATATATATGACAGCCTAAATAAATTTATCGGAAAATTCTAGTAACGTGAACCAAAAAATGTTCCAACCCAATAAACCACAAATTTTAAAACGAAAGATGGATAATTTTTTCTTTTCATTTAAACTGATAGTTATTGCTACGAGACAATTTTTAGGTTTTTTAAGCCATAAATTTTTGACAGTTGGAAAAAGAAAACTAATAAATAAATCGTTCGCTTTCTCCATTTTATCGTCAGAAAACGTAAGGGAAGATAAGATTTTTAATTTAGAATTTCTCTCAGTTTTATGATGTCAGCCCTTTTTCTAATTCATATAAATTTATTCTTTCAAACTTTGCTGTGGATATTCCTGTTTCCAATGAATATATAATATTTGCAGAATACAGTCTTTTAATTAGACACGCAGGAAAAATTTAAATATTTTTAGTTACTTCTTTGTTTTAGCGGCTTCCGCGATTGAATGGCTAGTCAATCAGGTTCAGGTTCAGGTGGAAATGCAGTGGGACACCCAATGTTTACTATAAGTAATGTAGGTATTGTCCCACTACACTTCGGTTTATTTTTAAAATTAATATTCAAAATAGTACATAGTATAATTTATCACATAATATAACAATATAAATAGTGTATCGATATTTTGATTGATATCATATCTATTAGATATAATTATAGAAGTTATAATAGGTATAATAATAGTAGGCTAACAGTCATAATTTATAACAGTTCATAATAGTTCCATGAGATAAAGTTTATTACATGAATCTGTATCTTCTTCCTCTTCTTTTTTTTAACTATATCATTATTATTGCAAGGGTTTGTTTTAAGATAATTAGATAATAAATGTTTTAGATAAATTGCAGCTACAGAAATTAGTTTTGACATTAATTAGTTTAGTGCTCACATAAATTTTTGCCTATTGAAGATAGATATTTGATTGTATTTTCTATTTTATTTTTTAAATGTTTGTTGGTAATTGCAAAACGAAGGAAGGCACTGATATTTGAATTAGGCAATTTAATATAAGTTGACTTTGTTAAGGGACATTGAGTAATATAATGGATTGGATCACCTTTATTTCCACAAACACATTGCTCAGAGTTTGAGATGTTGAATCTGAAGAAGTATGTGGGAAATGGCCCATGTTCAGTTAAAAAGCGGCTTATATAACCATTGACCATCGTACCTGTATCATTTACATGAGGTGCTATTTGATTTAATTATCTTCCTATATTTATTGTTGTTCATTCTTCTTCCCACATTTGGAGGCTGATTTTATGTAGATATTTCTTGAGGTATGATTTCGGCCAGGAGATTTTTCTTAAAGGGATATTATTATTGTTGGTAGTAGCTGATTTGGCTGCTGAATCGGCTTCTTCGTTACCAAGAACTCCGACGTGAGCCTTTATCCAATAAATATTTGGTGATATTTGAGGATGTTGGATAATTTTGTTAAAAATATCTTGAATTATTTCAGATGTGTGTTTGGGATTTTGTAGAGCTAGTATTGCTGATTGACTATCTGAGAAAATATTGATTTTTTGTAAATTGTTATCGATTGAGTATTCTATTGCCATTCGAATTGCGTGTAATTCTGCTTGAAAGATACTATTTTCCTTGGCGAGTCGATTTTGGAGAGTTATTTTCTGGGTTTGATCTCTTTGCATTATACATGCACAGCCAACTCCTAAGTCCATTTTCGATCCATCTGTATATATTATTGGTAGAGATATATGACTGGTTGGAGGTTTTATTGTGCTATATATTTTAGGATTAGAGGCAGGATGTCTTCTGTAGGGGTTGACTGGAATTTTAAAGTTGTTTGGATTAAATATTTCATCATGTAATATGCAGGATTTTTTTAATTTGAGAACTGTGGCTTTTGCATGTTCAGTTTGTGCTAAAGTATGAAGACGTGCTATTCCTGAAAGTACACATAGGGCAGCATTTGATGTTGTTTTATAACATTTTGTGATCCGGAGAAGGAATTGACGTTGTATGACTTGCAGTTTTTTTTTGTTTCCGAACAGCCATAGGCTGCGCCCAAATTTCTGCACCATATAATACTATTTTTTTATTACTGTATTGAACAATACTTTTTGAATATGAGGATTTAGTTCCCAATTTAGTCCTTGGACATAACGTAAGTTGTTTGCTATTTTTTGTGTTTTAGTTCTGATATATTTGAGATGTTCAATCCAGTTGAGGTTTTTGTCAATGATTATGCCCAGAAATTTAAGTTTTGGAATTATTTTTATCCTATTATTTTCTATTGAAAATTTTGGTAGTCGAGTGATTTTTTGAGATTTTTTATGGAAAATTATGGCTTTTGATTTTTCTTCATTTATTGTCAGTTTCGACTTATTGCACTCAGTTTTAAAAAGATGAAGAGTTTCATTTACATTATTTTCCAGAATATTTCTTGTTCTACCACTGATCACAAAAGCTGCGTCGTCAGCAAAAGCAACACTTTGTGTATGGTTTAGCCATTTGAAAGATGTTATTGAGTTAAACGTAAGGTTCCAAAGGTCATCACTAAGGCAGGAACCTTGTGGACAACCTCTTTGTTGAGCATATTCTATAATCTTATTGTTGTACATTATAAAACTTTTTCTTTCACTTAGATAATCTTGAAGTAAGTTAAATATCTTTTTTGGACAATTTGCTTTTCTTAATGTTTGAAGTACAGATGGCCACCATAATGAGTCAAAAGCTTTGGTTAGATCCAGGCAAATAAAAGCAGAATGCAGATTATTGGAGTTATTGATATGAATTTGGTTTAAAGCTGAATCTATGGCATTCGTTGTCGATTTATTCGGGATGAATCCAAATTGATTATTGCTGATAAATTCTATTTTTGTTAGATGATGTCGTAGGCGATTTGCTATTATTCTTTCTAAGACTTTTCCTATTGCCGGTAATAAGTTGATTGGTCTGTATGATTTTGGAGTATTTGTATCTGCGCTTGGTTTGCTAAACAAAATGACTTGACCAGTTTTGAAATGAGTAGGAAATGTGTTTAATTGTAGGCACTTATTACTGAGATCTAAAAAAATAGTTCGATCAATAGAATGAATAAGTTGGACTAGAATGAGTAAGTTGACTAGTCAATCAAAATATCCCGCCAAAATCTGGCTGCTGCTCTTATACCTCGCCGCGTAATCGTCTATTAGCACCGTGTTGCCTTTTTGTTCTCTCCGCGTGTTCCTTCATTATTCATTTTTGATGAGGTTTTCGAATTTGCATTGTTTATTTAAAAATGTATTAATGACATTTTTGTGGATATGACGTTAGCAATCTTTAATTTACCAAGTAATGAGTTGGATGCCATGTGATGCTTTCAAGAAAGAGGTCTTTTACCTGACAAATGAATACGCGAAAATTGAACTTTGAACAACATGAAACTTTAGGTTAACAATGAGACCATTTGGAGAAGCAAGGTTAAAAATTTCAAGAAGAATAGCCTCCGTGCTGGAAATGGGTTCCAAAATATCATTCGTCATTGTTGTTAAATTTATGTATTTATGGGCAGAGGAGTTGACGTCTATAAAACGATGTAACGAACATCTTGGTGCTTCAGTTGACCGAACAGTTACACACGACAAAATAATAATAATAATAATAAGGATAAGGATAAGCATACGTAAAAGTATTTTTAGGAAACGACATTTAAACATTATTATTAGTAGTATTATTATACTGTGTTGTTTATTTTTGCATTCGCGCTTCTCGAGTTCGGAAAAGTTATAGCTGAGATCTTGGCTCAGATCTAACATCACCAAATATGGTTGGGGACTGCTACAACAAAGAAATACCTATTTTTATTGCAAAAGCACAATCAAGCTCAATTGCATTAGGGTACGTAAATTTATCGATGATTTTTTTTTTTCAAATTTACAATTCCGGTAAAATTACTAAGTAAAATCCGTTTAATGGTCATGTATCAGTAATTTTTCTATCCAAACAAATGTTTGGAAAGATTAGATAAAATACAGAGAAAGACAAACACACAAAAAAATTACGCACTCAAAAAAATAAAAATTTTAAAATATACTCAAAGATAAATTCTGAAAATTCCGTTCGATTCAAATTGTAAACTTGCCAAATTTTCCAGTTCTCTGTAATTCAACAAAATTAGCCATTAAGGTAATTAGAATTTCAATCGATCACTAATTTACCATTTCAGATTCCTTACTTTACTTTATTTATTAGACCCAAATGCTTTCACTCTCGAAACATAATTTTGTGTTTTTTATCTTTTCATTCGAGTTTGTTGCCATTCGGAAGAATATAAACTATTATTCTTTCATATTTAATCTGCCTGTTATTAATTAACAAAATAAACTATTTAAAAGCAATAGATACATCCAGTTCTGAAGCAACCAAAAAAAATTTCGGTAATCAGATTTCAACGGAAATATGCATTTTGACAGTTTCCGAATCCATTCTAACTATTTTTGTGCATGACGTCTGTATGCACGGACAGAATAAAGGACTGCTTTAACCAAAACAGATTGCAAAATATATCCTAATTGAATCAAAATGGACATTTTCATAACATCCGCACGTATGTACGTACATAGACATTTCTCATAACTCAAAAACGATTAGCCGTAGAACGTTGATATAGGTATACATACACCTATTTCCCTTACCCAGCTTCAGTCCTTACCTGGCCTTTGTTTTCACAATTGTTAGTAGTAGACAAATACTTCCAATTACAGAAGTGTTTTAAATAACGAAAATATTCATGTTTTACAAATGTCATATCTTACGAAACACAAAACAATTGGGCAAATAAAGAACTTTCACTTTTAATGTTGTCTGACAGTCCTATATTTATCTTTGGAAACATTTTATACACGTTATGAAAAAATAAAAATACAAGAAGTTTGACTCACGACAAAAATTGGCCGAGATATATAATTTCAATATTTGCAAGTCATATTGAACTTGCCTTGAGGAATCGTTTAATTAGAGTTAGAATAATTCGAGGAAATAAATTCGCATAAATTTATTTTCTTGGGCAGCAAAAATTTTATATAATTTAATAGGCCGTAGTAGGAAGTCCTGGTTGTTAACATGAGATATTTTTTGTTTGTTATACTTTTGAATTTGATTCATTTAAATAAAAATGCATTTAATTCATGACATACCTAATTAAAACTAATTTTATAGAATTTATTACATATTTTTTCCTTTTTAAATATGCGGAATATACACTCATCCATAAATTAAGGATAATTTGGAGCAAATTAAATATATCACCTGTAAAATCACTACACACATCTTCAAGAATCATATGCAAATTTCAGGAAGTAACCAGATGACACCGATGGTACGTCACAATGACGAGAGTGTAAGAGGATAAGGAATACAGGCAAAGAAGTAAAATTGTTCGCAGGCGCTTTATAAGCATTTCAGTGCAATAACCGAATAGTTATGACACAAAGGACGCATTCGGATGATTTTTTATGTGGTAGAATTATCGGCCGTCTGGAATGTGGGCGTACCCAACTTGAAGTATCAGACGAACTTGAAATTGCCCAGAGTGTCATCTCCAGGCTTTGGCAACGATTCCAAGATGATGGTAATGTGAGTAGACTTTACCGCACAGGTCGCCCCGAGTTACAACGCCGAATGAGGACCGGTATTTGCCAGTTACTGCCAAAAGACGCAGGTGGACCACAGCCTCAGACCTGTCTCGTCAGCTCTCTTCAGCCACTGGTACGACAATTTCAAGGCAGACCGTGTAGAGACGCTTAGGGCAGATTGGTCTATATGCTCGTAGACCTGTCAGATGCGTTCCGCTTACTGCAACTCACTGTCGCCTGCTGTTAGCCTGGAGTAGAGAGCATGCATTGTGGACACCGCAACAGTGGGCTTGTGTGATGTTTTCCGACGAGTCCAGGTTTAGCTTGCAGTCTGATTCTCGCCGGACTTTCATATGGAGAGCTCCAGGTACCCGTTACCACCAAGAAAACATCATTGAACGACACCGTTACGGTGGTGCAGGAGGGCTCGTTTGGGGTGGAATTATTCTGGGTTCCAGAACTGACCTGCATGTTCAAATTGGAACCATGACAAGCCAAATCTATCGGGACGTCATTCTAGAACAACATGTACGTTTGTTTCGGGGCGCCATGGGCGCACAATTTGTGTTTATGGATTACAACGCCCGCCCTCACCGTGCAAACATCGTAAGCGAATGCCTTCAATCGGAGGATATCACCCGTATGGACTTGCCAACATTCTCACCGGACTTGAATCCAGAAGAGCACGTGTGGGACATGCTTGGACGACGAGTTGCAGCCGGTCAACCTCCTCCTCCATGTATACCGGAACTTCGGAGAGCATTGCTTTTTGAGTGGTGTAATATCCCCCAAGATCAGATCAATAATTTGATACTCAGCATGCCTAAGCGTTGTACGGACTGTATTGCATCGTCTGGGAGACATACAATGTATTAACAATCATACCAACCATGTAATATTGGTTTTTTGTAAATAGGTGTTTTTTTGTAATTTGCTCCAGGGTGAAAAAATAGCTAATTTTTTAATAATATCAAACATATAGCATCTTTGTTTGCTCTTTACTTTTTGTTTAATAAATAAGCTTTGCAAATAAGTCAAATTTGTTTTGCTTCTAACTCTTCCTTTGCCTAATTTTGCATTATCCTTAATTTATGGACATGAGTGTATTGAAAGTTGCCATTTTAGCTAAATATACCATATTCATCTAACACACTTTAAAATGTTTCGCTATTAAACCTTGCCCATATCTATCGATAATCTCTACTGATAAACCATATTAAACTCTTGAAAAGCCTTTTTGGCAGTAGTAAAACCTGAACTGTTTCATATTCATTTATTTATTGTAGTATTTAATTTACGAAGAGGCAGGTAACTGCAGTGTTTACGTTTCCTTTTTTGCACATCATATAGTGAAAATTACGGTCTAATTTTTTTTTCAGAAAACAGTTTTGAAATTATGAAATAAATAATGCAAAAAGAAGCATTTTATTTCAAACTTGTTACTCACTACAAAAAGTGCCCGAAAATAAATTATATTCGTAGTATAAAATACAAATTGATGCGGCACACAATATTAGAAATAATGATATTACGCAGCTTTTTATGGTAATGACTCTTTATATATAAGTACAGAGACCTTTACTATGAATCCATTTTGCTAACATCCTTCACTTTGATGTATTATTAAGTACTTTTGATTTGTTTACCTAACCTTATTATTTAATAATGAAAAATAAGTTTATAATTATGTAAGTTCCTCTCATTATGAATAAACGCCGGCACCTGCAGCCTCCAAACTTTGAACATACAGTCTTACACTCGAAGCTGGAATTTTGAATTTCGAATTTTTTTATTCATTTCGCATTTTCTGAGAATTTAAGGAAATTTTGTTTGAAATCTCAGCGGCCTAAAAGCTTTCTGTTGTCCTTCGCTAAAGCATAAGATATTTACATTTCAGTTTTCATCGGAAAACTCAAAGATGTAAAAAAAATGTGTATTGTCACTCTAAAAAACGCAGTGTGTCTTTTGAATTGAACTAGCAAACTCACAAGTTTGAATGAAATGTGTTTTCACTGCTCACAAAAAATATTTTTATCTTCCACGCGGCAGTGTATTGTCGCTCAGCAAAGGGTATTTAACTTTTCTTTCAATTTTTTTTGCTATTACATAACAAACTAAGTTATTTGAAAGCAAAAAGAGCAGACTAATTCCAGTTGTTATTAATTACTAAGTGAGGCTATAAAATTACATTAACTATATTCATTGAGATCATTACATATTATGTCCTTATGTATAACAACTCTTTTAGGTGAAGAATATATATGTACGTATATATGGACGTATATACGTATATATGTACGTATATATGTACGTATATACGTACATATATATGTACATATATACCCAAATTTTGAATTTCGAATATATACCCAAATTTTGAACCCCAAATTTTGAATTTCGAATGTGTTTTTATTTATTTCACATTTTGTACGAATTTGATGAATTTTTGGTTAACAAACTCGCTGATTTAAAAGGGATCAGTGGCAACCCTGCCCGAAATAAAGCATTTTTACCTGCACCACGCTAGACTGTTGCCTCTCAGCAAAATGTAAGATATTTAAGTTTCAAATTTAATCAAAAACTTCGACTATTTAAAAGCGATACTTTGTTATTGCCTAAAATTAAGGACTCTTATCTTCGGAGTTATAATATGTCGCCATTCGGCAAATCGCAAGAAATTTAACTTTCAAATTAAATCTCTCTTTTATTTATTAAAAAACCTAGCGGTTGAAAAGCCATAAAGCAGTTGCTACGAATATCCTGTTTTACTTTTTAATATGATTGATTTAAATAAAAATGCTTTTAAATCATCAAATGTCTTATTAGAACCGTTAAATATTTTGATGAAATGACGCTAGCTGGACTTATTAAAATCACTGCATACATATTTCCTTTTATTTATAATTATTCTTTTAGGCAGAGACTCAGTGGCGTTTCTCGTATAAAAATAATTCAAATTTATTAGTAGCATGTTACAAATTTTTAATATGTACATACAAAGGTCTTGACCGCAAAAACATTTTCAAAATATTCAAATATTCTCCACTTAGAGTGTAATTAAGTATGCTTTTTTTTAATCCATCCTATTTAAAAAGCAGACATTCAAAAAATATTATTCACCGAAACTGCGTTATTTTAAAAAGAAATCTAATTTTTTACTTTCAAGTCAGTCACTGAGAAATTGCTTAGATATTAAATTTGATGACATTGGAAAATTACATGCTAGAATAGCCGCATGCGCGACCATGAGAGTTTTCGGTCTCTCATGCGTTAGGGGCATGACGCATGCTGGGAAAAAGGCAGTTGAAAATTCCCTGTGACAACTGGTCCGCTACTGCAGCAAGGCAGTTTAAGCTCTGGAATGGGTCTCGTAGGGAGACGTGCTTAATCCATGCGGGAAAAATCCTCACTTTCAGCTGAACCCTATGAGGAGCATTGTC
>KK121412.1:185919-257322 GCA_000611955.2 Stegodyphus mimosarum | reverse complement strand
GTATGATCAAGTCAAAATATGGGGCTCTAAAGTCTCCTCTCTATACCTCACAGCCTACCATTTCCAATTTACGATATGAAAATTTTGCTTTCTTTAATAAGAAAGGTATAAATTTTGTTTGTACAACTTTCAGTTTTCTTTACGGTTTGGTTTGGCTTAGTTTATTATGGCAAATAATACTAGGACTATCTGCCTAGAGAAAGGGATGCCTTCGTGCTGATGTTTCTAAGGGAAATTGGCTTGTATACATGTTACACATGAGGAAAGCCACGAAAGCGTGCATTCAATAAGCTTGTTTGCGTGGATTCGAACCCAGGTCGGAGCTACCACTGTTTAGTTATTTTACGGCTCGGCCGCTGGAGGGGACATTTTTCTTTATGTGTTTTAACAAAAGCTTTTTAATAACACTCTATTATATATTTTTTTTCAAAATAGCATTGTATTTCTGAGGAATTCAAGTCTTTAAATTATAGCCCCATCATGACATTTTCTCATACTTCTCTTAAATAGTATTTCTCACTCTGTAGAAAGCCTAGGTATTATGATAAGGATAGTGAGATAGTGACGGAGGACGTGGACACCACCCCTTTACTTTTAAGTTAATTAGTATATAAGGCCGCGTCCGCCCTTATCCAGAGTAAAGCCAGAGAGGCCACATGGGAGGCTTGCACAAGGCGCCCAAACCCCAACGCCTGGACCCTCCGGTTGGCAGTTCCGCGAACCAAATGCCACTGGGTAGACTCCCGTCCAAATTTCCCGGGTCCAATGTTTATGGAATCTTCAAAAATAGCATTGTACATGGCTTTTAAACAAGAGCAGATATACATTTGTAGTTATTTACATGCTTCTGTTAATATATATTCGCTGACATTCAATCCAGTACTGGATAGTATATAATAATTGTCATATTTCCTGGTTTGCCTAAAACGCGAAGCGTTCTATAAAATGCCTAGATATTCAATAGAATTGCCGGCGTTTCAACTGCTGCCGGTATGTGATCGATTCTTGATTTGAAGAGTGATACAGACCCAAAATGCAACGAAAAACTTAGGATCGAACTAATAGCCTCTCTGGTGAAATAAAAAATGATAATTCGGAATTTAATATTCGGGTTCTAGATGTACTTCTTCTGGTGCAAAACTAGGTTCTTTCAAAATTTGGCGATTCTATGTGTCATCCCCTTTCCACAGTTCAAAGAACATATTCTTTATTTCTTGATAACAGGGAAGTACGTCTGAAAAATGTAATTAAAAATAAATTTCATTTCATTGTCAAGAAATTATTCATGTACTGTGTTGATGTACTTCTAAAAATAATAAGTGGTGTTTGTTGGAATTTTTCATTAAAAGCTATATCGATGAAAATTTAAATTCCGCTCTCTTTTTCTTTGTCTGGTAATTTTGCACTGCTGGTGAAAATGGCAGAAAAGTAAAAGTTCAGGACCGATTTAACGTGATGTATTAATTAAAATAATTCTGACAAATGTATTAGAAAATATCTGACACTATTCTCCTTTTGTTACTGACGAAAGTTGAACTTATCACCAAATTATAGCAAACAGAAAATACTTGCGTATGCTGCACTTAACTCCGAGAGATAGAACATATTTGAGTGCGATACAAAATTCCGAAAACCGCACGTGGCAAAACTCCTTTCTTTGCAGAAAGATCTCTGTACAAGTTTCCATATTACAACAATATGAATGCGGATATGCGTTATGTCCATGAGACAGTCAATTTAGAATATGACTATTCTTGGAAAAGTCATTCCCTATCCTTCCCGAGGCAAAACTCAAGCGCAGAATCCGCCATATCTAGGGAGAGGAAAATTGACTAAGAATACCGGGATTACACAGTCCTTTGAAAGGTTGGCAACATCTCAAAGCATTTTCAGATATCCCTCTAGGGTCCTCCCCCCCGCGAATTCTAAATCCCGCTTGAACAGCAAGAGTTTGTTGTTTACCAAGCATATACCGCATTTATTTAAAAGATGTTTTCGTTCGACCTTCCTAAATATAGCATATGTTTGTCAAGTACGGTTAGAAATAATATAAATATCATAATAAGCAAAATAAATAATCGGAAGAAAAAAACTTCTGCATTCTTTTCTTGGTATGAAGACAAATGCGTAAGTAATAAACAAATTAAAAAAGCGAATATATTAAATAAAAAAATTGTTTTTAATCTGAAAGCTTTTCAGATTTTACATTACGCCCAAAGGGGGCGTTTTTTTAATGTTTTCTTCGTTACCTTTATTTATTAAATATCATGTTCTTCGCTTTTAAACCATAAAATTCAATTCAACAGCAATATCGCAAAATAATTTTAAAACGAGCATATCTTTAGAATTTCGATATACAGTCTTGCGCGCTGGAGATAAAATTGTTTTTTCGTACAGTGTTGCCATTGCTCGCTTTGAAATCTTTTCTTATTAAAAAATTCGTTAAGGTTACGGTGGACTTTAAAAATTAGTGTTTTGTGTTTTCAACAAGAAATTTTATACATATACATGTTATAACATCAGTTTATAAAATATATGTTCAAAATTTCAATTTATTTGAAATTCAAAATTTTTAAAACAAATAATTAATTATTTTAATTAAAAATTTAAAATGCTCCTTGCGCTCTAATTTTCAATATTTTTTCCTAATTTTTCTTTAAGTTAGTTATAAAGACTCGATAAAAGTTTCTGTCTATTCGTTATTGAATATGACGGAACAGAAATTTTTAAAAAGAATTTTTGGAAATTTATATCCAGTTTTCGAGAAAATGTCACCTTTTATTAAACATTATCACAAGTTTAAACTTCTTAATAACTTCATATCCAAAAATGCATACACAGATCCACTGTAACATATAACAAGATAGTTTCTTCCAAATATCATTCATTTTTAACTAAAAATGTGACGCATGAAACATTTTCAAAACATACGAACTGCGAAAAAATTTGTTTTGAGAAAACCGGATTTAAAGTTTTCCTTCAAACTTACCTTTAATATATGCTCACGAGAAACGGCAACTTAACTTTAAATATGAATTTGCAAACGCTAGATAACATTTCAGTAACATTTAACTATTTATAATCTCATAATATTAAATAAACATATCGGAAATTGGTATGTGAATCGAAGTTACAAGCAGAAACAATTTATGCATTATATCCAATGAAACTTTTAAAATTACCCACACCATATGTTTTACCTACATTTGCTACACTTACATTATCTTTCAATGCTGTAAAATATTTTTTACTATTTCTGTATTTTTTTTCCTACGCAGCTAAACTTCTCTTTTGCTTTGGTTCAAGCAACGTTGACCAAACGTTTTTGCAATGAGTAGGGAAAACGAGTTTGTTTCCTCCTGTTCTACGGGTATAGCATTTACATAACCAAAGTTAAAATCATAGTTGTCAGTACTGACATTTCTAGCCTTTTTTTAGAAGTGAATACTTATTTTGAGCAAAGATATAAATTATAACATCAGTAAATAACTGATGAAATAATTTTTTTTACATTTTATCCAAAATTTAAAGGGCAAAGTTTAAGTTTGTTTATACATTTTAAATGCCTGTAACTTCTTTACAAATTAAAATATTTGAACTCGGTTTTTCGCATGCGGTGTAGTTACGTATATGGAATATTACGAAAGTTAAAAAACGAATTCAATATTTTGGTTGATTTTTAGCTGTTTTAAAGTCCACCGTCCCCTTAAAGTGTTACAAAATATGAAATCGATAATAAAACAAATTCAAATTCCAAATTTTGGCTTCCAGATGCCCATATTCGGAGGAAGGTTACGTTACTCAAAATTCGGTGGCTCTAGATACCGTTGCTTTATCACAATGCGAGAAATGTATATATATTTATGCAGATTCTTCATTATTTAACTTCTTTCAATATAACACAAGGCGACCATTTTAGGTGGCAACAGTTTGAAAAGTGATACGGACATTTACAGTGAATCGACGCAAAATGCCAAAACCAAATTAACAGCCCTTCTGAGCTAACACTCCTATTGGGTAATAAAGGTATATTGTACACCAGTGATATCATACTAGCGACCCGCGGGCCACATCCGGACACCAAAGAAGTTTCGTATGACCTGCTGAAAATGTTTCCCGAAAATTAGTCAGCTTTTTTTTTATATCAGTTATTGTTAGTAAGTGAAGAAAACTTTTAAAACTGTAATTATTTGGAATCCAGTTTTACGTTATTTTCAATACAATTAAACATCAATGGAATTAATATGCTAGAAAATCCACAAATGGATCTACTTCATTTACGCTGGGAATTACATCTTATGCCAAGATTTAAAAATATAGATATGGTTAAAATTTTTTTGGTACTCTTTTAAGGGTTACCTCATTTATGTATTTTTGCAACACGAATTATTGGGTTGCTTTTGGGGCAAATTTATATGTGAAGAGTCTTCTCCCCAATTAAAAAGTAATGCATCTCAGAAAAGACGAAGATTGACTAATGAGTATCTACTATTCGCAATGAAGATCGTGTCTAATAATCTTTTTTGGAAGTTACCAACTTTATTAAGATCGAAGTGGCATAATGCATTACAGCTGAATAATGTAGTAAGAAATAAAGAAGTTTATAATCAATATCATGCAAATATATTCTTCTGTACGCATCGAAGGAAAATAAAAAAAAAATAAAGAAATTGGTTGTCATTATTTATTTCTCCAGTTTCGCGCCATATAGGAAGTTTTCATAGTATGTTTACTTTTTTTAAGTAAACTATTTAACAATCACTTCAACATATTAGAATTAGAATCAATTTCAGTCTAAAAGTTTAATATTTAGCTGTCAATATGCTTAAATTACAAAATGTAATTAGCAAAAATTCCTCAAATTTTTGCCCGTATCTCTTTTGTGTCCGTACCATTTTTGTCTTCGTGTCACTTTTCAAATCAAAGAACATTGTCACCGAATGTTATCACTATGTATTATTTTTAAAGAAATAATAGCGAATCTAAAAAGCTTTCTGCCTACATTTAATACTGATATGGTGAATTCTAACGATATGCTATTTTGAAATATTTTGAAATTTTTCTGTTGAATTTTATATGCGACAAATGTGAAGAAATTGGTGTTTAATAAATGAAGTTAAAAGACAAAAAGTTAATAATGAAAAGAGAAAAAAACAGTCGTGTAATTCATCTCACTAAGAAAACTAAATGAACTTAATGCTGATATAATGAGCTGAGAAAATACTAAAAATCAGAAAAATATATGGCAACAGTTAACATTCTATCCCGAATTCTAAAAGCATGCTGCTTTTAAAAAATTTATAATATTATTGTTTTTTCCCGGCATAAATGCGAAGAGGTGTTTAATAATAAAGACCAAAAAAATTATGTTAGTCGAAGTGGGTGTCATGATGGATTGTTCAATTGTGAGCTTAACGAGAGAACGGGAGACAGAGCGATAATTTATCCGACAGTCTAAAAAAGGTATATTAAACAAAATGAGTTTTATCTTGTATCTTTAATTTTGGGAAATAAAATTAAAGATAAGACATAGTATAAAGACACCGAAACACTTTTTGACCCATCTTGTATCTGTTATTCTTGTGTTATCTACGACTCTTCTGAATCTCTTTCCAAACTTTCTTCGTTAACCTAAGATTTATTTCGAAGATTCACATTACCATTCTTTTATACTTAATTTGTTGCAAGCATCTACACTATCAAATGAGCTCATTCTCTTTCTGCCAAATAATGCCGTAAGGAAAGCTGAGGATGATACTTTAAGAAGTGGGACTAGTTAATGGAGATGATTGTGATCTGAAAGAATGGAGATGATATCCATGACTCCCAGAACAATCATGAAAGGGAAATAATACCAACCATGCGATCGGGAAGAATGTGCGAAATATGACATGGCCATAAGGAGAAGCCATAAAGATTGAATGCAGGGAAAGAAACGGTGACGGAAAATGAAAAGAAAACTGCCCAATCGAAGAAATATTGTATACATACTTATATACAGAGCCGTGCCAAGATATTTTTTCACCTGAGGCAAAAAGGTAAATGCGCGCCCCTGTACATATATAAGTGTATATCAAAATAGCTATATTTGTATTAAGCAAAAGTAACTGTATAAAATCAAAATATCATAATTGTTACAGTACATTTTAATCGTAGTGTTATAAATTCAGAACAATAATATAGCCAATTATTTGTAAATTTCAAATGAAAATGTTAAAAAAAATCCTTTTTTGATAAATAAGAAATAACATTGAAATTGCATTAATTTCCAGGCTTTCTTGCAATTCTTCCTATTGTGTTATTAATTTAAGTTTGCTGAAGCTTATTTCCCCTAATGATAGCAGACAAATTTAAAAACATAATTAATTTTCGAATTCGCATAGCCAGTTTGGCGCCCCTTCTAGTGATTCACCTGAGGCAAGTGCCTCACTAGCCTCATCTTTGTCCCAGCTCTGTTTATATGCAATATTTGTTCTGTCATCCGGAAAGTTCTTCGGAGTTTATATAATAAATACAAATGAAGCAGTAAGACACAAAGAAACTTCCATTGAATCATGTGCGTAACATTTTATTCTGTGACATTTTGGACACCGTAAAATGAAAAAAAAATAAGTCATTAGATTTATTTGTAAAGAAGTTCTCGAGGTATTACTTGGCAGTGTTCAAAGAAGTGAACTTTGGGACGTTCAGTAAAAACTTCTTTGAAGCGACCTAAAGAGAGGAAAATCCGGCGAATGTGGAGGGTACCACAAAACATCCCACTTACATTCAAATAACCTTTACCTAACATTTATTGAAAGGTGACGACCGAACACTGCTGTGATGAAAGACAGCATATCGACAACTGATCAGTTCTGGGCGCTTTGCTTCGATTTTTCCTTCTGAACAGCGTTTTTCGGAATTTATTGTCAGATTTGGTGGCAATATTGTTAAAATACGGACCACGAACATCGTATTTCTGTGTATTTATTTTGTCTGATAGTTCCTGAATGTAAAGCACGGGTTTTAAGCAATATCTTTTTTACTTGTTTACAGAGGATGGTCTTCGAAGGGTAAATTTGCACTCTTCTCAAACTTACTTCAAACTGTGTAATCAGAAGCAGAACATTTTTCATATAGAGTACAAATTTTAAGAGTTGTCTGACTGGCACATTTTTCCATTTTTTTAATAAAAGAGATATAACGTAAAGGAACTTAAATGTTCTCCATTCTTAGCATTGCACTGAAACAAAATTTATACCACGGCACTTGCTAGAATTATGCAACGTGAGCAGAAAATACCTTATTTAAACATCCGCTTCGATTTAGGTTGCTCCATATCAGCAATATCAAAATAATCATAAGATAAATCTGAAAAGTTTCAGATTTTAAATTACGCCCAAAGGGGCATTTTAAATATCACGTTACCATCACGTTATCACTTAAACCATAAAATTCAGTTCAAGAGTAATGTCGCAAAATAATTTTAAAATGAACATATCTTTAGAATTTCCGATACACAGTCTCACGCGCTGGAGATAAAATTATTTTTTCTGTATAACGTTGCCATTGCTCGCTTTGAAAGCCTTGAGTCTGTTAGTCAAAAATTCGTTAAAATTTTACAAAATATGAAATCGATAATAAAATGGATTCCAAATTTCACATTTAGGTTTCCAGATGTCCATATTCGCAGTAGGATTACGGCATTCAAACCTAGATGCATCTAGGTGCCGTTGTTTTATCACTATGCAAGAAACATACATACATTTACACAGCTTCATCATTATTTAATTTCTTCAAATATAATACAGGACGGTAATATTTGATGACAACAATTTGAAAATTTAAATGGACATTCCGAGTGATTCGACGCAAAATCGCAAAACGAAAACAATAGTCCTTCAGGGACAAAGCCCCTTTGGACTAAAAATAAACTTTTATTTAAAAACTGCAGAATGTTTATGATGACCCGGTATTTACTATCCTTGAAGAGGTAGGAAACACAGGAAGTGAGAAATCAATCTGCTTTGAAAAAGAGGTGGTTGAAATTGATGCTGAAGTTTCTAGCCGTATTACGGAGGTTTCGGAGAAAATACTATAGATATTCAGTTCCTTCTATAGCAAGAAACTTCAAAAACAATTATGCTCTCGCCTGAACTCGAACCACGGATCTTCCATTCACCAGGTTCAAACTACCACTGCACATAATAATGCAATTTGTTCCTTATTATTTGTTCCTTTTTCATCTGCAAGGGAGCAGTAAAAACACTATTAGTTCCACCTGGATTTAAATCCCAGCGAACAGTCTGGCTACATGGAAATTTTTATAGTTTAAGCCACGTCTAATGTGACTTTGAACAAGTTTCTCTTAGAAAATCCTCTATGATGGCATACCTCTTCTTAAGCAAGTAGCCGAAGTCATGTAGTTTACTTGCCCAACGACAGCACCCAAGGCAGAGGGACCGGCTAGCAATCAGGAGGCCCAGAGTTCGAATTCTGGAGACAGTAACGCACATTTTTCAGGTCTCTTGTTATAGTAAACCTAGTGACTCTATATCTTAATTTATTTTGTAAGAAAATGAACGATATCATTTATTGCAACTCTGATTACAATTCTATTATGCCGCTACCTTGATGACAGACGCTTGAACGCCAGAATCGCAAAGATCCAAGGTAAACATCGTTTAGTAAACAAATTTCCAGCAGCAAAATCATTTGACAAGAATGATGAATGATCTTCTCAAAATTTAAATTCTAATATTTAATTTGTAATTCTTTTTATATATAAACTAGTAAGTAGATCTTTTAAAATTTCTTTTATATTTAACTTTTAAACTTTCGGGGAAGGTTATTATAATATCTAAAGTCTCTTGAATATCAAGTTACGTTTAACAACTTGAGAGCGAAGCAATAAATCATAAATTGTGAGACTGAAGATTATAAATCTGTCATAACGTTGGTGTGGCGCTTAGGTTTTGTATTCTAGCTTACGCTAAACAGTTAGACTGATGAAAAGAATTTCGCACATTGTTTTATCAAAATACATTGCTTTAATTTTATTTAATATTATAATTTACAAGCTTTTATTTAGTTCAGTCATGTTGTTTGTCGCTACGATTATACGATTGCCACCTACTTTTTACCTACTTTCTCGACAGCTATGGAATCATAGCTTTGTCCACACACTGCTTGAGGATGATAATGCAATGCGGTGAAGTGACGTTTACAACATATAATGTCCAAGTGGTTTTTTCGCGCATATCTTCCTTTAATCTTTTGATGGACATGAACATGCTCAGCTCCTATTCCAGTTACACACCGCAGTGGGCACAAACGAAAAAGCGCGCATGACTGACAGATATCGCGCGTATCTGGAGAAAAGAGCTGCTTAATGTCGCAACCTCCGCAGAGTTAACGAACATGCTAAAAAGGGGCAATTTGCCCGGAAGGGTATTAATTTTGTTTGGCATTTTGCGTTGTCCACTATAAAATGACGTTTCACTTTTCAAATTGTTGCCACCAAATATTAGAGCCCTGCATTATATGTAAAGAAATTAAATAATGAACAATCTGCATGAATGTATGTATGTTTCACGCATGCAAGGGAGCAGTAAAAAAACAACTGTACGTAGAGACAACAAATTTTGAATAACGTAGTCCTGCACTCAAATATGGGCATCTGGAAGCCCATTATTTGAAATTTGGATGTTGTTCTATTATCGATTGAACATTGTTTAAAACTTAACGAATTTTTCATTAACAAACTCAACGATTTCAAAGCGAACAATTCAACACTGTTGTTAAAATGACATTTTTATCTCCAGCGCGCGAGACTGTGTGTATGGGCAATTCTAAAGATACATTCTTTTCAAATATGTTGTGATATTGCTGTTGAATTGAATTTTATGGTTTAAATGCGAAGAACATGATATTTAACAAACAAAGGTAATACACAAAACGCTAAAAAACTCCCCTTTGGGTGTAATATAAAATCTGAAAACTTTCAGGCTTTATTATTATTTATCTTTTTTTTCACTTTTTTGTTGTTGATATTACCAATCTCATTTGTCTGACAAAAGTCAGCACAAGCCCACGAGATTCATCGTGGCAAGGAATTAAACGCGCACGTCGTTGGCAAAAGCCTTGATCACCATATAGGTGTGGCCGGAGTTTAGTTCAGCTCAGCTCCTAACTGAGAGAACACCCCAGGGGGGACGGGTCCGAGATTCACCCTCTTTTCTTCCTCAACCTCCAACCTTTCGAGAGAACTTACAGTTCGCTGCATATGTAAAGTACCCCATGTCACACTGACACTATACATTTACAAACATCCATACCTTCTCCGGGGTTCGAGCCCAGGTTCTTCGATACGGCAGT
This sequence comes from Stegodyphus mimosarum, assembly GCA_000611955.2. Classification (NCBI taxonomy): domain Eukaryota; kingdom Metazoa; phylum Arthropoda; class Arachnida; order Araneae; family Eresidae; genus Stegodyphus; species Stegodyphus mimosarum. The sequence continues at coordinate 246,966 of KK121412.1, read as the reverse complement.
CGGCGTCGCTAACCAATACCTCCATTAAGCGGTTTTTATCTTTTTTATTAATGTTGCAAATTACGCGAACAGTTTACACACCACACGGCGACATATATACGCAGACAGATAGATGGATGGATAGACAGAAAGAAAGATAAACAGATAGATAAAGAGGAATCCGTTTCTGAATTTCTTCCTAAAAATGAGATTTAAATTTTTAAGGAATGAAATTACGCTAAAAATACATTACTTATATGGGCAGTTTATGTAAAATAATAAACTTCGGCTAAAGTGCTGTTTCTTTGAATAATTGAAGTAAACGGTAATAAGATTACATTTATAAAAACTTTGCGAAAAATAGTAATTTGCGCATCAAAATAATGTTTCTATGTGATCCCTTTTATTAAATAATACAAAATGTGTATGCATACACGTATGTTCCTTTATGGAAAAACGATGGTTCTAGAGCCACCCAGTTTTGAAAAATCATAATCTTCCCCTTGAATATGTGCAACTCGAAGCGCGAATTTTGAATTTCTAATTTCTTTTTTTAGAATCAGTCATACTTAGCTTTCAGAATCAGTCTGTCTGTAATTGAATAACATACCAAGTGACTGTAGAGCAATAAACGCAGTTCTTAAAAATATTTTATCTATATTTTTGTATAATTGATTGATACAAAAATGCATTTAAATCAAGAGATGTCTAATTAGAAATATTAGACATTTTTATGAAACTACACACATTAAAATTGTACTCATTAAAATCATTACATCTTTTCTGATAACCATTTTAGGCAGCTAGCCACAAAAGCAGTTAGTATACATAAAAAATAGTAATAAGTGTCTGAAATATCAGTAATTCAAATTTATAATTATTCAAAAAAGAGCGTACTAATTTATAAATTTACAACTGATTTGAATAAAATTCATTTATTTTTTAAAAACTAAGTTTATATAATTTCTATTAAATTTGGTTTTAATTAGTCCAAAGGGGCTTTGTCCCTGAAGGACTATTGTATTCGTTTTGCGATTTTGCGTCGGAAACATTAAAAGTCTGTATCACTTTTCAAACTGTTGCCGCAAAATATTGCAGCCCTGTATTATATTTAAAGAAATTAAATAATAAAGAATGTGCATAAATGTATGTATGTTTCTCGCACTGTGATAAAACGACGGTACCTAAAGCCATCGAATCTTGAATGCCGTAATCCTGCTGCGAATATAGGCATCTGGAAGCCCAAATTTGAAATTTGGAATTTGTTTTATTAACGATTTCATATTTTGTAAAACTTTAACGAATTTTTGATTAACAAACTCAAGGATTTCAAAGCGGGTAATGGCAACGTTGTACAGAAAAAAACCTTTTTATCTGCAGCGCGTGAGACTGCGTGTAGGAAATTCTAAAGATATGCTCAGTTTAAAATTATTTTGCGATATTGTTCTTGAACTGAATTTTATAGTTTAAATGCGAAGAACACGATATTCAATAAGAAAAAATCTGAAAGGATTCAGATTTTAGATTACGTCCAAAGGGATCTTGCTTAATAATATAATAACTTTCCGAACGAAACAAACATTAAACTAAACCCAATACGAACACAAAAAACAACCCAATAAAATTCCAATAGTCAACCCAATACAATTCCATTAATCCATCCAGTACAGACCCAATAACCAACACAGTACAATTCCGAAAATTCCAATAGCCAACCCAATGCAACTTCAGTTACCAACAAAGAAACATAAGCACTAAATTGAAAAGTGAATCGGACATTTTTGTGAAACGACGCAAAACGCCCAAACGAAAGTAATAGTCCTTCGAGACTACATCCCTTTTGACTAATAAAAGTAACATACAAAATGTTTTAAAAAACGCCCCTTTGAACGTAATTAAAATCTGAAACCTTTCAGAATTTTTTTAAATTATTCTCTTGATACTTATTCTCTTGATACTTATGCTTTTTTAATTGTATTAAATCTTATTTAATATAGAAATTAGTTTGCTGAGTTTTTTAAATATGCGAAAGAAAACGAAATTCCCTGCAATTTTATAAATATTTAACACTTTTTTAAATCTCTCATTAATTAAAAACGTTTATTGAAGTTGAAATAGCAAGCTTCCTAATTTTAAGAGGACATTTCTTCCATTCTGAAACTTGCAAAAGATAGATGACAGAAAATGGACTGAAATATAGCCCCCCTTTCTTACCACTTTGAAGGTGAGATTTGCCTACTTATCTTACTTACTAATATGACAGCAAATGATATCGGACTCAGTCAGGAGTCGTTTAAAATATTAAAAAATTGCCGTTACTGTTTTGAAAACAAAATTACACACTTCCGTTACTAGTTTAAACTCGGGAAATCATTTCATTCTCTAAGATATTGCTTAAAAACAATAAAAACATAATATATATTTTCTAAAGAAAAGAAAAGTTTCTCGAAGGATTAGTAAAAACCTTTTTAAATGGAAATCCTTTTCAAGAGAAAACGTACTATCCGGGAATGTTTGGTATTATGAATATAAGAAAACATTAGGACTTTGTGAAATAAACACCTTAAGCTGGAAAACGGCTTAAACCAGAACTTTTTATGAGACGTTTACTATATAAAATTAAATTTATTGATCCCGATGACTCTGAGTAACAGTTTCTTATGCTTGGTATTTTTTAGACAAAAATGAAAGAGAATGTGTAAGTCGCGTATACGACAGTTTTCATTTCTTGCGTATAAAATATTTGTCCATTGAGCTCTAATCCCGAAAGATTTTGCAATATGGCGGGATTTAAGCCACAAATATTCCAGTCGCTTTCTTTCCTACATTCAGGAACATAAAAATAACAGTGCCTTACACTATATCACCATTATTTTGTAGACTTCTAAAGTTTTTGTTATTATTTTCCAATATTTCACACAAGTAGTATGTTCTATGTTTTCTGTTTACTTTTTACTCTGCGATGTTAAGAATAGTAACTGACCTTTTTATCTGTGAAGTGAGGATATAAAAATTTTTGTCGCTTTACATTTGAAATTGTTTTAAACAGTTTCAAGTAAATTTATTTTCAATTTATTATTAAATGGATCACGCACTTTGCGTGTTTGTTACTTTAATACGCCTTTTTTTTCTGATCGTCTGCAACATTTTTTGAAATTTTTTATTAACGTTTAGTACTACTTTGTTAGTTCAAAGGGGCAATTTGCCCAAAAGAACTATTAATTTTGTTTTGGCATTTTGCGTTGGTTTACTATAAATGTCGGTTCACCTTTGAAATTGAGTAAAATGAGCTTAATCTAGCTTATATTAATTGGTAATTTTATAAAGAAATTTTGTTGCGTACATTCATAGCATAACTTCATATTGCTCTAGGAAACCATGCTATTGTGATAATATGCCACAATATAAAGAATTCATTTGTGTTCAATAACAATGTCTTCGAATCTCTGTCAGCTTTCGATACTGGAAAAGCGGTTTCATCGAGCCTTGTCAAGAACAAAAGCTGATCTTTTGTTTCAGACAGGTCTGAGTTATTTTTAGCCCAAAGGGGTAATTTGTCCATAAGGGCTCTTAATTTCATTTTGGCATTTTGCGTCGTCCACTATAAAATGGCGTTTCACTCTTCAAATTGTTGCCACCAAATATTAGAGCCCTGTATTATATCTAAAGAAATTAAATAATGAAGAATCTGCATAAATGTATGTCTGTTTCTCGCATTGTGATAAAACAATGAGAGAAAATGGTACCTAAAGCCATCAAATTTTAAAATGGCGTTTCACTCTTCAAATTGTTGCCACCAAATATTAGAGCCCTGTATTATATCTAAAGAAATTAAATAATGAAGAATCTGCATAAATGTATGTCTGTTTCTCGCATTGTGATAAAACAATGAGAGAAAATGGTACCTAAAGCCATCAAATTTTGAATAACGTACGTTTACACCGATTTTGGGCATCTGGAAGCCCAACTTTGGAATTTGGAACTTGTTTTATTATCTATTTCATATTTTGTAAAACGTTAACGAATTTTTGATTAAGAAATTCAATGATTTCAAAGCGAGCAATGGCAACACTGTAAGGTAAAAAAAAATATTTTTATCTCCAACGCGCGAGACTGTGCATCGGAAATTCTAAAGGTACGCTCATTTTAAAATTATTTTGCGATATTGCTGTTGACATGATTTTTATGATTTAAGTGCGAAGAACATGATATTTAATAAATAAAGGTAACACACAAAACGTTGAAAAACACCCCTTTGGACTTAATATAAAATCTGAAAGCTTTCAGATTTTTTATTTGTTTTTAATACTGTTTTATTTGTATGCACAGCCGCCTACAAGGCCTACTATTAAAGAGATAAGAAATGTAAAATGATTTTAATGAATCAACCTAATTTAATTTCATGAATCTTGCTAGGTATTAATTAGAATTTAAAATAAATTTGTGCGTATTGCTCTTAAATTGCTTAGTTTGTTAATTAAGAGCACAATAAATTTGACAGAAAAACTATGTATCTTACGCTTTGCTAAACGTCAAAACATTGCCGTCTACAAGAAAAAATTATTTTACTTTTAGCAGTGGCTAGATATTTAAGTGGCAACATACTTATTAAAGTGGCAACACACTATATTGGAACTTACAGATTCAGTTTGAAATATTTATGGTTTGCCAAATGGCAACACAAAGCTTTCTAAATGAACTGAATTTCTTATAATTCCCGCAAATTTGCAAAATTTACGAAATAAATAAAAAAAATTCGAAAGTCATCCTTCAGACTTCGAGGTACACATGTTCGCGTGGAAGACTATAAAAGGTTCAAAATTTGGTGGCTCTAGATGCCGATTTTTTTCTCATAATGCGAATGACATATATGCATACACTTCTTCATTATTTAATAGCAGAGATTACTTTTCCCCAAATTTTAACCTGAGTTTTGCAATTATGGTGACAGGAATAAGAAAGTTATGTAATAAAGTCTTGCGTTATCTGCTTGTGCGAATGATATTTCGCAAATCTTCTTAATTAGGAATATGTAGTTATTTCTCTGATGCATAAAGTATTCAAGAGTACGTGTATTATAAATTATAACTGAAATTGAAAGTGAAAAATTTCTTTTCGAAATTTAAATATTAGACATATTATCTTTTTGGCTCTTAAAACAAATTTTAAAATGAAAAAAATTAAAAATTCAATCTGCATTACACATATAATAATGTTAGGCCTTTTTTACGGTTATATACATGTCCTTGAAATTTTAACACTGTGATTTAATTGCTAAATGTTGACTAAATTGGTTTCTGACGATATTCGCATTAGAAAAGCCCATTAAAAAGTCTTAATTAGAAGCTATGAAAAATTAACTGTGCTCTTGCCCGGTGTCGAACTACTTCCAGTAGTTGACTGGACGAGGTAACGGCTTATACGAGGACAGGACGTATAAGAGAAATGTCATAATTCTACTATCACGGATAAAAAACCAGTCTCAGCTGACTGACTATAGGAAAACGTATGAATAGAATTCAGAATAAAGTTACGAAAATATTATTTTTATTTAAACTGTCGCGCTTTCTGTAACTGAACCAACCCATATTTTTCGTCCCAGAATAGAAAAAAAATGTCTACCAAACCTTTTTCCCTTCACTCAATTTTTCTTGAGAGTGATTGATGTATTATGTATATCACATTTTGCCGGTAGCGAATTCTTTCCATCGCCTATCACCCCTAAGTAGTTATTCCATAGCATGGGTAAGTGATGCTTTTGCATTTTTCGCACTTTAAAAGCATCCATCGCTATAAATCAAAGTTCGAATTTTAAAGCATTCTGAAAAACCTTTAAATTGAAAGTTTTAATGAGTTTTCAATGTACAATCACTATCTGAAAGCAGTTTATGGTTTGAAAGGCAAGTGAAAAATAAAAAGCGTAAGATATTCGACTCCAGTTCTAGCTTAGTTATCATCGATATGATTTGTCGACTCCATTAGTTAAATGGAATTTTCTTCTCTGATAATTTGCAATATCATTCTCTTTCTTTTAAGCTTCGAAAAACTTTTGCATGCTTTTTTTTTTTTGCTGCTAAGTGCGTAAGTAAAGAAGGTAATGTTTTTAGACAAAAAATTAGATAGTGAGTTTTAAGTGAATAAGAACAAACTGGGATCTCCATAACAACTTTTCTCTGTTTGTCTGTGTGTACGTATGTGACGATTTTTTCGTCCACAATAACTCTTGTAACAAACTTCTAAACATTTATATTTTCTGCATTTAAGCTCTCTACATTCATCGTAAAGAGTTGACCAGATGTTGAGCTAAATTGCATAACCGAAGTGTGCTTCAAGTGAAGTAGTACCTCACTTGCAATTGCCCATAATTGTGTCCACATATTCTGTACATAAGGGTTTGTTCATTCCTTGTACAGCACTGTACATCTGGTGATTCTGCATACAACACCGTTTAAATTATGAAAGTAGCTCAAGTTAAACATTAGATACGGACAGAAACATTACTGAGTGGCGTTAAACATTAGATACGGACAGAAACATTACTGAGTGGCCTTGGCCAAAACATTGTCGCCAATTTCGTGACATTTGGAGATTTCTCGCCAGCCTGACGACTTTTTGGAAGTTTCCGAAAAAAGCATTTTCGAAGTTATACAAGTGAATTTTAAGAAAACTTCCAGAACTATTCCTGAGTGGCCTTGGCTAAAACATTGTCGCCAATTTCGTGACATTTGGAGATTTCTCGCCAGCCTGACGACTTTCTGCAAGTTTCGGAAAAAAGTATTTTCGAAGTTCTAGAAGTGAATTTTAAGAAAACTTCCAGAACTTCTGGCAAATATGGCTCTAAGAACCAGGGATCAATTAATTCCTAATACTTTTTGAGTACTCAAAGAGACTGCTGTTCGAAGATAGATAGCTGAATTCGTTTTAGCGTTTACCTCGTAAGTGATAAAGGAATTTATGATATTTCTAGAGTGCTAAAGAGGACCTGCACGACATCCAAGTTCTTAGATTGCTTATAGCTATATATTTTGCTGTACTGATATTATTAGTTGAAATAAATTGTCAGTTCCTACCGACTTATCTGGATTGATCACTGAACGAGACATCCATGAATTGATACAATTCATTAGCTGAAGTCGATAGATTTCATTAAATTTAGTCCTTCAGTTGGTAGCAGTTGCCAGCACAAACTCAAGATATATATCTGCATTGGTATAAATCTTCTGAAGAGGACATAAATGCTTCTTTTGCATTTTTATGTTGAGTTTATGTAGGATAACATCGCGTGATATCATAAAACTTTCAGTGAAATAAAATCAAGTAGAAATTTAATAAATCCCGCCCTGCCTGGTCTGATATTTTTTCTTGCTCAATTTTGCGCGAAATATTTTTGTTGGGGTGAAACATTGGGTTTATTTTATTGAATTTTGGTTTTTATAAAGTTGTGTAGCGTTATGTGTTATTCTTAGTTGATTGTTGTATAATGTAAAAATTCTAAATGAGATAAGTAAATTACGAGTAATTATCATTGCCAACGTTCTTTTCGTCTGAAATCCTTGCTAGACAAACAGAAACGAATTGAAATAAGAACATAATCCGAGACAGACGTTCCATCCTGAAGTTTAAAATAAGACCTTCGAGAAGTATACCATACATAAGTACAACATTTCTCTGTTTGATTGATTGAGTTATATGAAACTGAGCTTCCAGTTGACAGGTGACGGGAGGCAAGAGACACTATCACTCTACCATGAGGTTAAGTGTTATTGCCTCGCCTCCCCACATATTTAGCATTAGGAGATACAAAAAATAATATTGTAAGATACTGTTGCCGTTGTGGCTCAGGACACAATTATATAATTTACATACTTTCAAATAATGTATAAAAATGTATGTGTGCTGTAAAGTAATCTGGTATTTGAAATTGAGCTCCCAACAAAAATGTTTTACAACGCCATAAAAAATTCCGGGTGCTCGAGGATACGAATAGGAAAATAGGAACAGTCGAACGCGACATTTCCCCCAAAGCCATTGAAACTAGCTCTAGGATGAAAGTTTATCTAAAAAATGTTTTTTTTTTCTTTTTGCGTTTCGTGTCCCAAGCTCTGATAAGATCACAAATAGTAACTTGCCCAGCTGCATTACGAGATTCGTTGTCCCAGTGGAACCTCGGACATTACAATATTTAATATCAGTTTACAGTTGCGGTAAAAAGTACGTATTAATATACAGGTACGTATAATAGGCCATACAAAGAAGTCATGTGGTGTTCACATCAGATTTTTATATTTTGTGAAAGAAAACTAAACAGAAAAACGTAATTTGCATGTTAACATTTAAAGAACAGAGTATATGAATCAAACTTGCGAAGAGTTGTATCAAGTTACAACTTGCCTCATCGTATGATTTTGGACACTTTTGTTCATTTATAAATAATATTGCGATTAGTCAAAAATTAAAGCGAAGTTTTGAAACTTAATATATAAGCAAAATAAATAAGTAAAACTATTTTAAAAATGATCAGTTTGAATTTACAAAATATTTTTCCCACCATCTACCTCTGACGAAGAATTAGCACCGTAACCTCTCCAACTCGTTTCGTTCCTGAGGGGCACAATTTTGCTTATGCAACAGGGGCCGTCATAAAAATCAAGTTCAGCAAAAATTTTATTAAAACATTTTGAAAACCGCAGCTTAACGTGCATGTTACTATTTACTCCTGTTAAAATGAGCCTCTATCTCCTCTAAATTTCGTCTATTTTATCTGTTTAATGTTGAATTTATACATTACTTTAAGATAATAAACTTGTACACAAAAGACAGTTATAAAGTAATTGGAAGGCATAAAGCAACAAAAATCAGTTTAATATTCATGAATTTTTGGAACAGTTTCGAAGGTTTTAACTGTACAAACTTCGTCTTCAACTGAAGAAATACAAAACATTTTCGGCCTCTTATTTTAACTCAAACTGGCCAGTTAAAAAGTTCCAATAAACAATCATCTGTGGTCCAGAAAAGAATTAATACATCATTTCCATGGGAAATTGCTTCAGTTTACGAATAATTCGGTTCACGCATGGCCTTCAGAACAAATAAAATCCATGAATCGGCATTTCACTGCATTTGTCCATGTTTATAGCAACAACAACCCTAACCGATCCATAGTAGCACCAGAATTAAAATTTAGTGGATCATGATTCTTTAGCACTTAGGTTGGTCAGCTACGCTTTAGTATTTACGTTTCTCTTCTTGGTCGACCTTTAAGTGAGGAAGGAATGTGAAGAATTATCGGATTTCGCCTCGGACGGTCTCGCTGCGTTTCATCAAGCACTAAAAGATTCGTGGTTTTAATTCTGGTGCGAGTATAGTTGATATTTCATATTTCTCGCTCCGAAACATTTTCAGTGTTACTACAATCTTGGTCATGCGAGCTCCATCAATGAAAACATTTCCCTCTGAATGTTTGAATAAATTACAATCTATTTTCTCTTTTATTTTACTAATTCTCTGACATAGTGCTTTACCATTTTATTTAAATTCTACAATATCAGCCGAAATAAATTACGTAAACAAACAAGTTTGAGTAAAGTACTTCCTCAGACAGAATTAAGCATGACATAAAACTTTACGATCTTAATACAGTTTAGCGTTTTCTTTCTGCTTCTGAAGGAGAACTAACTTTGAATAGCTTGTTTAAATTTTGTTTCAAAGTAATCTTGCGAATTGACTGCTGTTTTTGATGCAAGTCCCTAGCGAAACATACATCTGACTGCTCAAAATATTCTCCACGACGGTACATAACAGCTACAGAATAATAAATTTCTGCCCTCTTCTAGCATTACGATACGCAATTTTTATCCTGAAACGACGAGAACAGATGTTATTTTGTTGATATACGGAGATAAATTACGTATGCATTTTATTAGATAAATAAAAAAATGAATCCACAGTTATATCAAATTAAAATATTTCTTAAACGCAAAAGTTGAAACGCAAGAATCGAATATCTGATGTATTTCTCTCATGGGTAATTTCTCAAACATAACTTTTCCTAAGTTTTTATTTACTGCGATATATACGTACTCGTATATATATGTCTGCTAGGATAAGACAGCTTATAATTATTTATATGTGTTTTCAAATACAGTTATTGAAAAATCGATGTCTTTCATGCCCAATTCGATTTCCTTTCTTTTCCTGTCTCGTTTCCTCTTCAGATATTTTGACATACAGGATTTAAGCTTATTTTATTTGATTTAATGCTACGAAAATTGAGAGCTCTATAGCTCAAATTTCTAAAAGCTGGAAATTTCTAAAGGGTATTCATATATTTACAATGTGCTATATTCAATTCTGCTGGGCGAAAGTACCTACCTGAGTCATTAGCAATTCTTAAACAACCTTAAAGATTCGATGTTTTGGAAATTTACTTCTTTTTTCAAGCTATTTGATATAAATATTTTCATTTCGTATTTTAAGCAAATGGAACTGAAATTACTGTTTTTACGATTGTAAGGCACTGTTCTTTCTAAAATGCACATTTCAGTTGTAAGGATCTTAAGTTTGGCTAACGTTTATTTTATTTTAAAATTTTACTATCATCTCTTGTTTTCCACTTCCGGCCAGAATTAACGCGTGAATATGTTTATGCAAATTGTACTTGCTAGCGCTTAAGTATTTAAGTTGTGGCTTTTTTCCAAGAGCAGAGTTAGAAGGGGAGAGAGTGAGCCGTCTGGCCACAATACTTCAAGCGAGCTTGCCATCAGTTACTGTCCGCGTTTAAGGTCAGAGGTTTTAATCCTCTTGAAAGCTAAAGACGTGTTGCAGTTTTCCGTAGTTTGAGTACTGCATACGTAGTAATTTAAAAGGCCAGTCTTAGTAATAGTCATCTCTGTAAAATATTAAAAGCTATCTCGTATGTAAATTTTAGTTATTTAGTAGTCTTATATTTTTACGCTCAGACCACAAGTGGTTGGTCTTTGTATCCCGAATTGCGGGAGCGCCTGTAATATCGTGGAAAAGAAAGGGTAATTTTAACCCTTCTCATTTTATCGTCTTTGCTACACTCCATAGGACATAGTTTGCAGTCAAGCTCACTGTCTAGTCAGGACACGTGATGTTCGCCAAGCAGATGAGAAAAGTCCTGATACAGTTTCAAAACCACCAAACAAAAAATCTGATATAAACACTACATGACTTCTATGCACGACCTATTAAATTGCACACATTTTTGGCTGCACTACATTAAATCTTAGTTCCTCAAATTTTGTTAGGGATATCGTTTTCATGAATTCACTTCTTATTTAGCGGAAAGGTAAAAATACAAAAAACTCAAAATATTTTCAATAAATACAGAAAAAACTAAAACAGCAAATACAGTTCATAACAGAATTTTTGCAATTAAAATTAAAGTTTCTAGCGAAAAAAAAGCCATTCGGCCAAAGGGCAGGCGGTCAAAATTTTCGATGAAAAAATTTAAAGTTAACTTTCAGTCCCTTCGGGGGAAAAGATGTTGAAGTTTATGCAACAACTGACTTGATTGACTATTCTAGTATTAAGATTTTTAAATGTGAACAAATGGGTGCCTCGTTAGGCCTAGCGCCACTGAATTTTTAAATTGTTGATAATTCTACAATTATCTCCTGAAATTTAAAAACATAAAAACTTTAACTGGAACATAAAAGCGAAATACTTCAAATACTTTAAAGCAAAAAAATTAACAAATTGCCAGGATATAAGAATAAAAGAACAAAGCTGAACACAGAATTTCAACGTTCTATGGCTAATCGTTCTTGAGTTATGAAACATATATACATGCATACGTACAGATGACACGAAATCAAATCCCTTCTGAATCCATTTTACAATCCGATTAGGAAAAGAAAGTCCTTTATTATGTCTGTACATACAGATGTCACTCAAGAAATCGTTCAAATGCCTTCGAGAGCAGTCAAAATGGATAGCTTCGTTGAAATATGATACCCGAAATTTTTCACCGTTACAATACGTTATTTACTTCGTACAGTAAAGTAAAAATGACTGTTCCTATGAAAGCAAAATAATTGAAATAAAACGCTGAAGTACATATATTACCTATTTTTCCTACATCGATTTTTTAAGGACAATAGTATATCTACGTAAATTAACAATTTTGAACAAATGAATTAATTTGAAATTATTTAGTAATTTAGTAAAATATGCGGTTTCAAAAGACATATTTTAATTTTAAAAAAGATATTGGTACTAAAATAAATGAAAAGAGAAAAATAAATTAAATAAAATCTAAAACATATCTAGTTTGTGGTTAAAAAAACATACTCACACAGATACACATTTAATTACATACACATTTAAATTAATAATTCAGAAAATTCTATGATTCTAAGACTCGCAATTTAATTTCATTAGAATTGATCCGACAATAAGATTGATTCTAAGAAAAACTACACTAAATTAAAATGCACATGTAGTTCCCACTTTTTTAACAATCAACAATGTTTCTTTTTAAAACAACATTATAGCTACTTAAATTCGTAATTTAGGAAAATCAGATTTCCGAATTCGTCAATTCTATGTTTCCAACACTAAGTCAATTCCAAAAGGCAGGCGTTAAGTTCAATACCACCAAGCAAAAAAAAAAGGGTCTTAAAATCGAAGAAATATTCTCTTTGTTATCTCGTTGCTGACAAGATATTAAATTTTTATATGCATAAGAGAAAATAAGGGAATTAAATTCATATAGCTTCTTTTTTATCTTGATTTTTCGAAAAGCTTTAGGAGCAGCTTTTGAGTCATTATACGGTGATGAAGAAAATTCAATTCTAAAAGAAATTTATTGATTTAATAAAATATATACATTGAATAAAATTCTAAATTATATCTAGTTCTAGTAATAAACGTCAATTGTGTTTAATAATCAGCTTCGATTTCTAAATAACAAAATAAATTACTAATTTAGGAATGTTGATCCTATGGAATAAATTAGTAATTCCCCAAAATCTGTGATTCTAAAACAATAACGGTTCTAAGATGCACTTCTTGTCAGCGATATTTACATAGGTTGTAAGGTTTTAAACTAACAAAGTTTTATTTTAATTTGCCTTTTTCTATCTCTTCTCATTTCAACTTCCCTTTAGAATAAGCGAGCGTTTCAGCTTTATGCTAATTTGAAGTGGAACCAAGTTCTACTTTAACGAGAGGTAGGAACCTCTCAGTGTGCGAGAGCTTTTAGTCTCAGACCACTGTTACTCTATTCAACGTTCGCCTGACCAGCTAGTATTTAAATTCTAAGCCGTAGCGCTGTTACTCTATTACTTATTGAAGTACTTCTAAGTGCGTTAGTATTAGTTAAATCTTGCTACGCACCATTTAATTTAGAGGCCAACCTCGCGTTTATAGCTCTGTGAGCAACGACTATTTAAGTTCTATTTAATTTTAGTTTAAATTATCTGATTGTTCAGTTTGAGACCCAAGTGCGGTCGTAATTTTCTGTATCCCTCCCGAGTTGGGAAGTGGTTGTAAATAATTGTGGTTTAATAAAAGAGGATTTTAAATCATTCTTACGTATAGTTATTCTACCACTTAATCACAGTATTCTACCACAGAACATAGCTGCATTCAGCTCCCTGTTAAGATCAGGACTTAAGATTTACACGAAGATGTTCGCCAAGAATATGCACCGAACACGCAGTCCTGACAAGGTAACTTGGGAAAAATAATTATCTTTCTAATTAATTATTAATTCGAAAAAATCTGCGACCCTAAGATGCACTTCGTTTTTAGCAACGTTTATGCGAAAACAAATCTAGATCTTAGGAGTTCAGAAAGTATGGTATACGCTTGTTGATATGATTATAAATTAGTAAAAACGTATTTTAAATATGCAAAGCTTCATTTTATACTTAATTATTAGAAAGAAGAGTTCTTAAGTGTGATGAATGAGTGAGTCTTAAGTGAATTGAAACTTATTCTAAGAAACAAATACTGAACAGAGTAAGTGAAAACAAATGAAATAAAATGTTGAAACATCTCTTTTCGATTTTTTTAACAACAACAATTTATGTACCTCATTAGTAGTTTAATATAATTAATTGTTTTTGGATTAATTAGGGATTCGGAAAATTCTGTCCTTGGATGCATTCAGATTTGGAATCACAGTTAAATCCAAGAGGATAATGTCCCCGGTAATGAGTTTGGTAAAACGGGATCATGTCGTTCATGTCTAAGGGTTATTTTAATAAATACCTTATTTCTTATAGTGAATCTATCTTACATTATTACTGTATCGTATATTCCCTCAGTCTATATAACCGACATCCATTAAACAGAAACGAAGATCTAAATTTAACCCTCTGAGGGCCATGACGACTTTATCTTGGCCATGAGATTTTTTATGATTTGGTATATATTTGCTTATGATTTACGATATTTTGCTTTCTTACTTTCTTTAATAATATAAATATTATCTGAAAAAATGCAAATTTATCAAACTAAAGCCTAAACTAAATAAATATACAAATTTAGCTAATTGGCTCTTTAAATGCAGGTCTTCATGAAAAATCCAAAAACCCAGGCCACTCAATAGAAAGAATTTTGGAAAAGGACTTCAATCCGCGGTGGTGAAACTCTTGTTTTTTTTATATAGGCATTTCAAGATCGTTGCCACCTGGTCTGGTTTTCTTTAAAATAGGCACTTCAAGCGTTGCCTCCCTCACTCAGCTGAGATCGTAACACGTCTTGCCATAGGAGTGCTAGACTTATTTTTTCCAAGTCATTTTGAGCGTGTAATTCAAGTCACCTTCATTCTCGTGCTTTTCATGAAGCCGAAGAGAAGTCGGCAACTCGAAACATCTTTTGCAGTTGTTTTCACCCTGATTACGAGGCAATCCGGGTGGCAGAAAATGACATTTAAGTTCATATTTTAAAGTACCAGACCGTCAGTTACACTATCTAATCAACCATTACAGTCTATTAATAATATGCCACAGTGTCTGACTTTGGCGCTTCTCCTATGCACCTGGTAGTGTCTTCGATTTAAATGAAGTTAGCAGTCGCAGAATAAGCGAACCAGGTTGTCAGACTTTGTATTTAAATTTTCACTGTTAATTTCTTTGAAGCTGTTCTACGCGCACGAAGCTAAAATTAATTTTATTATATTTTCTTTTTTTATAACTTTCAGATGAAGTTCAAATAAATCTCATGATTTGCTTAAAATAGTTCTTATTGTGCAAAATGAAAACAACAGATTAATTTTTCAACATACAACCAAGAAATTGATGAAAAGGGCTTTTGCGATCTATGCGATGGAAAGTCAACACAGTAGAAAGGTGATGCGTATGCAAAAATATCGGCATTATGAAGTCAGAGGTTATGTCAGGGCACGCAAAAAACAAGCAGTCAGAGCGCACAATACAAGACAACTTAAAAGAAATAAAGGAAGGGCAATGTTCAGGCATTTTTCTGCAAGTAAATGAGAGACTGTACTTGGAGTACGGCTACAAAAAAATATCAGAACGACTTTACACGTGATAGAATGATTGGTAAGCTAGAGGCTGGGCGTAGTTTAATATCTTTCACACAAGAGTTTGAAATTAATAAAAGTATTGTTTCATAAGCGCGGAAACCTCCCAAACTACACATGCAGCTATTAGAAATATTAGTGGTGGTAGGCTAAGGAAAACAACGTTGATGGATGAACGCTATATGGTTCTACAGGCGGAAAGAAATTATAACCAGACAGCTTGCAATATTGCTCGGTAGCTGCGCTCGACAATCAGACCCCATTTACTGGGGCCAGATGACTTTATAAACCTGGCCTATTCGCCCACTTCTACAACGCTGCATACCATTTACACAACAGCCCATCGGCGGCACTGTTTACAATGATGCAGAGAATGCAAAGACATGGATACCTCATGAATGGATTCACATCCTCCTTACGGATGATAATTATTTCAGACTGACAAACGATTTTCAGCGCTATTTTATATGGAGAGAGGTAGGGGCTCGCTTTCTTTTTTTTATCAGTGGAGTAGTTCTGTATGAGACCGTGCTTGTATGGGCATGTATTATTATGAACGGACGGACGGAGTTCCACATTTTCGACAGAAGCTGTTTTACAGGAGTTGGTTACTGTGATGAATTTATCCTCCCCAAAGTGCATCTTTTCCAGGTTGCGATTGGATTTGTACCAACGTTATTCTTACATAAAGCCTGATCCGTACTGAATGCATCCTATTCATCCTTTTGCTATTATACTTTCATCATCTTTAAGTACCGTATTGTGCCTCTGCAGTATGTATTTTATGTCATCAAGTTGATTTTTTGCGGCATTAGCGCCAAACTCAGAAAGGTTGCTTAAGCTTTGCACACTGCAATACATTTTGGCAAAGTAAGTGAAAGTCAGAATGATAATACGTGCAGCATTTTAAGGATTAACTAGTACCTAGATTAAGCCAAACAAAGTCAGATTTATTAATTTTAATAAATACTTGTTTTTATCTTATTCTATTTTGAACTTTATGCATTATTATAAATGTGATGCTGTCTGCATTCGTTTATTTGCTTATTTAGACACATTTTTATATCATAAATTTGTTGTAGGTTTGAGGTTAATCGCATTTATTGCCACGTTGGTAACTGTTTATATAGTGCACTGTTTTGTAAATCTTGTGAGTCTGAATAGATCAATATTTAAAATTTAAGAGTCCGATTAGTAGGACTCAGTACGACATTGTTAGGCCCGGGTCCAAATTCCGGTGAAAACTTATGAATGATTGTATGTGAGTAGGTTCTTTGCGGGAAAGAAGCACGCACTAAAATATGCAACGAACTGAAGGCCTTCTCGTGTGGTTTGGCTTTAGAGGAAGAGGAATGTGAGATACTTGAACCCATTCCCCAGCAGTAACAAAACTGGGATGGTTCATTCAGTTGATTATGGCAAACTGTCTAAGGGAAAGGATGTCTTCATGGAGTTCTTTCTAAGCAAACTGGTTCGTAACAACGTTCACATGAGGAAAATCTCGAAAACATCATATTTTTAGTCCTGTCGCAGATATTAAAACCCAAATTGAAATACTACTGCTTAGTGTCTTTATCGCTTGACCACTGGTATGCAAATTAGAACGTAACTGGACAAAATCGTGTCTCCTATATAGTGTCCAAAGCTTCAAAGCTTATAACAACATCAGACCCAGATTGAGGGATTGACCTGCACCCCTAGCTACGATAAAATTCGAGGATTTGTTCCAATATTACAGCCAAAAAAGTCATAAAACTGAACTGAGCATATAGGCAAAAATCCACCTAGTGGATCCCGGCCGTAATTTTTCTCGCCAATTTGGCAACATTTATAGATTTTTCACCAGATTAACGAAATCCTGTACGTTTTCGAAAAACATTTTATTGAAGATATGCGAGCAATTTTTTTCTCGAAGCTTTCAGAAATTTTTGAAGAACCCTATATGCATCAGCTGCGTTAGAGTGAGAAAACTTAAATTCAGTTATTTAGTTCAGCGTCTGTATTTAGCTGCTACGTAGTGATTAATAGTTTACACTTCGCTTTCTGAGTGATTTTGTGTATTATTTCCTAATTAGAGAGAAGTTGCCTGATTTTTTTCTGTTCTCTATGAACTACTTATAGTTGTTTCCCTTCATATCATCATATACATCATTCTTTTCTTTCAATAAAGTGTCGCTTTCTTCCCATTCATCTAGAGTAATTATTGTAACCCGTAACTTGCAAACACTTATTTAAAAGGAAAGAAAAGGAAATTTTTGATAGAAAATTTTATAATTTAAACAAAATTGATTTTTTTATTTAGCAAAAAAATGTTGCATTTGGTTATTTTTCACAAGCATATTTTTCCTCCTTTTCGAAAAGGAATACAATATTTTAGTGTCCAGTTTTTCTCATATATTCCCTAATTTATTATAAACAGGTCGTTTTGGGAATTCAAACAGCCATGCACAGATTCCCAGAAATAAATTAAACCGCTCCGAAAATTACGGGAATAACAGGAAATTCTGGTACCTTAAAATAGCAAATTTAAAACTTTCATAAAAGAGGATTTTTTTTACTTACTTGTTTAAAAGCAATGATTTAAAAAAATGCTTCTATATCAAGCACATTAATAATCCATCGTCATATCGTTCATTCTAAGACTAAAATATTCTTTTTACATGTCAGAAATGATAGAACATACATTTATCTGCTCCGTGTTTGCTCATTAATATCAAACTTGCGCACTTGAATGCATGATCTTTTATAACTTTTGACATATTCGGAAGTTAATAATGCTAAGTCGTTTTCGAGAAGGCAGGCTATGTAGTTCCGCGAAATTTTAAATGCATATCATTTTTGCAGACGATAATGGAATAAAAATGGCAAGTACAAAAGTAAAAGAAAAAGAACAATGCTTTGCCGGAATCACAGCACTTGAGTGCTATTCGGTAAATTCTTGTGTGAAATGTAATTAATTAAATATTAAGATGGAAGTGCTGATATTGTTTCATGAAATGCTTATTTCAGAGAGCCTACGGTTTCTATTTTCAGAGGCATTATTTACTAAAGTTTAATAAAGTGTGCTAATAAATAAAAAAATAATAAATTAAAAAAATCTGAAAGTTTTCAGACACTCAAAGGGGCGCTTTGTTAACGTTTTGTGTGTTACCTTTATTTATTAAATATCATGTTCTTCACACTTAAACCATAAAATTCAATCCAACAGCAATATCGAAAAAGGAGTATATCTGTAGAATCTCCGATACACAGTCTCGCGCGTTGGAGATATTTTTTTTCGTATAGTACTGCTATTGCTCGCTTTGAAATCGTTGAGTTTTTTTGCTTTAGAAAATGTGAAATAGTAAATTATAAAACAAGTTCCAAATTTGGGCTCCCAGATGCCGATATTCGGGTGGAGATGTACGTAATTCAAAATTGGATGGCTCTACGTAACGTCAAAAACGTGTGTATTAATGAACACGATATGGTCAGCTAAATATGCTCGACAAAATATTAGTAATAGGTTGGAACAATTAACGGCGGGTAGTTTGTACTCATAGCATTTCTATGTAAGCATAGCTTCGGGTAAAATCAAAAGCTCTAAAATAACAGAAATCGATGAAAGACTTTTTAAGAAGCTCAAAAGCGAAAACGGTCGAACAGTGATTGCTTTTTAGACAAAGAGGCATTAGTTATTTGATAAAGAGACGTCGTTCCCTTCAAAAGTCCACAGGGATGTTTGCTACAACTTTGGTTTGATCCCCGGCAACTTTGATAGTTCAATCGTAACCAACTTCCTTTGAAGGGATAACGCATCGGTACTGAAGACCGCTGCGGAGTTTAAATTTATTTTACTATGGTAAAGTAGTCGAGGGCTATCTACCTAAGCGGGGGGATACCTTCATGGAGCACTTTCTGAGGGAAACGGATTCGTATACACGTGATAGATAGAGAAACAAATGAAACCGCCAACCACGCAGCCGGACCGTTCACCGGGATCCCGGATCCAACTACCAGTGACCAGCGACTTTACCAGTAGGTCGAAGTCGGGCCTAATTGCTGCGATGAAACCTATTAGAAGATTTTCTGCGGGTTAGGTTTCATTTTACATAAAATTAATATCATTTTTAATTTCAAATTTTTGATTAATTTGTCTTTAATTAAGTTCTGGTTTTAACTTGCATTTAACTTTTGAGTATAATAATTTATGACATTATAAATTTTTATTTCATTGTTATTGTTTATATCATTGAGAGATTATATTATTTTAGATTATTGTAATTTCTAATAAATTATTATAATGGAAATGAAATTTGAAATTTAGAATTCGAGCTTCGAATGGAAGTCAATATTCGGGTGAAAGACTATTAATGTTCAATCGGAAATCAAATATATTGTTGCAAGAGTACGGGTGCGTAATAGTCTGAATACACAGAGAACCGATGTGAGCTTGATAAAATTTATTTTACCAAAAGAAAATTTTCGCAGTTCTGGAACTTTCCCCCAAACAACTCATATAGCTCCTCTAGTCTCGCAAAGTACAATCAGTAGTTACATTTCAAACTAGTGAGAACGTTAAACACAATGCAATGCAAAGCGCATCCGAAGAAGGAAGCTAACATGGAGATATCTCAATACTCCTAAATACTGCTCCGCAATTGATGTTCTACTAAGTTTGATATAGTTTTCCCTCGGCCGCCGAGAAATCTCTAGTAATCTCGAAATTACTGCAAGGCATATTAGAGCCGGATACGGTTATAGCTACATATGGAATCAATTACAGATATTCAATTATAATACCTATTACGATGATATAGAGACCGGACCAAAATATGGCCAAGCTTTGAGATTCTTTGCTATTTCTAGCCAAATCTGGTGACAAAAATTGGTCGTCAAACCGTCACCATCCTGGCAAGATAGACATTTACCCAATGCTAATACATTTTACAGAAAGACAGCCTAATGCTTTTAAATGCTGATGTGTTAACCAAAATGTTACTGAAATTCGCACAAAGTAAAAATGAATAAGTAAATAAAAACCAAATTCAAAATTTAAAATCTGGGCTTTGGGGCGCTCGTGTTCGGATGGAGGACTACGTGTGTTCAAAATTCAGTGGCTCTAAATGCCGCCGTTTTTTCCGCAATGAGAGAAACGTGACGGAATATAAGCATGCATACAGGATGATCATAAAAAGCTTCCTCGGTATATGAGCCCCTACAGGCTTATCCACTTAATCGATCGAAAGAAATTTCAGATATTGTTATTTGAAGGTATGCGTCCGAGATTATAATGATTTAAAACTATAGAGTTCTCAGAGTTACAGTTACAGTTAGGCACTTTCGAAATTTTCGAATGGCAACATCCACTTTTTTTCCTGCGCAAAATAATCAGCGCTGTAAAAAAGGATAAACGGACGTTGGAACGATATAAGTAAGACGAAAATTGCCAGCATTCTAAACGCCCAATGACAGCACAAAAGAACAGAAGTACGTACGTATTATTATTATTATTAAAAACCGTTTTCTTTTGCATTTGTTCCCATCGTTGTACATATTTCGAAGCAGTAAAAATAATCACGTTACAGTAATAAAGATTATCCACTTAAATCTTCTCCTTAGATGATGTTCTAGATTTCGCTCTTGAAGCATCTGCAACTTAATTACTACTCAACTGAGTACTTTCTGTTTCAGCAACGCTTCGGAGCATAAAATGGCGATATGAATTCCTATCGAATTGATTTTATTGCACAATTTGTTAAATGATGAAAATTCTACACAGATTATGACTGCCGTAATTAATTGCCAGGAAAGGGAGATTAATGGAACTTTTCCTGTAATTTACACCAGCGTGGCAGAATCTCCGGATTAACATAGATTGCCTGGTCTAGATTGATAAATGTAGCGAAAGCAATCAGACAAGCGTGCTAATGCGACATCGATCATTACACGTTGGAAGTTTAATGGATATTAGCCGGTCTTCAGATATCTGATCTTCTCTGCTATTAAATAAGAAAGAAGTTACATGTACGTATGTATGTATGTATGTTCCTCGCACTGTGGAAGAAAGGGACACTTAGAACCACACATATTGAAAATACCTTATCCTCCAGCAGAACATATAAACCTCGAAGCCCAAATTTTTTGACTTTTTGTATTTTTGCCCGTATTTGATTTCTATTTATTTCACAATTTGTGCGAATTTAAAGAATTTTTGATTAAAACCTCAGTGACATAGAAGCTCTGTATTGCCACATAGTAAAGCATAAACTATTTACATTTTAAATTTTATCAGAAAACTTATCCATATGATAGAAGTATGTTGCCTCTCGGCAAAATGAAAATATTTGTCTTTCTAATTTAATCAACAAACTCAGCGATTTAAAAGAAATGTGTTGCCATTGCCCGAATTAAAATACTGTTATCTTCCACAGGGCAGTATGTTATTCAAAGCGACTTAAAAGAAATTAACGTTAAATTTATTTCACATGTTATTTATTACTTTTGGGTTCATGGAATTAGATTAACTAAATTCATTAAAGTCATTTTGCTACTGCTTGAAGTTGTAAAAAAGTTAATTTTTTTTCCTGTTCTGTCTGGTTTTTCGCAAAGTTCGTACGAATCGTTAACGCACAAAAATACTAATTCAATATATGAAAACACAGGAAATCATCAAAAGTTTTATATTCCATGGTGTATGCAGTTTATTTAAATTTTAGATTTATCTGTTTTAGAAATTTTGGAGGAGTACAGAGGCAGTCTTCGAAAACCACAGTTTCAGAAACACTAGTTTAATGTACCTTTGACAAGCGCAGGCAAATCCAGAACACGTTAATTTATCTCTGGTTAACCAGGAGTTAATTAGGATATTGTTCGGAAAACAGCCTTGACGCCAAAAAGGGAGAAACAGCTTATTGTGGTATTGCAGGCAATGGTTGTCATTCGATGACGTACTTCCTCTAGGTAAACAGCCGTAATACTTTTCCCTTGCTAAGGGATTATCTATAGTATTACTTATTATCTGTAGTATTTATTATTGTAGTATAGTAATTAAAGGGAGAAACAGCTTATTGTGGTATGGTAGGCAATGGTTGTCATTCAATGACGTACTTCCTCTAGGTAAACAACCGTAATACTTTTCCCTTGCTAAGGGATTATCTGTAGTATGACTTATTATCTGTAGTATTTATTATTGTAGTATAGTAATTAAAGGGAGAAACAGCTTATTGTGGTATGGCAGGCAATGGTTGTCATTCGATGGCGTATTTCCTCTAGGGAGACAGCCGTAATACTTTTTCCTTGCTAAGGGATTATCTATAGTATTACTTATTATCTGTAGTATTTATTATTGTAGTATAGTAATTAAAGGGAGAAACAGCTTATTGTGGTATGGCAGGCAATGGTTGTCATTCGATGGCGTACTTCCTCTAGGGAGACAGCCGTAATACTTTTTCCTTGCTAAGGGATTATCTATAGTATTACTTATTATCTGTAGTATTTATTATTGTAGTATAGTAATTAAAGGGAGAAACAGCTTATTGTGGTATGGTAGGCAATGGTTGTCATTCAATGACGTACTTCCTCTAGGTAAACAGCCGTAATACTTTTCCCTTGCTAAGGGATTATCTGTAGTATTACTTATTATCTGTAGTATTTATTATTGTAGTATAGTAATTAGTATTTATTACTGTAGTATTTATTACTGCAGTATTTATTATTGTAGAATTTATTTTGTAGTATTTACTTCTGTTGGCATGATGAAATGTCGCCCTTACCTTTAAAGAAGCCAAGTTGGCGCAACCGAACAATATCCATTAATTACACTTATACCATGATATCAAAAGGACAGTTCAACAACTAATTTCAAACTTATGTGGAAATGTTTTACAGTAATTTCTTTGATACTTGTCGATAGTTCGTATCTAAATTCCGAAATGACTAATCCGAATTCAAAAACAAAAGACCCATGTTGAAATCTCCGAAGAGTTTTGAAAAGACTTTGCGTTACGACTTTGCGTTTTCTGTAATCGTGAACAATTTATAATATTTTACTGTTTACAAATTTAAAAAAAAACATATTTGATTATTAATAATTAATGTTTCAAAAAATGCTGCGTTATTAATTAATTAAGAGAGAGATAAGCTATAGAGAATTAATATCCTTCTAAAGTAGTAAACATACGAAAAGGAAAGCACAAAATAATATAATACATTTCAAAATTTTCAAACTACGTAGCGTATTCGGAAACTAAGTACCGTTTCATTCTAGCGCAGTCGCAGCGCTGTGGTAGGCATTCCGCGCATGCGCACTAGTCTTTCTTGTTCACTGACTTTCAATAGTCGCCATTTTGGTAGCTCTATGTTGTGTTTTCAGTTTGCTGTGCACATTCCAAATGTTTAAGACAATTAGTTCTGCCGCTGACTGTGAGATTCGTGCCGTGATTAAATTTTTGAACGCGAGGAATGTTAAACCGGCCGAAATTTATCGTCAAGTGACAGAAGTTTACGGTGAATACGCGATAAGTGATGGAATGATGAGAAAGTGGGTAAGAATGTTTAATGCAGGTCGAACAAATGTCCACGCCGAGGTTCGGAGTGGTCGGCCTTCTGCTGTGATCGATGATTTGGTAAGAAAAGTTGATGAAGCAATTCATGAGAACAGACGCTTCACAATGACAACTCTTTCAGAGGTATTTCCACAAATTTCACGTACTGTTTTGTTCCAAATTGTAGCTGACCGCTTGAATTATCGCAAATTGTGTTCCCGATGGGTTCCAAAAATGCTCACTGATGTTCACAAAACAAAGCGACTTGGTAGTGCCCTGACATTTCCCACGCGGTACAGTGATGAGGGAGAAAGCTTTTTAAACCAAATTGTGACAGGTGATGAAACTTCGGTGTGTCATTTCACACCAGAATCGAAACAACAATCGATGGAGTGGAGACACACTCATTCTCCGAAAAAACAAAAGTTCAAAGTGACAATGTCGTCACAAAAAATCATGTGCACTGTCTTCTGGGATAGGAAAGGCGTTTTGCTCACTGAATTTCTTCCCAGAGGTGAAACCATTAATGCGGCACGATATTGTGAGACTTTAACAAAATTAAGGCGTGCCATTCAAAACAAACGAAGAGGAATGCTCAGTAAAGGAATTGTGTTGCTCCATGACAATGCTCGGCCCCATACTGCTGGTGTCACTCAATCGTTAATTCGACAGTTTCATCGGGAGCAGTTCGATCACCCGCTGTACAGCTCGGACTTGGCGCTGTCCGACTATCACTTGTTCTTGCACATGAAGCACGAGCTTGGCGGCAAGCGCTTTGGATCTGACGATGACACGAAAAAATGCTGTGGAGTCGTGATTATCGAAACTGGCGGGAAGTTTCTTTGACGATGATATACAAAAACTGGTCACCCGCTATGACAAGTGTTTGATCATTGGCGGAAACTATGTTGAAAAATAGTTTAAGACATGTATTTTCATGTAAAAATAAAACTGGATTCGAAAAAATTGTTTTACTATTTTTTTTTTCAAAACGGTACTTAGTTTCCGAATACGCCTCGTAAAACTTAAATAATGAATGTTACAAAACTCCCATAATATTGTTGCGTTATACGGGTTCGTGGATTTGAGAGTATCCGATGAAAACACGATGCAGAACAATAAAAAGCACAATTTATTTACAAGAATCACTATTTACAGCACAGTTCCAAAATTACCTTTAAAAGCGTCGAAAATCTACAATAAATACGCTGAAACAATCAGCAACACAGCTTCAGGCTGTAACTGTAAAGGTAGCTTCACGGCAATACTAAACTTATAATAAACACCGTGGAACAATCACCAATACACTGTCAAGCTATACTGTAAAGGTAGCTTCACGGCAAAGCACTATCTCGATCGCTTTCCGTTCACAAAACTCTCGCGTAGCTTAGCACTCACAGTAAGCAGCTATTCTCATAATCCTCACACTAATCACACTGCTTCACAATCTATCTGCTCTCAGAAACGCAAGAGTTTATGTAGCTTTTCTTTAAGTTCCACACGTTTCGAGAAATATCTCGACAGGAAGTTATTCTAGAAGCTTCCCGATTGGACCATGGGATATCGCCAATTTGGTCGCCAAATTATATATATCTTATTATTATTATTATTATTATTATTATTATTATTATTAGTTTAATTTCCTTTAATTATTTTTGTTTCTCATCCGAAAGTGTGGCTCTGTTGCAAATGTTTCCGTCTGCTACTTGAAAATGACCAAAGAATTTTCAGCTTTTTTTTTAATATTGTTTTAATTTTGCTTTATTTTTTTATTAATTTGCTTTTTTTTCCAATTTTGATATAAAAGTTTAAAATACATTATACTATTTTTTGCCTTCCTGTTCGTGTATGTTCACCACTAGAATAAGATATACCACAAAGTCCAACTTTCGGACTCCTCGGATCCAAATTCTAAAGATTTTGCCATCCCTTAATTTTGTTGCTCGGTGTTGCTCTAAATTCTAAAACTTTTGCTTCTCCTATATTCTGCCGGCTGGTGTCAACATACTCAAGACTTCGCAATGGAGTTAGCTAAAGTCTGTAGTCATCCCAAGCGTAATGCTAACATAAAACGTTACCATGCTGTTTGTATTTAATTACTAATATTTAAAAAGAAATTTGTTTAGACATCGCTGCGTGAGTCATTTCACAAGTTGCCGTGTGTTGATAGTAATGAGGTGATGAAAACAAAATATGAGAAATAATGATTCAGCGGTTTGGCATCAGGGATGTAAATTATTCAATAAATATAAAATCAACAATGTTTCGATGTAGAATATTTCGGTTTGCAATGTATCCCAAACTAAAAAGTAGTCACGCAGTCAAATAATCGATCATATAAATGATTGCTTCTTCACTACGGAGGTATTGTATTTAGAGCCAACGTGAAATTAAGAATTAGGACCCAAAATAAAGAAAGGGAAAAAAAGAAGAGAAAACTAAAAGGTTTACGGTTAAAAAGGTCTGTAACAATTTGTAGTTTAGCCTTTTTCTTGATTATATTGTAGGGTTAGTATTTATCTGTAAACTAAAGTCCTGCAGACCGTACTAAATAAGACTTTTTTCATACATTGGAATGTGACTTATGTTGTAAATTTGTATGTAAATTTGTTATATGTATATAATGGAATGTTTTAGTGCAGTTCACAAAGGCCAATTACGTTATGTAAGGATCGGAGGCCTTTACAAGCAAATTCCGAGCATCCCTTAACCACTGATGAATATCCCTTTACCATTGACAGTAGTCAGATAAAGTGGGTATGCCCAATTGGATGGATATGTTTATATTTAAAGAAATCCGTGGAGTCTTCTAACTTCTATAAAACAAAGAATTAGAGATAAAGCAACCGTAACTTCTATAAAACAAAGAATTAGAGATAAAGCAACCGTAACTTCCATAAGAATGTTATAAAATTTATAATGCTAAAATGTAAGTTACAAATTAAGAATGTTAGTGCAGTATAAAATTTTAAACTTTGGAAGTTTGTTGTGATTGTTCAGAATAAGTAATGGGTATGCAAAATTAGCACCATTATTCTTCATTGTTATTTGTAAATTTCCTTTATCTATTCTAAATACAATTATTGCTCGTAATAAACTTTTCTGAACTGCATTATTTCTAGATGAATCCATATCTTTTCAAGACCTATACATAATATTGTTTACATAAATGGTAAAAAATTGCCATGTAAAACTCCTAACCGTCAATATTAATTTTAAAGTTTTGTTCAGTATTCAATCAAAATGATTTGAAACTAAAATAACGCACTCTGAATTAAGATTTCGTTCTGAACACATTTCATTTTGCTTCTGCGCGTAGTTCTAAACTAGACAGCTGCTGCTCTGCTTCTAAACTAGACTAGACTAGACAGCTGCTGCTCTTCTTATCGCAACAATCTCAAAAATGTAAATGTTATGCTCTGGAACGGGAACAGTTAGTGTGTCAGGACTGAGTGTTCGGTGCATGTTCTTGGAAAACATCTTCGTAACAGCTTAAAGTCCTCATCTGGGACAGGGAGCTGAATGCAGCTATGTTCTGATGGTAGAATACTGTGATTAAGTTGGCGAATAACTGCACTTGAAAGGGATTTAAAATCCTCTTTTATTAAATCAATATTATTTACAAACCGCTTCCCAACTCGGGAGGAATACAGAAAGTAAAAGACCACACTTGGGCCTAAAATGAACAATCAGCTAAATAGAAATTAAATTAATCTGCTCACAGAGCTATACGCGAGGTTGGCCTCTAACTAAATGGTGCGTAGCAAGATTTACTAATACTAACGCACTTGGATTTATTTTAATACGCAATCACGTAACAAGCACTATGGCTTAGAATTTAACTGCTAGCTGGTCAGGCGAACGTCGAATAGAATGATCGTGATCTGAGACTAAAAGCTCTCTCACACTAAGAGCAAGCCTCGGTGGAGGCGCAGCGCCAGGGTGCCTAGGCTAATGAGCCTTACCCCTACTATAAACGTATACAATTTCCTAATCGTACCGTTAGGGAAACTCTAAAAGAGAAGTATAAAGATATGCACAGAAGCTGTCGAGCTGGTGAGCTGTAAGGAGATAACATCATAGCAAACATATAACAAATGACAAGAGATAATATAGCACGAATCTTTTGGCATGTTAGAAAAAACATAATTGAAACATTATAACACTAAGGAAACTAATAATATAAAAATACACACGAATGAATACGTAAAAATTTCGAATTACATAAGAGGAGCAGTAACAAAAGTCAAGAGTGGAATTCATAATATACAATGTTTATACAGGTGCCAGGTAAAGAATTGACATTGGCCGTACAGAATTTACAGGGTCAGCAGCGTCGTAATCAGGAATATAAATATCTGGATTAACAATTTTAGTTTGATTTTCATGAAATTGCCTAACGAGCCTACAATTATAATTGTGAATATGTTCGATATTCAGTTCTAGGTGAATTCTGCTATTACGGATGTACCATCTCACACTGAGAAGTTTCTACCTCTCGTTTAAATAGAACTTGGCTCCACTTCAAATTAGCATAAGCTGAAAACGCGCGCTTCTTCTAACGGGAAGTTGAAAATGAGAAGAGATAGAAAGATTTAAATTAAAATAAAACTTTGTTAGTTTAACTAAAACCTTACAAGTGTGCCATGATATTTGTGGTCGTGGAATTCTTAATTGCAATAAAATGAATATCATTTAAATCTTCTATTTTCCTAAAGTTTATTCTTCATTACTGATCTTCTATGCGTGCTTCAATCCATCTACGAAATCTATCTGTTCAATCAATATTTCTACACCATTATATACATATATATATAGAATTCTGTGTCCATATTTTTTATTATTACTTTTCGTACATCACTGATAGGTAAGAAGTTCTTTCCTAAAGTAACTAGTTTTGATTCCAAGTCAAGATATCCATTTTGAAATCTCGAAAGACCTTCGAAAACATATTGTATTCTTTATCGTCTGTTTCATTTTTTTAAGCTGCCATACGAAATGTTTCTGTCACTATTCTGAAAGCCTCTTGGCATCAAAACAGGTCCGGAGTGATGTCGCGTAAGCTTATCTCTTACTGCAGCTGGCTCTGAAATGAACTTTCATGACAAAAATGGACCTTCTACAGCTACTAGCCGCACATTGGAAACAATGCCTACTTCTATTTGAAGAATTTTGTTACAGCAGAGAAATAAAAAGTCACGTATACTATAATTGCTGTCTCACTTATCAGCTTCAGTTTATTCATTAAAGAAATTTTTCTTTACTTTTTTTTATTCACACAAAACGTTTTCCGCACTGAAATGCATGTTGGTTTGTAAATATAAAGTAATCGTCTAAAATCTTTAATAAAATTCTAGTATGGCCAGCACATGACCTCCCGCCAATTCCACGTTTTAAATAAGAACAAGCTTAAGCTAAAGAATCACTTCCATTTCATAGTTTATAAACGAAATCTAATGTATTTTTCCATTAGAGAGCTCCGTAATGCAAAATATTAGATTACATTTTATTAA
Organism: Stegodyphus mimosarum; assembly: GCA_000611955.2. Classification (NCBI taxonomy): domain Eukaryota; kingdom Metazoa; phylum Arthropoda; class Arachnida; order Araneae; family Eresidae; genus Stegodyphus; species Stegodyphus mimosarum. The sequence goes on along the minus strand of KK121412.1, from coordinate 217,432 downwards.
ACATAATTTAACATCTGTAAAAACTAGTGTTGAAAAATATATTTTATATTAACATTATCAAATTTGTGCCCTTTTCTACTTCATTTTATTAAAAAATGTATTCTACGAGGCAGTTAAATAACATATAATTTAATCGGTTTTTAATTAAAGAAAATGGAATGTTTATAAGATATTTAAATTAAATGTTTTGAAATGAATACAATAATTTATAGTTTCCTTCTAGGATATTTTTATACTATCTTTAAATTTAAATTCTTTTTAACTTGCACGTATATCCCCGCGATATAACAGTGCTTTTTAGTTTTTTGAATTACAGCTAGGTAATGACTATCGTGCGTTCCAGCATCGATAAGAAATAAATCAACAGATGCATTCGAATTTGCTATTTGCTGTTGTGCCTCGTCATCATCAGCAGCGTAAAAGAATAACAAGTGCATTTTTTCTAACATGCCTGCATTACAAGAAGTAATGTTCTGTAATGTTAATTCTGTTCTGTAATGTTAAGTTCCGCAAACGAAAAGCTATTATAAAAATCCATTCTCATCTAGAGCTTTGGTATACATAACTCCATAACCACCTCAAAGTTTTACTTTTAACACAAAATGCACAATCTAAACACGAAAAATAACAAGGCGCACTGGCGTTACTTGCTGACCCCTTCGAGCTCTCATATGCAGATCTTTACTTCCGAGAGTCCATCTGTGGTCGAGCCGTAAATCGCTAAGCACTGGTAGTTCAGACCTGTGTTCGAATCCAGATGAACGGGCTGGTTGCAAGGGGGTTTTCGTATTTTTCCCCATGTGTAAATTATATGCGAGCCAGTTTCCCTTAGAAAGTCCTTAACAAAGATATTCCTCCCTTTATGCAGATAACCTTAGCATGCTTTGCCATAATAAACTAAACCAAACCAAACTTTATTTCCGCGTGGCGAGAAATTATGACTCCTTCTTGAGCTCACCACACTACCACCTCTTCCTTCTTAGTCATACTTTCTCCTCTCTTCCCCATCCCTGCAATGTCCTACACCTATGACCGATGACACCCTGTACTTACCAACTTATTGTTGCGTTTATACGGGTTCGTGGATTTGAGAGTATCCGATGAAAACACGATGCAGAACAATAAAAAGCACAATTTATTTACAAGAATCACTATTTACAGCGCAGTTCCAAAATCACCTTTAAAAGCGTCGAAAATCTACAATAAATACGCTGAAACAATCAGCAACACAGCTTCAGGCTGTAACTGTAAAGGCAGCTTCACGGCAACACTAAACTTATAATAAAACACCGTGGAACAATCACCAATCCACTGTCAAGCTATACTGTAAAGATAGCTTCACGGCAAAGCACTATCTCGATTGCTTTCCGTTCACAGAACTCTCGCGTAGCTTAGCACTCGCAGTGAGCAGCTATTCTCACAACTAATCACACTGATCGCAACATTTCACAATTAATCACAATCTTCACAATCTCGCAACTAACTGCTCTCAGAAACGCAAGCGTTTATATAGCTTTTCTTTAAGTTCCACACGTTTCGAGAAATATCTCGACAGGAAGTTATTCTAGAAGCTTCCCGATTGGACCATGGGATATCGCCAATTTGGTCGCCAAATGAGCGATAAAGTCGCCAATCTGGCAACCTAACCATACACTATTTTATGGCAACCCTAGTGCTATGCCGGAAAGCTTACATACAGGCGCAACCGCCGAATTTTTTGTAACATTATATTACACAACAATACCCTAACTGAAGAACTCGACATTGCCTAGGCATTATGCAGAACGAAGAGGTTGGTTTAGGAGGACGGGGGTAGTTTTTTCGAGATGTCAGGTAGATAGTGATTTTTCTTTTATTTTGTCTCAATGCGAATTGTGCAAAATTTTACGAAGTTCGAAGAAATATATAGTACAGTGTAAAACTGAAGTACTTAAATTCTGCTTTGAAGGTTCTAAACTGTTCTAAAGAGTTAAAAGTATGACGCCGTCTAACAGTTTTAGTAAGAACTGATAGCGAGAACGCAACAACGGTGAATTGAATCTAAGATGGACATGAGCGCAACCTTAGTGAGGACCCCATGAGGTGCGTTTCCGAAACTGTACGCAGACAATGACCTTCCTCTTGCTCTGAAGGTCAAGTGTGCAAAATTTCATAAAGATCGGAATGAAAGTGTAGATTTGTATGAATTACACACGAACAAACGCAGACATTTGTCTTTATATACATATAGATTATTTTAATGAAGCCAGCTACTGTTAATTCTACTAATAATAATTGAAATGATTCTGCGTTTCTTGCTTTTGAATCATTAATCTGGTAATTAATAACAGCATAAATTTTTAAAAAATTTTAAATATTTTAAACTTTACTGAACGACAAAACATGCCTCATGGAAGAAAAAAAATTAATTCATGCAGCGGCAAGTTCATTCTTTTAAATCGTGGAATTCATTTGTCAGATTCGAAAGCCTAATGTATTACTAGTTGGCAACGTACATTTTTTATATTGCTAAGGTTTCTGATTAAATTTGAAATATAAATATCTCAAGCTTTACAGAGTGGCAACACAAAGCTTTATCCATGGCGAATTGCACATGTTCTTATTAGTTTTGGATTACATCATAATATTTTTGTTTCCACAAAAATCTGACTAGAGTTCTAAGTAAGTTATAACTTACGGCTTATCTATTTTAGCCAAAATCTAATATGCTGAATCTTTGAATTGATAGAAAAGTTTTTAATACTAAAATCGGAAAATTTCGGATAATATTTTAATATAGTTTCAAATTAAATTTGTCATGGACTTCAAGTAAAGTACCACTTCCTGTTGTCCATTAAATTTACTATGGTCTTCAAGTAAAGTGCAACTTTTTTCCAAGTAAAGTGCAGATGTACATAACTCAACAACTTGCTGAGTTTTACACAAAACTTTAATAAACGCTTTATGTGAATGCTAAAAGCTTAAATACATAAATAAAAAAAATTTTGGAAGTTTGATATAAGAATTATCGAGGGCGAAAAAATCATGATACATATACACAAAAGTAGAAAACTAAACATCATTGTAATAATAGTAAAAGCACCTTGTAGGGACCCTAATTAGTGCTTAAATTTTGAAAATGTGTTAATCAATTTTTTTTCGGAATGAAAACATTACCTTTCTTACCTATGTATATAGATTGGTAGGAGGTAAAAAAACAAGTAAAAATTTGTTGGTTCTACGTACCATCTTTTCCCTGCAATACGAGAAACTACAATACATATTTACACACAGATAAAACTTTTCATCATTCAGTAATACAGAAGATAAAAGTGTTATCTACTTAGTGTTAGTCTGACGTAATTATTAAGGACATCTTGGCGTTACCTTGGCATCACATTCCCAACCTTGGCGCTCAAAAAATCGTATGTTTCTACAGAAGAAGAAAACCGACTTGCCGGTCCTCACCTCAAAACAAAGATAATAATATTTATAATTCCACGAAAGAAATGTAATAAAAAATATTGGTTTCGAAACTCATTTATATCAACTTAAGTATTCGATCGAGACAGCTGACTGGCTGATATGATATAAGTCTGTGCAGCCATTTTCTATTCTACGAATATAAGTAACTTTTCTCATATTGAGATTTTACGTAACTAGAAAAGAAAGCTTTATAGAGTTTTGTGAAATATTTATATTTTATCCTCGAAACCTACAGAAAATGATGGAAATTCAGAACGACTCTATATAAGTTTAGAAGACATTTCCCCGTAAAGTATATGAAGAGCTATTTCAAGTTTATTTTTTACAGCCCCATAAAATACTCAAAAAAAGTACTCTTCTTAATGAAAGTTTCAAATTCTTTCTTTCTTTCTTTTTATTTTTCCATTTTGTATTTAAATCATGAGGAATACTTTGAATTCGCTTTCGAAGCTTGTGAATTTTTTCAATTCCGTTAGAGTTCTATGAAATCCTCCTTTTATTCTTTTATTCCTGTGATAATTATCCATCTATAATAATTATGCCCCAGTCATTCCTTGTTTTCTATGATTATTATGAGCGAATGTACATAATCGAATGCCTGGAAATTGATCAACTTATCTCACAGTGCTACAATGACGGAAACAAAATTAATTTTTCCTGAACAATCCCATTTGAAATCAGTTCCTGTTTTTGAAAATATTACAAGATTCTCCCGAACTGTCGAACGCACCTTAATACAATTTGGGTTATTTTACAAGCAGAATAATGGATTAAAATTACAAAAAGAAAAAATATTTATTAGATACATCTTTTATTGTAAGCTGTTATTTAGTTCACTCGTGATATTTCACTGTGAGTGGAATTCTTTTATCGATTTTAAACCTACTTCCTGATAATCTATCGAGTTCAGATTTTGCACGTACATATTTCGTACATACATTAAGGATGGCAATGCAATGCAATGAAGTCATGTTTTTTTCAAAATTCTATTCAGATTATCTTGTTTAATATATAAAGGATATTTTGCACATATTACCGCTCGATTAACAAACTAGACATATAATTTTATTGTTTGAATCATCGAATGCAGCAGAAAAAAATCTTTTCCTTGAAAGTTTTATGGAAATTGTAACTAAATTTCTGATTTGGAGGCAAGTTTTTGAAAAATCCCACAATGTTTTAGATTGTTTGGCTTTGTTTAGATTGTTTGTTTAGATTGTTTGGAAAGCCCGTCCCGCTAACAGTCGGAAGGTCTTCAGTCTGAATCCGACAAGGTCATCATTTATTTTTCTTTTTTCTTGCTCCGAAATAAAAGGCATGACTCCACAGTGGCTCCTGATCTAAAACACTGTGGACACTATTTCGTTATTCGTTATTTCGTCATCACTAGAATTTGACTTTTGGATGTGACATTTGGACACCTCACCAATCAGTGTTTAAGTAGAGATAAATATAAGGTATTTCGTGTGCTTTCGTGATGTAATAAGAAGCACGTCTGGCTAGCATTTCAAGATCTACTCTTCGAATCCCGGAGAGGGCTTTGCACATTTTCACGTTTTCGCTCCGGTAAATACTTAATGACCTTACAAGTTAGGTCTTTTATTGTGATAAGATTGAAAAACTGTTGTTATAAACCTTCAGCGTAAACTAAATCTGGCTACAGAAATCACAAAAAGAGAAAGAAAAATGCATAAAATAACGCAGTAATAGCAGGTGATATCATACTATTTGGAAGATATTTTTATCCACAATAGTTGCACAGTTATGCAATATTTTAGCGTGTAAACTAGAATCGTGAAGATAGTCACCGCGTTACTTGCCGTGTCTTCCATTTTCTCACTCCAAATAGCACAAATTCAAAGTTAAGGTTTAAAATAGAAGATATTAATTAACACGTCAATCATACGGTAACGGAAAACTTAAAATAGACCATGTCTCAAGATTAACCAATTGAGTGGCCACCTGCAGTGGTCCCGTTCGATTATCTTCGTTCTGCACCCTGTTTAATAAAGCATAAACTATGCAACTTCCCAGTACTTCAGAACGAATGTTCAAGCTAACTGAGATTGAGTAATACAAATTCAAGGGCCCCTATTAAGCCTTGGCACGGCCTTCAATACGGAATAGTCCCTGTGGAGTAGAAATAGATTGCGGAACTGACGACGGTAAATTCAATTCAGGCAGTAGGAAGGAATGGAAAAGTCGCGATTAACAAAAGCTGTCCAAAATTCTAGCTCTCCGTTCATTCGATTTCTTTTCTACGACGATGTTTTAGACCTTCGAGGAATTATCTTCTTCTTTATTTCCTCTATTCCATGACGTTTTGTCCGACAGTATCTTCCCCGAGCATTGTATTCTCCGTGGCTTTTTCGTTTCCGCTTATAACCATTACTACAGCGGTGAAGAACTATACTGTTGCGAAAAATTCGGCGGTTGCGCCTGTATGTAAGCTTTCCGGCATAGCACTAGGGTTGCCATAAAATAGTGTATGGTAGGGTTGCCAGATTGGCGACTTTATCGCCCATTTGGTGACCAAATTGGCGATATCCCATGGTCCAATCGGGAAGCTTCTAGAATAATTTCCTGTCGAGATATTTCTCGAAACCTATGGAACCTAATGAAAAGCTATATAAACCCTTGCGTTTCTGAGTGTGATTAGTAGTGTGATTAGTTGCGAGAGTTGTGAGAATAGCTGCTTACTGTGAATACTAAGCTATGCAAAAGTTTTGTGAACGGAAAGCGATCGAGATAGTGCTTTGCCGTGAAGCTACCTTTACAGTATAGCTTCACAGTGTATTGGTGATTGTTGCACGGTGTTTATTATAAGTTTAGTGTTGCCGTGAAGCTACCTTTACAGTTACAGCCTGAAGCTGTGTTGCTGATTGTTTCAGCGTATTTATTGTAGATTTTCGACGCTTTTAAAGGTAATTTTGGAACTGTGCTGTAAATAGTGATTCCTCTAAATAAATTGTTTTTTTTTATTGTTCTGCATCGTATTTTCATCGGATACTCTCAAATCCACGAACCCGTATAACGCAACAATACTTACAACCAAACGTTTTTCCTTTTAACCATAGCTTGCGAATGTCATCCATAACTTGCGAACCGTAACTTGCGAAACCATAACTTGCGAATGCTGATTAAATGAAAAGTTCAATGTAATAATTAACCTAAATAAGCAAAAATGTTTTCTATGACTAATTTCTTTCGAGCTTAGTTCATATTAATGAAGGCTGTGCTTTTCCGGTGGTGAACGCAAGAAATCGTATAGAAGTTATAATGCCCTGTCCGAAGGGGAGATGTGAGACGTAGAAGAAATTATTCCATGCATCCGAAGGGAAAGAATTCGAAGTTGCGTTATTATAGAGATTGCTTTGGGAAAAAATTGGAAAGTTTCTAAGAAATATGAGATATTTGGATAATGTAGCAAATTCCACAGTTCATTTTCAATTCAAATTTTAAAATTAGTAAATAATAAAGGAAAATCTGAATACCAATAACACAATTCCATTTAAAATTCAAAGAAAAAATTAATGAAATTATTCAAGAGTTTTAAAGTCAACTGAAATCTAAAAGTTTGAATATTTTTTTTTTTTGAATTTCTAAAGCATTTTGAGTTTGCAATATTGAATTGAAATTGAATTGAATTTTTCGTTACTTATAAAAAGCATGCATTTTGATTCATTTTCAAAAAATGTTTTGGCGTATTATTTGAGTTACGAAAACTAAATTGAGTAGAAAATAACAATTAAAAGCTTGAAATTTCTTTTTTGTATTGGCAACTATGGCCTTACCCTTCAAACTTCGGTTGAGACTATCCTATTAAGAGCCTCAATGTCATTTCTACTGCCAGATTTAAAACTCTTATTTTCTATTCTCGTAAGGCAAAAAGATCGTAAAGAACCCATCTTGTTAGAAAAGAAGGATCTTTGTAGTTCGACCGTCTTCTATTTCGGTTTCAAAGAACATTTACTATCGATTACTGCAGATGAGATCTCATAATATTCTAAACTCTACAAGAAGAAAGTTCCTTTTCATTCCTGTATTTTTGGATTCTGGTACATTATCGGCTCCTTTTTCCCCTTCTTGGGCTATATTTATACTACTAACCATCTGCGCAGCCAACAGCTTAAAATAGCTACCTTAAAAAAAAATAAAAAAGTACTTATGATTTTAATGAGTCTAGCTGGTGTCATTTCATATAAACATTTAATATTTCAATTAGAATTACCATGATTTAAATTTATTTTAATTGATATCAAGCAGATTAAAAGTAGAAAAAATATTCTTAGAACGGCATTTATTGCTTTTAAATCGCTTGGTTTGTTAACCCATAACTGACAAATTAAATTTAAACGTTAAATATCTTTAGCTTTACGGAATAGCAACAAGCTGGCACGTGAAAGATCAAAATATTTTGTTTCAGGAAGTGGTAACACACTGCTTTTTAACAATTGAGTTTGTTGATTAAAACTGAAATATACAAGGAGGTTAAAACAAATGGAGTAAGCCTTCTCCGTATGCACCGCGCAATGAAAATGAAGCCATGAAATATCACGACACGACATATTATGGCTGCTGCCATAGGCGAGCTTCCGATTGGTTCATAGGTGGTTCTGATTTTTTCATTGGTTCTGATTATAGGCGAGATTCTGATTGGTTTTGTTTACATCCGAATCGGTATTGTCTACATGTTAGCTTTCATTACTCAACATTTATAAGCCTCCCGTTCTAATTTTAAAACTTAGCATAAATTATTTTCTACTTAGTACACAGGAAAATCACAAGAATTGCAAATAAGTGTTTCAAATTCAATATCCGGAAGTTGATATTTGCTTTCAAAGTCAGTGTAATTTTGATTAAAATAACACGCTGAACAAACATTAGTTTCGACTTAAAACAACAAAAATATCACCATATCTTATCTCGTTCATTTTAACTTTGACAGCTGAGGTAGATGGTTCAGTAGTAAAACCATCGAATCAAGTCCTGGAAAATTTGCAAATACCGGGTGGCCATAATTAAACTGACAGTGCTCACAGTGTTCTGTCGCGCGATCTATTTGCGAGAATGACGCCACATTTTGTAGGAAGGTTAAACAAGACTGGGGACGAAGGATTCCGCGAAAAAACAAATTAGTTACAAAAGTCACCCCTAGGGGAATATTTGGCACTGTGTAATAGAAAATAGAGTGGTAATAAATGCAAATTAATACGGAATAAAATTACCTTTTATTATGCACATTTTCTGATTTAGTTCAAGTGCAATATGGCAACACTTTTAATAAAGCGTAAAATCTACATAAACACTGATAAAGTCTCGTGATCTGCAATATCACGTACGCTGAGCAGAAGAAGAAGTTCTTTATTCAAATTTCACGTTACATTACACGTTACATACATTGGCACAGTGCCAGCTGCTTGGGTTTTTAAAAGGCAATGTGTTACGTTTCGAATCAATCGGATTGAAAGTTTGTGCAATGTCTCCTTCTTTAGTCGAGCGCGCAATATTAATAATAAAATGTGCATAATAAAAGTTAATTTTATTCCGTATTAATTTGTATTTGTTAACACTCTATTTTCTATTACACAGCGCCAAATATTTCCCTAGCGGTGATGTTTGGAACTAATTTGTTTTTTCGCGGAATCCTTCGTCCCCCTTCTTGTTTAATCTTCCTACAAAATGTGGTGTCATTTTCGCAAATAGATCACGCTACAGAACACTGTGACCACTGTCAGTTTAATTATGGCCACCCGGTATAACGCTGATTTTTGTTGTTTGATTCTTAATTAATAAGTGTAATTTTATTTAAATATATGTTTCGTAGGCCACCATACGTCATGGGCGCCATACAGCGTACGGCGGATATGCTAAGTCTTGACGTCATGTTGTTGACATTTCTTTGTCTTCATTTTTGTGACGTCATGCTAACTCCATCTATTCTAACCTCTTTGGAAATATCTTACGTTTTGCTCAATGGTAACAGCCCAGCGCGCTGGCGATTAAAATGTTATATTTCCACTGTTGTTGCCATTTCTCGACTTTAAGTCGCTGAGTTTGTTAAAAAAATTAATTAAATTCGTATAATATATGAATCAAATAGCAAAGAATCGAAATTCGGGATTTGATGTGCACCATGTTTGAGTGGAGTATTATGTGCCTTGGAAATGTAGTGGCTCTAGGTGCCAATATTTTCCCACAGTGCGAAGAACATGCATACACATTTTTCGTGATTTTATAACAGAAATTTCACGTAAACATTAGTATTTAAACTTCTAAAATTTAAACTGAAATGGTAAGAATAACAATCAATTCCCTATTAAGCTGGAAATAGGCAATAAAATCCACGATTAAATCAACACCACAGTTAACACATTAATAGTTAAAGAAACACCAGAAAGAAGGATATTAACACTTATTAACACGCTATTAACAATCTATGGGCGTTCCCAGGCTCTTAATTTAGAGAATAAGTCTATTTTGTTACGTCAGTTAAACCTGTATTTAAAACAAAACGAACAAACCGCAAACAATGGAATAATAAACAGTGCTAGAAGTAAACAAACTAAGTTATAAACAGCATTAAAAGATGTGCTTCTTGAATAATGGCACTGAGCTCAAACTTACAAAAACAAAGTCTGAAGGCTTTCAGATTTTACATTACGCCTAAAGGGGTGTTTTTTAATGTTTCGTGCATTATCTTTATTTATTAAAAATCATGTTCTTTGCATTTTTAAAATGAGCATATCTTTAGAATTTCCGATACACAGTCTCGCGAGCTAGAGGTAAATTTTTTTCTTTTTTTTTCTGTACAGTGTTGCTATTCCTCGCTTTGAAATCGTTGAGTTTGTTAATCAAAAATTCCTTAATGTCTCACAAAATATGAAGTAGATAATGAAACAAATTCCAAGTTAGGGTTTCCATATTCGGTGGAGGATTACATGATTTGATGGCTCTAGGTACCGTTGTTTTATCACAATGCGAGAAACATGCACACATTTACGCAGATTCTTCATTACTTAATTTCTTTAAATATAATACAGAGGTGTAATGTTTGGTGGCAACAATTGGAAAAGTGAATCAACGCAGAAAGGGAATTGATACAAAATGCCAAAACGAAAGTAACATCCCTTCTGGTCTAACGCCCTTTGAGATTAAAAAAAAATTAAACGTTTTTTGTTTTTTACTGCACAACGATTGTATATTCTCCTTTATTTACATTGACATTGTGGATAAAAAAGTATAAGATATAAAAAATAGTTGCTGTAAAATAAGGTTTTACTTAAAACTCATAAAATAATTAATGAACTCAAACGGCTCTTACTAAACTGATAAAGGTAACAGCTTAATTCTTTGAAAATGCAATTAAATTATTCGGTTACGATATTAAGCAACCACGCTTGCATTATTCTTGATATAAAATCATAGATGAATTTTGTAAAGAGAGTTAATTAATTCCTTATTCCCATTAAACTGCATGATAAACTATTGTTCTTCTTTTAAGTTCATTAATTATTTTATGAGTCTTAACTAAAAATTTATTTAATAAAAAATTCATCTTTTTAGTCTCAGTGTCACTTTGATGAATTAAATTGTTCAACTGAAAAACCTCTGTTTTATTAACAATAATTCTGTTACATCAAATGGTCGAAAATTTGACAGATTTTGCTAACAAATAAGAAATTACACTGCTGGCCACCGTAAATACAGCACCCTGAAGGAAGCTTGCAAATAACATGAAATTTACAACATGCATTAGCGAAGATGAAATATGCAAATGACTAGAATTTCAGCGATTTCAAGTTCGGCAATTGTGTTTTTTTCTTGTCGTTTTTTTTTCAAAAAAAAAAAAAATCAATTATGCCTCGTAGCAAACAGCGATCATCGTTTGATCAAGCATCCGAGTTCGACAGAGGAAGGATAGTGGCCTACCGAGACTGTTGATTATCTTTCAGGGAAATCGGTAGTCGTGCTGGATGAAACCAAACAACTGTAATGCGGATATGTGACAGTTGGATGCAGGAGGGTACGACGGACCGACGTATTCGATCGCATCCACTTCATGTGATGACAGGAACATTGTGCGCATGGCAGTGACGGATCGCTCAGTCACATCGCGTACCATAGCACAGCACATTCATTCTGTAACGCATCATCCAGTTTCTGCGCGTATAATTCGACACCGTTTACAGCAGAGTGGTCTGTCCGTAAGACGTCCATTGCTTCGTCTACCCTTGACGCAGAACCAAAGATGTCTCTGCCGCCAATGATGCGATGAAAGAAAGATATGGACGGCAGAATGGAATGAAATTGTCTTTACTTATGAGTAAGGCTTCTGTCTGCAACACCACGATGGTCGGATTCGAGTCTGGAGACACCGTGGAGAGTAGTCTGGAGACACCGCGAAGAGAGGATGCTGAACAGCTGCGTTATGCACCGCCACACTGGTCCTGCACCGGGTACTATGGTATGGGGCGGTATTGGATATCACTCTCGCACTCCTCTAGTACGCATTGTCGGTACATTAAACAGCCAGCGCTACATCTCCGAGGTGTTGGAGCCAGTTGTCCCCCCCTTACCTTCAGGGCTTGCCCACAGCCATATTTCAACAGGATAATGCGCGACTCACGTGGCACGCATTGTTCAAGGGTTCTTCGTCAATCGCCAGATTGAATCGCTTCCTGGCCGGCTCGCTCTTTGGATCTTTCGCCGATAGAAAACATGTGGTCCATAGTTGCTGAACGATTGACCCAGATTACATCCCAAGCTGCCACACGAGATCAAGTTTGGCAACGTGTGGAAACTGCTTGGTCTGCTGTACCCCAAGAACACATCCAAAGTCTTTCTGAATCAATGCCGAGGCGTGTGGCAGCGGTGATCTCCAACAATGGCGGCTACTCTGGTTACTGATTCTGGAATGAACCCCACTTCACAGAAGTCTATAAATTTAATCATTTGATACTTCGTCAACATGTTATCTGCTAAATAAATTTTGTTGTGATATCTCTTGTCTTTTTTAGTGTTGCAATTTGGGTAGCCAGCAGTGTACTTTAAAAATCTCACATAAACCTTATCACTTTATGAAATTTTTAGTTTGTTCCTCAAACGAAGATATATGCGATAAGTGTGTGCCTTTTAGAAAGCAGTTTGAAAAAGGACGGCAAAAGTTTGACCATATTGACGGAAACCTTGAGTGAGTTAAACAAAACATTTTAAAAACGCGGCTAGTTTTAAAAAAACTAAAATTTTGAATTATTAATATTTTATATCACTCTTGTTTTAAAAGAGTGAGAAGAGTCTTATTCATAACCTTTGAAATTTCAAATATTTAACACAGATGCATTTAGGGATGTTAAAATTTTAAAGTTCTATAAAAGAGCACAGTATGCAAAGTTATCGACACAGAAACGGTAATCGTGTGGCACAATGATGTCACAACCTTGAAAGTGAAATGTTTGGAAGCGATGGGATGTTAGGAATGCCTCCCCCCTTTTGTTCGAGATGCAACCTATTTTTATAAATAAATGTAGAAAATTGCCTAATCAATTATTTTTTGTATATAATTCTTGTTATAAAAGAGGGAAAAGTGTTTGTTTTATGAACTGTGAAAGTTTCAGAACTTAATATAATATTTAATATAATAGATACCTTTTTAAGAAGTAAAATTTTAAAATCTTCGACGGCAAGCAGTCGAAGATAATCGAGCGACTTCCGAAAATTAGGCTACAATTTTCATATAAATGACGTGTAAAAGATTCGACGGTGCAAACAGTAATAGTCTTGTGTTTTTAATTTGTTTGTTAAACGAAGATACACGCAAAAAAATGTTTAAATATTAAATTATAAAACAGCTAAATCGAATTTTGAAAGGCTGCTTCACAGTATTGGTTTTTCATCGACAAACAGTGTGTGTACAAAATTTGAATTCGATAGCGTATCAGAAAGTAGGTTAAAAATCGATGTGAAAACTCCAATTGTAGTGAAACATTATGAGCGAGCTAAACAAAAGCTTATCATAAATACGTCCCCCTAGTGACAGACTGGTTAAACTTTCTTAATATTAGTTGCTCGGATCAGGTTCGAATGCTGGCAAACGAGTAACCTCATGGTTGGTTTTGCGGTTTTCCCCCATGTGTAACGTGAATACGAGCTAAATTTCCATTGCGAAGAAACTTTTACTGTTAAGTCGGTAATTATGGTATGCTTTGCTTCAGTTAACAAAACCTAGCATAAAATTAATTCCAACATACTATGAGATCTTCTATCACTGTTGTTTTCTTTTCCTTTTATATTTATGTAGGCAACTTAGTTTTATGATAATAGCTGTGATAGTCATTTTGCCATCATTTTACGGTAAGCAAACTTAAACTTCTTTTTAGAAAAATCTCAGTTAATCCGCAACTATTTTACTTGTACCAGTTCATTTATAACGCCTCTTTATATCTCTAACATAACTTAACACCAAAATATCACTAATTTAATAGTATCTAACCAATCAATGTTGTAAAAACAATTCTATTTACTTTGACATTTTGAATAAGGAAAAGAATGCACTGAATAATTATGAATATGGTTCTTGGTTTACATAATTACATTATTTTGTCATAAAAAAACGAGGGAGTTAATCTCGTGGGAAATTATAGATTGATGAATTTTTTTTTGCAAATTCCAAATCTAATTTATCGTAGCTCAGCTTAACATAATTGGAAATCTTCTCCCAAATCTCTGCTGTTACTTAGGAGTTCCTAGACAAAGTAATCTGTCATTTTAAGCATACGAAACTTTCACCTGTTTGGAAGTTTTCAATTAGGAAGAAGAAATTTAAGGGAAGTGAAATTACTAATCACTGAAATATTTTAAAGAGAATTTAATTTAACTTGGTTTTGTTAGTTTTAATATTTTATGGCGATATATTTCTACACATAACATATCATTTAATTTCTATCTATCTGCGATTTTGTATAATAAATTTTGTATTCATATAGCTGTCTGTTATTTGACGTAAGCATGAAATCATTATTACTGAACTACAGAGTATATTTTCTATAAAAACAGTGTCTATAAAAACAGATTACATTTAAATTCTAATTACATTTAAATACAAAACAATAGGTGCTTTCATCAGTCCAACCCATACAGATCAGAATGTCAAACACACTTTGCATCAATTAATGCAAAACATAATCCGTAATCATTCAAAGTTATAAAATGAGTATACAAACCATTTACCTGATTTAAAATACGCAACATGAGTCAAGTTTAACAAAACAATCTAGGTTTAGGTTAAAATTCACGCCGAGCAGATATTAATTTAGAAGTCAAACATAAAAAATCAGCGTTATATTTGCAAATTTTCATACGACTAGTTTGGATGGTTTTACCGAACGATCACCGTCAGCTGCTGCCAAAGTGCAAATGAACCAGATAAGATATAGTAAAAAGATAACATAAGAATGGCTGGACAGGAGTTAAGCTACTGGCGTCATCTATTGATGGAACAAGAAAACTAAAATATAATTTCCTTAAACCTGAAGGTAAAGATGGATTGGAATTAGGATCGTTAACTAGAAAAGAAAGATTTTTTTGAATGTGACACGCCTCTAGAAAATCTAATTCACCAATGGAAGATGCTTTTTGAATAATTTTGGCAGCAGAAAAATGGAAAATGTGATTTTCGGACAAACAATCCTGGGCAACAGAGGACTTCCGTGTTTCCGTTTTCCTAACATATGCCCCATGATCTTTAACGCGAAATATTAGAGCTCTCTTAGTTTGACCAATGTAAATTAAACCACACTGGCAATCCTATAAATACCGTAGGAATTCATATCCGGAATGGGGACCTTAAGCATGGAACACGGAATTTTATTGATAGGAAAATAAATAACTCGAAAGTTAAATTTCTGTAGAAAACGTGCAAATTTATAGCTAACTGATGGAAGGAAAGGAGTGACAACAGAATTCTTATAATCTTCTAAAGCAAGAGTATGCCTTTTGTTGTGTTGAGATGAGAATTTTTTAACTGCTTGTTAAATAATGTTGTGTGAAAAGCCCCTGTCAATAGCTACTGCTTAATTTAGATCTTGATCTAGAGCCAATTTGGAGGAGCAAACTTGAAGTACACGGAAAACAAAGGAATAAAATGAAGCGAACTTTTATTCAGTCGGTTGATATGATTTGAAGTATGTTGGAAGGCAAACAGATGAAGGTTTACGGTAAATAATAGCACTGAAGTTTGAATTGTTACGTGTGACCAAAATGTCCAGAAACGGAAGAGAATTGCATGTCTCGAGTTCAAAATACCAAGATGCTGAATAGCAGGATCAATGGAATTTGGAGTTGAAAGTACTTAAATCATCCTTATTATCGTCAAATAGGATAAAAGCATCGTCAACGTAAAGGAACTATACTGGGAAGTTTAACGTTTCAAATTTTAAAGTTGTTTTTACTCGTAGAAATTGAATGTGCGGGCCAACTAATGATATATACTGAGGCAAGAACTGTGGAGTCACTTCTGCAAGGAAAATCTATTCCAGCTTTTAGAAAACCAGTGTATCATGTCAAGAACCAAAAGCTGGGGACGTAGTCCTCATAGAACTAGAGAACAAAAAACGTATAATGTAGCCTATGGGCAATATTGTAAACATTTAAACAGAAATGATGGTCCTACGAGAACAGTGGTGAAAACCACCCAGTGGATATTTAGTAAGACCCATCACAAAACTAAATGCAAACAGGATTGCTTGCATCTGAAACAGGAGGTTTCAGATGCAAGTAATCCTCTTCTAACTTTATAATTATTAATCACTTAATGCAATACATTAACGTACAGTACATAATCATACAGTACAACTTAATAACGGTCCCATCAGTGGCCCAATAGTTAAAATCGCTGTATGTTGTTCAAATCCAGGCGAAAAGGCAAGCTGCAAATTAGTGTTCAAGAGTTCGTATTAGTATTCATAGTTCGTTATTTTCTCCATGTGTAACGTGAATACGAAACAGTTCCCTTAAAATGTCCTTACGAAGGCTCCCTTTCCTTAGAATAGATAGTATGCATTGTCTTGTATAATAGTCTAACTAATATATTAACTACACCTTGTAATGCATTAACTTACAAAATTGGGTTAACTTTTCATTACAGTATATTAACTTTAGGACAGAAATCATTCATCTTAATATAGTACATCGAATATGAGACCTGTAAATGTTATGCCGTTTAGCAGAGCGGTGCCAAGATATTTTTTCACCAGAGGCAAAAAAGTAAATGCGAGCTTTTATATATAAGCTCGCATTTACCTTTTTGTCATAATTTGTCATAATTGTCATAATTCTTAATCTATTTTTAATCGTAGGTTTAGAAATTCAAAACAAGAATATAGCCAATTATTTATAACTTTCAAATGAAAATCTAGTTATATTTAGAATGTTAAGCCTCATTCACTGGCAATGTTCGTAGCCTTGGATACGCATGCTCCTAAAGGCAATGGCTTAGTTAGTGGTACATTTCGACAATGCTGAAGTAAAGTCCCATTAACCCGAGTTACATAATTCTATCAAATGAACAGTAAAAGTATGTTTTATTACAAAAGCCAAGTAAAAATATATTTACATTTGAAATTTAATTCAGGTTTTTTTATACATTCAAAAACAACCTGAGGCCAGTATTCAGTTATATGTTTTCTGTATGAACATACATAATTTTCGTTTCATACGTTTACCCAGTTTGCGTCTCAAAGTTTATTACATATTGTACTATTCTCACTTGAACACTAATAGTTTTTGCTTAAAGTATTTTATTAATGTATTATTTCATACGTTAAGATCAGTCCTGTACTTATGCTGTTTCATCCGCTCACCAGAATATGTAAATGAAATGAGTTTTAAATAAGAGAGTGAATCTTAAGTTTAGGAAAGCAGACTGGACATCATAGCCCATGGTGGTGAAACCTCCTTGTTATTGTTTGCTTCTAAAGTTGCTTCTATGATGAGCTAGTGAGATTTTGTTTCTGATTTCTGTTAGTAATTATACAATAGCGAAAGGTAGTTGCTAGGCTTTTAATTTCAACATTGGTTTTTGTATCCTGGCAGCCGCAAGTAGCAGAAATTTATTTTGTTAGTTTTTTAATTGTGTTACTTTAACTGAAGTGAACGTAATATACTTTGTAAGGTTTTAGTTTAAACTAACAAAGTTTTATTTTAATTTGCCTTTTTCTATCTGTTCTCATTTCAACTTCCCGTTAGAATAAGCGCACGTTTCAGCTTTATGCTAATTTGAATAGGAGCCAAGTTCTATTTAAGCGAGAGGTGAGTAAGAGAGCTTTTAGTCTCAGACCACTGTTACTCTGTTCGACGACCAGCTAGTATTTAAATGCTAAGCCTTAGTGCTGTTACGCTATTACTTATTGAAGTAATTCTAAGTGCGTTAGTATTAGTTAAATCTTGCTACGTACCATTTAGCATAGAGGCCAACCTCGCGTGCATAGCTCTGTGAGCAACGGTTACTTAATTTTCTATTTAAATTTAGTTTAAATTATTTGATTGTTCAGTTTAAGACCCAAGTGCGGTCATTATTTTCTGTATCCCTCCCGAGTTGGGAAGTGGCTGTATATAATTATGGGTTTAATAAAAGAGGCTTTTAAATCCCTCTAAAGTGCAGTTGTTCTACCACTTAACCACAGTTTTCTACCACAAAACATAGCTGCATTCAGCTCCCTGTTCAAGATCAGGACTTAAAGATTTACACGAAGATGTTCGCCAGGAATATGCACCGAACACCCACTCCTGAGAACTTTACTTATTTGATAGTGTTTGATTTCCTTAGTGTTCTTATATAAAAAGATAAAGCTACCGCGGTAATTGGTCCAGCAATATAAGAAAATTTAACTCATGAAATGTTTACTTCAAATGGACTTTAAATTTATGCCTTTAACTCGATATCAGCACACATAATTTTCATTTCGTAAGTTTAACCACTCTACATCTCAAGAAAATAGAGAAAGTAAGTTAAAATTTAATTATATATTATCGTATTATTCCTACTTCTTCACTAAAAGTTTTTTTCTTATCTCTTTTCTTTACATATTTATTTCATTTTACGTTGTTTCATTCTTATTCCACAATTTTTCAAACAGATTCGAAATATTTCCCAATGGAAAAAAATCCAGGTAGTCATCCAAGCGAAAATAAATATACTTACATTTATGGCAAAATATCTAGTGCGATAAAAAGATGGAAGCTGCATTGTTGGATATGTTTACATTGCCCCCAAAGGAAAAATTGAGAGCAAATGCATAAACATAGGTGATAAGAATGCTATAGGGACATGAAAAAGTGCAAAATCAAAAGCCTTTTTTTATGAATAATGCCTACGGAAGTTTATGCTCAGTAAGCAAAAGTAAATTTTTAAAGTTTTAAGCTGAGAAATATATTTCGAATTATCTAAGATTACGCTGCATTGCTGAATATTTAAAAAATACTTTTATTCCTTTTGCAGTAATTTTGTTTAATATGCTAGATTAGTTAAATCTTTCGCAGTGCATTTAATTCACAGTAGAACCTGGTTAGGAAGTTTTCGAAACGACCCATGTAAAAAACATGTTGAAAAGGAAATCTTTTTACACGGGAAAAGCTACGGCACTGTTGTTTTATCGGGACCGGATTCAAATATCGCGAAAAGCTGACGATTTGAGAAAACATTCGAAGCATAAAAATAATCACCGAAATGTTTACGATACGGTTAAATTGAAGAAAAATGCAAGGGAAAAAATAACATAACAGATATTCATAACATTAGTGTTACTTAAACAACTTCCCAAAGAAATCAGGAAACAAAAATTCGGAAAATTCCGTGCAGTGAAAATGAAGCCATGAAATATCACGGTATTATCATGGCCTTATCAAATGTATTTAAGGACGGTTCAACTAACTTCGATAGAGAGGGCTAGGAGTCCTGAGTAGCGCGTGTTTGCCTTCCGGCTAAGTCCCTCTCGAAGCTGTTACACTCGGCTGCATATTACGTGCCTTTTGATATTCGCCGGGTAATTTAGATAATTGTGTCTAGCTTCGTCTAAGTTTTGTTTAGTTAATTATAATTTAGTTCCTTATATCTTATTCTGAGTTAAAGTCCGAGTAGAGGCTTTCTGTAAGCCCAAGTAGGGGCCGACTGTTATTCTAATTTGTGTGAATAAAAGGATAATTTAACCATTTTCGAGTCTACTTCTTAGTTGTTCTGCGGTAAGTCACTACTAGGTTCCTAGACATAATTCACTAGGTTCCTAGACGTTTCATCTGAGACAAAGGGCGTGGAATCCTAGAACGCTTTCGCTGAGCTCGCAGTCTACCAATCTGCGTTACACTTACTCCTACTAATGCATTTTTTTTTACTTTTTAGCTTTATTATTAACCATCATTTTCTTCGCATTTATACCTTATATATTCCAACTGCAAAATTTTAAAAAATTTAAAAATAGCATAGCAGTATCCGTTTAAGGATTCCCAATGCGGCGTTCAGTGTTGGCATACATTTTTCTGTTTTTTTTTCCAGTCTTTTCACAATTCATCATGTCAATGCTCAGTTTTCTTACAAAGATGGCTTTATAAAACTTTTTTTGTGTTTTTATTATTAACCTTTTGTTTGCTTGCATTATTTATTAAATATCCCGTTCTTGGCGCTTACGCCACATAAAATTCGATTCAACTGCAAAATCACGAAATATTTATAAACAGTATATCTCTAGAACTTCCGACAGACAGTCTCGCGCGCTGGCAATAAGAATACTTTATTCCGTTCTTTTGTTAATCAAAAATTCGTTAAAACTTTACAGAATATTAAATATAAAATTCAAAATTCCTGCTACTAGGTGCACATGTTCGGATGGAGGATAACACGTTGTTCAAAAGTTAATGGCTTTAGTTTTCACAATGCGAGGAACATACATACATACATACGTGCAGATTCTTCATTATTTAATTTCCTTGAAGATAATACAGGGCGACTGCATTTGGTGACAACAATTTTCAAAAGTGATTTGCCGTTTATAGTGAATGACATAAAATCCCGTTTCAAGCACATTCGTGCTAACGCTTTTTTTTTATGGGATTAGCCGTTTTGCTAAGAAAACTGACTATTCATATGATAGATTGAGAAAACACTAAAAAAATATAAAAAATTTATACAAACCCTTAAAAATGAAGCTAAAATGACAAAAAGAAGTGGGCTAACAGGAGTGAGTGCCACAGCAGATTGGTAGACTTCCAACTCAGAACTTAAGGAACCTTATAAAAATCTTTTTGGACGATCGTTAAAATCTGAAATCTTTAAGAGTTTTTTAGCCCAAGAGAGCTATTAGTCTCGAAATAGGATTTTTCTTCGGTTCACAATAAACGACAAATCGCTTTTCTTTTTTATGGTCATAGAACTAAATATCACAGTAGTAATTTTCCAGACACTTGTAACATGGTTAATGTTTTGTTTTAGGGCCCTTCTGCATTAAAGAAAAAAAAAACAAGTACGATAACATTCAACAATAATACTTGAAACAAAATTGGAAGAAAGTCTATAGAGAGTTATAGGTATGGAAACCAAGATAAGTTAAATTTCCCTTTTTCTACAGCAGCCAAGATTGTGCATTATTGTGAACATTAAATGAGAGTCTAAGAGCTTTCTTGTAACATGAAGATAGGATTCTGATGTTAAACATTTCCATTATCCGTGTTTAGTTATATCGCCAGCCATTCCTGAGCACGTTTGAATTGATATATCTCTGTTGTCATCAATTTGATTGCATTTCGTAATTCCCACCTCCTTCTTCAGTTGAAGTTAAACAGCTGATCCCGTTCAGCGGATACGGAAATAAGACGATACTTGCTTAGAGTTTTGCTTTCCAAAACAGCAAAATTGTTCTGCGCCATTTTAGAGAACTACATTTAAATAAATACAATGAATAATGATTAAAGAAAAAGTAACAGTTTTACCATCTAGTAAAGATGACGCACCGTGTGAAACGGAGTAAGGAAGGCGCATCTTTATTTGGCGTCAACAGTAGGTGATAGGTGATAGGTGACAGCAGGGCCGTGCATCAACAGTAGTAACCCGGGGTAACCGTGCGGCCAAGGGATGCCGCCATGACGTAATAGAACAACAGATGACGCAACGGGGCGCCTTTGATGCTCCGCCCTCGCCCTCTTGGATCACGTCACAACCGGAAATCTTGGATTTCCCCGGAAGGGATGTAGATGGAATGACGTCATTAAAGTTTCATTTTTATTCTGTGGCAACGATAATATGTTTTCAAAGATTTTATTTTTTGTGTGGCAAAGAAATTTTTTTTTATTTTTGCGGAGTCCAACGAGTTCTTGAACCACGTGTTTGGAATCACCTCACTTTTAATTTATTATTTTAAATACCTGATTAATTTTAATTGGTTTTAGTTATCAACTCGTTTTAATTACTTAATACGCGATTATTTTTAATTACTTACGCTCTTTAATTATTTTTACATATGATTAATTTTGATTATTTAGTATGTCATTATTTCTAATTATTTTCAATTTAATGCAATGATTTTAATGAATAAAATTTAAGTAATTGCACGAGTTTTAAAAGCAGCCGCACAGCTTGGATTCGAACCTGCAATCTTTAGTATGAAAGGCAAATGCCCAAACCAGTATAACAAGGTAAAAATGACCAGCAACTGTGGTATCCTTCATGCACGGAGTAAAAAGCTAATTCTTTGACAATATAACAATGATGCATCCACTGAAAAACCTTCGAAATCGATCACTATGAGAGAAGACATGTTAGCCATTCGATGTGTCAAACTGAAATGAACTATCGGGGCTGGTAGACATAGTATTTATCCCCAACAAAGAAGCCTGTGCGAAGGCGGAGCGTTTCGCTTGTTTCAGGTCGTAAATCAATCAGCAAGTAATTGAAAGGTGTTGAAGTAGCATCCTGAAAAATTTCTTGAAAGGCCTTTACTTTTCCGGGGAACATTTGTCTAGCTAAATGCATAATTTGACTTTTATCTCTAGGGTTTTTGTATAGGACAAGGTAAGGGGAATTTAAATGAATATTTCTCATCTCCTTGCCTTGGTGAAAAAGATTTTGCATTAAAACGATTGAAAGGTTTCGGCGATGACTTCCTTTTGTAAAAAGTTTACTTAAGCCAGTATCGCTAGCTAATTCAGACATTAAATCGTCTATGACAATTAAAGTATTGACGTCTATGACAAATTATAACAACTTTATTTTTTAAAACTCATGTTTATACCTTAACTTTTTTTGACAAATTGAAATATTTGGAAATCATGATTCTTTCCAGCTAAAGCTGATACATTGAGTTCCATGCAGAGTCCTTGACATCGTTTAATAATAAAATAAATACAATAATGTCCACATACATCAGAGGTTAAACTCTGAAGCGAAATCTTGTTCCAGCAAACATGACGATATTTCTTGACAAAGGATGTGTATCTTTTCCATATACTTCAGGCGGGAGTCCAGAAGAGTAAACAAATTCCAAAATCTGTTTCTCTGCAGTGTAGACAGCTAGCCAATGAGTTCCTTTTTCATCATGTTTATTAGTATTGAGCACCAGTGCACCGCAAAAACTTTGAATCACAGGTATTTTGTCACAAAGGAAAACACCTGCATAATATCTCAAAGAAATAAGATCTCCAGATAAGATTTGATGAATCTGTGATGAATTCATCAGTTTCCAAAGTCATACAGAATATTTCGAGCTTTTTTGATTTCTATCAAATTTTCAAATTCATTGTACACTAATAACGAAACGGTTTGTTGTAATGGAGCCCCAAATTCTATTTCTAATCTTAAGTTGCTGTGTCGAACTAGATTTAAATGAGAGCCATCACAAAGGTCAGGTGACAGGTCTAAGCGAAATAAGGAATATCCTTTTGAAAATTCTGATCTGGAAAGGTACAGTTCTCTGTCGTCTGCATTCATAAATAAATTTTGATAAGCTCGTAGGAAACGATTTTTGTCAAAATTAGACTGCAGAGGATTATGAGGTACCGGTTAGCCGTCCACATAAACGCCGATAAAGTTCATATTATAATGTTTGAATTCAAAAGGAGCCTTTTTATAGTTTCCGTTAAAGGCATCATTATCGACACATGCCACCACAACACGAATAGGCATTTGACCTATGAAAATATTGTCTTGAATAAAACTCATATTTCCCGTTTGAAAGCAATAGGCTTTGCAGAGCACTCTGTTAATAGGATATGTGGCTGTCGATTTTTCTAGGCTTTTTGCATGTCTTAGCACAACACCCGGACTGACTCTCACTTCCCTTACTAACAAAGACGTTTGGTCAAGTAAAACTTTAAATTCACCTTCGCTCAATAAACAAAATTCAGGTTTGCTGCGTATGAGTTAAATTTTTATATCCACCATATTCAACAAAAGTCTTTTCTGATGAAACACATCCAAATGCCATCGGCCAATCATATCGACCGAGGCACTCAGTTTAAACATTTCTGCTTGTTGTTTGAATCCTACATTCGTATATCTTGAGTATCAAAAACATTCATACGTCCTGCTTATCTTTGAAAAACAATTCTGGTGACAGTTGAAACGTTTTCGTATAAAAACCGTGATTCAGTAATTTTTCTATCATGGCTCTGTAGAGATATGTGTTATTACTGGTGGAAACGAATCTTTCATTTAAAATAATATCAACTTGAGAAAACATGGAATGTAAAAGGAGATTGACAGGTCCCACTTTACTTTCAGCCGTGATTGGCTAGCTATCATTTTTTTTTAATTTTCACTTTGACATAGATTTGTGTCTGTGATAAGTCAAAGTAGATGTCTCCTCTTCCAGAAACATTGAACTCGACAGGACTTCCTTCCGATACATAGGCTAATTTATCAAATTCAACCCACTGACCTTTTTCTATAACTGTTTGTGTGGGAGGTAAAGAAAATAAATCCAATTCCGATTTTGCGCATTCCGGAGAATCTTTTAACAGAAAAGCCATTACGAGTCAAAAATATCACGTCGTTGCACCTTCCTGGCTCTAGACGAAATGAAGTGTTTGGGGGTTTTCCGCTTGCTTTTAAACCTTCCGTCACCGATCATCTCGTCTGCTTTCTGAACTGCTTTCCTCGCTAATTTTTTCCAGCTTCTTTATATCTGGTTTTGATAGATGCTTTAAAATTTTCTCCTGACAGTGCGTCATTTGCAATTTGTGTTTCAGTCAACAAAGCTTCTTTTCCAAATGTTTTAGCTCCACTCATCAAGAAAGGCATAGCACTGCGAAACAGTTTTGCAAAATATCCATCAATGCCATAACCTTTCTGTAAAATGGTTCCTGGATAGTAAGGTAGCCCATTTCCAGTTTGAGCTAGATAATAATCTTTAAATTTTTTCGTCCAACACGTATAAGACACCCGCATGTTTGATGCTTCTAATCTTACATACACAATGCAAATGAAATCAATTTGCAGATGCATGCTTCTTTTATAGATCTTGTCTTAGACGAAATTGCAACACAAGAAATACTTTGCCTCTTTCGAATCGTACTAAATCTCCATGTCAATATGTATAGTCTGAAAATGCTAACGGATAACTGGCAAGTAAAAGGGCCTGGGATAATGAGCGTTTATAATGTCTCCGTCATTTTCTTCTACGGTGACAATTTTTAACAACGGAGCTTGTACATCTCCTACAATTTGAGTCTCTACAAGATCGCAATACACATACATGTCAGGGAAAGATACTTTGGGATCGGCTACAAAAGGACTTTGCTACAATCTTTTGTAAACACCCGGCTCGAATCCTAGAAGTTCAGCTAATTCACCGTGAAGAATGACTTCGCAGTTTTCGTCTGTCTTAATGGTCATTTCTTTCGTGACAGGATGGTAACTGAATTCAATCTTATTTTCATGGGAGGGAATTTTCATGACTTTTAATAAATCTGGTATCGTTTCATAACATCCTGGAGGCACTCTTCGACCTCCCAATTTCCCATCACCCAAATCAAATCCAAATACATTATTGTCTTTTCGGACATTATACCAGGTGTAATGGTAAATAAAGTCCACAAGAGATAAC
Source organism: Stegodyphus mimosarum (assembly GCA_000611955.2). Classification (NCBI taxonomy): domain Eukaryota; kingdom Metazoa; phylum Arthropoda; class Arachnida; order Araneae; family Eresidae; genus Stegodyphus; species Stegodyphus mimosarum. The sequence goes on along the minus strand of KK121412.1, from coordinate 191,882 downwards.
TCCTGCTGACTATTTAAATCAATCGGAGTAGAAAGCTGAGTGGTAAATTGTGATATTTTGTTTTCTGGAAAAAAGCGCATGGAGCTGTCACTGATCAGTGTGATAAAGAAAAACATGTTTCGTTCAAATGACAGATAAGCAGAATGAACGGACCTTTTATAGCATTCTAACATCATCCATCCGAGCATTGAAGCTTTCAGAGTATCCCTGAAATTTCACAAACTATTCCATTCCTGCGACGTTTCCTCTTTTTTAAAACTTTTTCAACGGGATGATAACCAGAGTCCGAAACCTTTCGAAGTTCTTGTTTGTAAAAAGTTCTTTGTATAACGTCTCCTGCTAGATCTTTCAGTTTGTAGACAACAAGAATCCGTCGAATAATTTTATAGATTGTAAAAATTTCTCTTGTCCAATTTTGTTCGTATCCTATCTCAAAGAGCATTTTTTCTCGGCTCATGCGTACCGTATCTCCAATCTTTAAATCTGAAGGAACAGGTACTTGTGCTGGTTGTTGTCCGTACAATGTTTTCCAGATTTTTTCTTGATTTCGTAACGTAACCGATGCAGGTTCTGTTTTAATACTACGATGACATGTCTGGTTATAACTGGATGTCAATTTATGTATAACATCCAAATATTTTTGTGTATTCATTTCGGTAAAGTATTTTTACATTTTTGTTTTTAGAGGTCGATTAAATCGTTCTACGACAGAAGCTTTGGATGCATTATGTGTCGTGAGAAAAGTGAACGTTTTTTTTCTCAAAAAATCTTGAACTTGCATATTGGTAAATTCTTTCCCCTCATCTGTTTGTAATGATTCGGATGTACGTTCCGAAAATATCTTTTCGAAAGCAGATTTGATGGACGCAGATGTTTTATCTTTGTGAGGAATAGCCCAAGCGTATTTGTGAAGACAGGACAGAAAATATTTGTATCCATCATTAAAAGAGGCCAAGGATTGCATATCTACTAACTCAGATTGAAATTGCTAGTTTAAGTCTCCTACAATGAAGCTGTTCCTGGGAAATTTGTGCCTCAAAGGCTTGGGCAAAGTATAAGAATCCTTGGTTTGTAGCCATTTCGGGATGCCTTTTGTTTTTACGCTACCTTTTAAAGCCCAATGCAAAGCAGCAACACCCCCTAAACTTGCTGGACCTGTGAATCTCGATAGGACTGAGCCAGAGCTGCGTTCATTGCAGCAGTTGTTATGATCTAAGCGTACACTGATATTCATTTATATATATTTATCTAGAACAGAGAAATAATGCCAGAGTTTCTAATGGTCAATATAAAGATTCTACAAATAGGTCTAACACATGTACAACAGAGAAAAATGAATGCTGCTTAACACCCCAAAGGTTGAACAAGTAATGATATATATATGTTTAAGAAGAACCATATTTATATTCTATAAAAATCCATAGGTTTGTACTAAAAATGTTTTTAAAAAATTTTTGACAGTGTTAATTACAGGTTAATTCTTTTTAAATAAGGTCTAAACCCGGAGACAGTCATGAAATCGTTGTAAAATAAAATAGTATTTTATTGAGCATCATAATTATTTTACAAGTATTCATAATATTCAATACCAAGAACACCATTCGTAGTACAAAATTTGTCTCTTACTTCGTTGAGTACGTGGTTTAACACACACAGATTTTAAAAAATCCTTGGTAATGTAGTGAGCAGGTTTCATTAACATTAAATAGGATTCTTCACTCCAAATATTTCCGTAAAATTGTCTGGCGATGTCAGCAGCATTTAATCTCAGAGCAATGGCATTCACAGTTTTGGTTTTATGAACACGTTCTTCACAGTCTATGAGTTTGGGATATTTCAGTTCTTGCTCTTCAAGAAATTCTTCCAACGATGTCTTTAGAATCATTTCGAGACGTGATTTTCCCATAGAAAAGTCGAAGGATTCTGGAAGATTTTCCTCGTTGATAGTTCATCAGATACGCTTTCATAGGCTTTACAAAAGTTCATGTTTTGATAAACGAGGTTGGTGACAATATCACTGATACGACTAAAGTTGGTATTCAGGTCTTCCCACTACGTAGGCGTAATGCTTAGGCTACGTTTTTCATCTCCTTGAGCAGAAAGTTGCTTCAAAGTGAATTGGGAATCTTTATATGTGACTGCAAAGTTCTTGGGCAATTCCACATTCAGTGTAAGCAGGTCTTGTTCGTCCACTGTTATATTGGTTGCGAGAACATTCAAACATCATGGCTCAAATTTCACTCCGTGTCTTGTAGGATAGTAAGCTTTATCGTACCTGACATACTCTCGGATGTGTACAGTTCACTTTTCCCTTGTAAATTCTGCGTCCCACGAAGACATTGCTTCCTATATGAATGAGCTCCTCTGGAATAGCGTTTTCAGTAAAGGGTCCTTTGCGCTGAAAAAAAATTAAGTCAGTTAGTATATAATACATTAAAAAGGGGGTCCCATACAATATAAACTTAAATGTATAACTTTTCGCAATACATACTTTTTTTCTCGAAATAGGTGGTTTCTTCTGCTTTTCTTTTCATACTCGGGATATCTTGGGTGCGGACAAGGTCTTCATGGCTCAACACTTTATCGGTCAGTCGAAGCAAAAGCAGGTTCGTACACTCAGGGCGACAGCAAGGAAAGAAATGCGGAATGTTTCTCGGGATAGCCTTATATTGGGTAGGAACTCTATTTCATCTGCATGGTGACTGTTTAAGAGGGGGTGAGGTCATATTTCAAAGAAACTGATTGGTCCACAGACAAGTATCCATAAACCTAAGCGGAGGCAAACAGAGGTGTGATAGGGCAGACGTCATTTTGTAAGACAACATGCCCAAACAAGAAATGGATGATGTCATTCCAAAAACGTGGTTCAAGAACTCGTAGCCATAGAAATAAAAAACATTTCGTTTCCACAGAAAGTAAAACTTTGAAAAAATTTGGTTGCCACAAAAAATAAAAACTTTGAAAACATCGTTGCCACAGAATAAAAACGAAACTTCTGACGATGACGTCATTCCGTCTACGTCACTTCCGGGGAAATCGAAGACTTCGGGTTATCACGTGATCCAAGAGGGCGGGGGCGGCATATCAAAGGCGCCCCCGTTGCGTCATCTATTTTTCTATTACGTCATGGCGGCATCCTTTGACAGCACGGTTACCCCGGCTTACTGTCAACTGCATTTTAGCGGAAGCGCTTTTAGCAATTGAACACGCTCGTCTTTTTCAGCTGTAATTAAATGAAAGAGACAAGTACTTTAAACCGAAAGATAGATCAACGAATTTTTTTAGAACTTTAGGCATAAAAAATGTTTTAAGATTAAAAGTTGATCTATTTATAGACTGGCGAAAAATATGGGCCAAAATTGAAGTCATTGAATGTAGTTGAAAATAGTATGCAATAACTGTTATGCCTTTTTCGAAGCTGACATTTAAAAATTTCATCTATCTTCCCTAAATTCACCTGATATTCTTTCCAACTTATAAGCTATTCAAGTCTACCGTTAGGAACCGGATTCCTGAAATAAATTCTTGGGAAACATTGTTTGTCAGGTCAGCTTGATACACACTGCCAAATACAATTTTATAGTTTCGCAACTTGAATCTTAATTCGGAAAAACATGAATAAATAAATCTACTATTGCATAGCATTATTGGCCTTGAAACCGCAAATCTAGTTTCTACTTCTGCCAAAATCATCCAAAAAGACTTCCTGGATTGGTAAATTAAATTTTCATGAGGTTTCAACCAGGCGCGTCCATAAATAGCACTCACTGGAAATTAGTGATTTAAATTATAACCCGCATTTCTCACCAATTTATAAAGATATCAATTGTTAATCTATTCTGATTATTTATCTCTAGATGGTACCACGTGCTTTTTGCTTTTCTTCCTTTTTCTCAGTTCCTTTATAACAACGTTACATGATCTGTTGAGCATAATAGCGAGCAAACGACACAAAATATGGAAAGATTTTAGAGCTTTGTGGCGAGAAGGGTCGGATGATGGGTTTAAAATCCTTTTCACTGAAAATTGCAGTTTTCATTTATATGGGAAAAACTAATAAAAAACTGATCCATGACTGATACTGTGAAAAATTGATTTCAAATCTACCAGTATGAGGAAGATTATAACGTTCGTATCTTCCACAGTTTGACAAAGCTAGAAATCAAAGAAGCCGAGATATGAGTATTTTTTAAATTTTCCAACAGCTACTGAGATTTCGTTACTGAAAATAAAGTTGAAAATACCGTGATGCTTTCACTAATGCTATTTCTTTGTTAAAGACAGCTTTCTTATTTCTTACCAAAAAGTTCGATTAAAAGTAAAAAAGAGAAAATAAATAACTTTCTTTCTGTGTGTTTCCTGTACAATAGCCTCCGGCAGAAGCAGTAGAAAGAAGACACCTAATTCTGGTAGACTAGTTCTTCCCAGAGGGAAGGAGGAAGGAAAAAGAGAAGCTTATAAAGCGGAGTGCTCATCGAAAAAATATTTTTATTACTGTTTCCAAGAAAACCAGGCGCAAGTAATAAATTGCTTTCAAACAAACCATGATATAGTATTTAATTTATATAATATAATGTTTACTACTGTTTTATAAATGTTTTATTACACAGTTTTTCCTTATAAACTTATATACGAACGTACCAGAAATTTTGGCTATTCTTCTATTCTAATTTTGCTATTCTTTCTGGAGTAGGCAATAGGAAAAACTCAACTACTTTCTAATGGATTTCGAGCTCGGATCCTCCAAACTCTATCCTGATGTGCTAATCACTTGAACCACGATAAGAAGTACGGGGTAATTTCTTATATGTTACTCCATTTGATAAGGGAATGTGTAGAGAGGCGAGGTGCAGTCAAGCAAATCCATGTGGCGACGAATCATCGTTCTGCATATTTTTAATCACACGTCATTGTAGACCAGGGATAAATAGAAAGGGCTAGGTCATTCCTTTGTTCGACTCCTCGCCGACGCGAGCCTCATGGAGGGGGTTAACTGGTAGTAATCTGGAGTCACTGTTATGCACCTGCTCTGATTTCGCCCGTTTAAAACTGTAGTTTCATTCAGTTTGCGAGACGATTTTCTGGAGGTCGCATATCTCAAATTAATTTTAATCATACATATTTGTTTTCTAATAATGCAAATATTTAAAATAATTTCACGTATTTAAAATAATTCGTGTATATATATGTATATATATAGTTTTAATCAGTTTTCCTTTTAAATTCTACATTTAAAGTATCCTTTATGTAATATGGCTTCTTGTGCTGTAGCAACGTGCCGTAACACTTATAGAAATACGACAGAAAGAAATATTGTATTTCATGCTTTTCCAAAGGACAATTTGATTTTGACGAAAGAATGGATACATAAATGTCGAAGACAAAATTTTATTAATGTGAAAAACACAAGAATTTGCAGCGAACATTTTCTGCGCAGTGATTATGAAGATGATATGAGAAATCGCTTGCTTGGATTGCCACAAAGGAAACTGTTGAAATGCAATGCTGTGCCAAAAGTAAATTTATCGTGTGATGCAAACGAAATAACACCAAGAAACCGGAGACATTTGAAAAGAAAACTAATGCAGAGTGCCTTTGAAAGACTACACGAGTTAAGTCCAAAGAAAATTTATTTTGAGGCCGAGAATTCATGGATGAATACAGTTTACGAGTTCGAAAAAATATTTTGTGCAGTTCATGGTACAACTTGCTACAACGGGAAGCATGTAATTGGCTCTTTAATTAATAAACTGGAGAAACATTATCCTGAAGTTAACAGAGAAGCAATTCGTTTATTTTGCAGAGTGCGAACTTTTATTAGAATACGTTTCTTAAATAGAAATGCAAATGTTTTTTCCCAAAGAAAAGCAACTCAAAAGGCAAAAAAGTGGATTGCTTCGAATGTGGCAGCCAATAAATAATATTTCAACAGCTTGTAGTTGAATTTCGACTGTACAAGTAAC
>KK121412.1:112645-183525 GCA_000611955.2 Stegodyphus mimosarum | reverse complement strand
CCTTATTTTTCTTTAGATATTTTATTTTCTTTATTGGTTATTTAGCTTAGTTTAATTTCTTTATTTTTCTTCACTTATTTGCTAAGAATAAATCTGATTATCATTTATTAATTATAAATAACATGCCAACGAAAGGAATTTGAAGTTTTAAGATATCTTTCACATGTTTGAAATAAGAAACTAACGATTTCTTCTTTTTATTTCTAAAAACTAATAACTTCACCTTTTTATTCTAAAAAAATAATAATGCCTATTTTTTAGTTCGATTGTTAGGAATAATCACTTATTCTTCAATTGTAATTAAAATACGACAAACAGAAGAAATAAATATTTTAAGGCATCCTCTAGAATGCTAAAATATCACTAAAAATTAATAATGCCCTCTTTTTATAACACGATATCTGTTGTGGACATCACATGACTTCCTACTATGGCCTAAAATTATACACAATATAAATTATGCACATTTTTGATGCATTTCATTTCAACTTATTTCCTCTAATTTCATTAGAGATATATTTTTCATTCAATTAATTCAGTTCTCACTTCGCGATGAAGCAAAAACACATAAAATCTCAAAACATCTTCATTAAAAATTGTAAAACACAGAAAAACATAAAACACCAAATACAATTAAAAGAGTTAAAAAAAATTTACAATTAAAATTAGAGTTTTTATGCAAATACAAGGCAAAGCCTCAAGGCAAAAACGCAGATTTTTCGGTAAGTTTAGTTTGGGTCCAACTCGGCAAGAAGACTTTGAAGGTGCAGAACCTGGCTTAATTCACTATTCTACCGAGTTTGAAATGTAAACAAATGCCGTTTCTTTAGGCTTAATTCGCCATATAAATTTTTAAATTGTTGATATTTCTACAACTATCGCATGAAGATTAACTAAGGCATAAAAGCTACGCCGGAAGATAAAAACCACATAATTCAATAATTTTTAAAGCAAAAAATGCACTATTTAGCAACGCATAAGAATAAAAAACTAAGCTCATCGAGCCAGGTAACAGAGTGAGAATACATTTATTTACATGCGATTGGTGCAGCCAATTGCAACGGAAAAGTCAATTTTTTACTAATAGTAATTAGTAAAAAATTAATAGTAAACTATTAGTTCCCTCTTTAGTAAAAGAAAATAAAAGAATAATTTTCTCTTTTTATTTGGCTTATTAAGAATTCATCCCAATATTTCTTTCTTAATTGCGGCGAAAGTACTAAATAAAAAGGAATTGACAATGTCTTAAGAAAAATTTTCGAAACGTTAAAGGAAGAATAAATTAAAAATTTTTTCCTTTTATTTCTTTCGTTGAAAATTCATCAACATCATTTCATTGCAATCTCTTTTTTATTTCGTTTGTTAAGATATCATTTTGGTTGTAATAAAAGAAGAATTTATTTGTTTCATGAATTCTTCTGTAATTCCCTTTAAAGGGTTAAAAAATCTGGTGTTTTTTTTTCTAATATTTTTGTAATTTTAAAAAACTAATAAAATCTGACGTTTTTAAAATATTTTTGTATATTTAAAACCTAGTAATATCTAATAAAACCCTCTTTTGTATTCTAAAAACTACTAACTCCTTGTTTTCTTCGTTTGTTAAGGATATTCTCATAGTTTCTTCCAGAACTGGAACTGAAATACGATACGAAAAAATTCTAATGTTTTTAAGACACCCAACGGAATGTTCTTAAAAGCTAATAAGGAACTAATAACTCTCTCCTTTCATTCCAAAAAATTAGAAACCTTACTTTCTTTTTTGGCTAAGAATCCGTCTCATTAATTCTTACTTCATTGCAATTAAAACCTGAAATAAAAAAAAAGTGCGAAGTTCCTAAAATATCTTTTTAACATTAAAAATTGAATAAGGAATTTTTAACTGACTTTCATGCCCTTTCTAAGCATCCATTGTATTATTTGTTTGGTTACAAAAAGAAAACAATTTTTCCTATTTTGTTTGGAAAAATCCTTTTCATTATTTCTTCCTTAATTGGAAATAAATTACCAAAGAAAACGGTCCGACGGTTTTAAGACAATTTTTTTAGAACATTAGCTAATAATTCCCTCTTTTATTTCCTCGTAAAGTTAGAAATTCCCTCTTTTATTTCTCTAAAAAGCTAGAAATTCCCTCTTTTATTTCCCTAAAACGCTCGAAATTCCCTCTTTTATTTCCCTAAAAAGCTCGAAATTCCCTCTTTTATTTCCCTAAAAAGCTAGAAATTCCCTCTGTTTATTCTAAAAGACTGATATTTATATCTCTTTATTTCTTTGTTACGAATGCATTTCCTCAACTCTAAAAAAGGAAGTTATGAATAAAGAAGAACTTTAACATGAAAAATGTTAAATTCTAAAAAATGAAAGAATGAACTTAATAATTCATTTTTTCATTTTAAAGATTAATATTTCTTCCACTTTTTATTTCGCTTATTAAAAATACGTCTCATCACTTCTTCCTTACTTACAACTAAAATGAAAAAAAAAAATCTGATGTTTTCAAGATATTTTTTGTAATTTTATAAAACTGACTCTTTCTTTTTCTAAAAAACTCACAACTTCCACCTTTTATTCTAAAGGATTGATACTTACATTTTTAAACTAATAATTTCTACTTTCTATTTTAAAAGAAGGATATTTATATCTTTTCCCACCATTCTTAAGGATACGCTTCATCAGTTTTTATTTAATTGCAACTAAAATGCCAAAGAGAAAATGTTTTTAAGTTATTTTTTATATCTTAAAAAAGCAAGTAAAAATTAATAATATGCTCTTTTTTATTCTAAAAGAAGATATTTTACCTCTTTTTATTTTGTTTGTTAAAAATATGTCTCATCACTTCTTCCTTAATTGCAACTGAAGATATTTTTGGTAATGTTATTAAACTAACTTCTTCCTTTTTCTAAGAAAATAATAATTCTGTCTTTTTATTCCAAATGATTGATACTTATATTTTTAAACTAATAATTTATTCTTTTCGATCTAAAAGACTGGTATATATATGTAAAACTTAGACCAGTACTTTCGAGAACACTCTGGCATGTTATGCAACCGCCACTATAAATAGCTCTAGGCGCCATTTTTTTGTCAGACTGTTTCCTGCCATCGCCTGCTATATTAACGCTTCGCTGCTCTGTATATTCGTCTTCCCTTTGTTAAGAATATTTATGACGTCAAAAATCTAAATTTAAAATTATTTCTAATTAAATCACTATTAGATATGTAATCTGAAGATCTTCGTCTAAAAGAAAATGATCTGCCACTTTAAATGAATAGAGATATGGAATTTTAAAGTGAAATTCTTCTGTGCCGTGAATTCCGCTGCCTTCCACTTCGCAATGAACACACCCGGCCCCTGTTGTAACCTGATTGATAAGTTTCATAATTTCCAAAGCCCATCTACTGCAAATATTATATATATATATATATATCTTTTTTTATTTGTTCTTACTTTGCCTCATCGGTTTTTACTCAATTGCAAATTAAATTCCAAAGGAAGAAATTTGATATTTTTAAGCTATTTTTCATAACTTTAAAAAACAAATAAAAACCAACAATTCATTCTTTTATTCTAAAAGACACAGATTTTTTTTTTCTCTTTTTATTTCGTTTTGAAGATTGATACTTATATGGTTTTAAACTAATGAATCTTTCGTTTTATTCTAAAAGACTCACATTTAAATCTTTTCCGTTGCCTGTTAAGAATACGTCTCGCCACGTTTTATTTAATTTCAACTAAAATGCCAAAGGCTATAAAGTTTGACATTTACAAATTATTTTTCGTAACTTTAAAAAAAGGAATAAAATTTAACAATTCACTCTTTTATTCTAAAAAATTAATATTTTTCCTCTTTTTATTTCATTTGTTAAAAATACGTCTCATCACTTCTTCCTGAATAGCATTTAAAATGCAACGAAAGAAATTTGATGTTTTTAAGATATTTTCCGTGCTTTTATAAAACTAATAACTTCCTTTCTTTTTTCTAAAATTACTAGTTTCCTCTTTTTAAAACTAATAATTCCCCCTTTTTATTCTAAAGGACTCATATCGTTTTTTTTTTCATTAAGGATATGATTCATCAGTGTTTACTTCATTGCAGCTAAAATGCCAAAGAAAAAAGGTCTAATATTTTTTAATTAATTTTCATAACTTTAAAAAAACAAATAAAAATTAATAATTATCTCTTTTTATTCTAAAGCTTTATATTTTTTCGTTTTTTTATTTCGTGCATTAAAACTCCGTTTCATTAGTTCTTCCTTCATTGCAACTAAACTTCCAACTAAAAATTCTGACCTTTTTAAGATATTTTTCGTAATTTTATAAAATTAGTAATTCCTTCTTTTTATTCTGAAATCTAATAAATTTCCCTCCTTTTATCTAAAAAATTAATATTTTCCCCTTTTCATTCCGTTTGCCAAAAATAATCTTGCCATTTTGTCCTTCAGTGCAACTAAAATAAGACAGGGAATACAGCTTGAAGTTTGGAAGAAATGTTTTAGAACGTTAAAACGCAAGTAAGAAACTAATAATTCCTTCTTTTTATTATGCTTGTTAAGAACTTATCTCCTTATTTTCCTTGAATTATGACAAAACTGCCAGACGAGAAACAATCCAGTCCTTTTAGAAATATTTTCAAAATGTTAAATAAATAACAATCTAATAATTCTCTCATTTCATTTTATTTGCTAAAACTGCATCTCAATATTTCTTACTTAATTGCAGCTAGAATATAAATGGAAAAAACCTGATCCATACTCTCAAGATAGTTTTCGTAACTTTAGAAAACTAAGAAAAATGTAACAATATGTTTTTTATTACAATAAATTATGTTAATAATTTTCTTCTTTATTTCCGTGTGTTATATATGCTGTCTTTCCTTCGTCTATAGAGCAACTTACGACAGAGAAAAAATTCGATATTTTTAAGAAAACTTTCGAAACATTGAAAATGTAATAAGGAGTTAAATATAACCTCTTTTTATTCGAAGAAATTAATAACTCTGTCTTTTCATTTTTCAAGAATGAGCCTCATCAAGTATTTTTTAATTGCAGGTCATGTACCAACCGTAAAAATCTAATGTTTCGAAGATATTTTTCGTAATTTTAAAAATTAATAAAAATTAGTAATTCGCTCTCTTTGTAATAAAGCATAATTCCCTCTTTCACTAGGAATCTTTCTCATTCTTTTTAATTGCAGTTAAAATGACACAGGAAACGAATCTGTCGTATTTAGGACATATCTTGGAATAGTAAAAACAATTAAGAAACTAAGAATTCCTTATTGCTATTCGAAAAATGTATTAATTCCCCTTTTTACTTCCTTATACAAAGTAAAGGAAGTATTGTAATCGCGAAAAATTTCGGGTGTCATATTTCAACGAAAATATCCATTTTAATCGCCGTCGAATACCTCTGAATGGTTTTGCATGACATATGTATGTACGGACAGAATAAAGGTCTCTTTTCCCCAAAACGGATTAAAAATGGATTTGAAATGGATTCAGAAGAGATTTTTTTCGTGAACATATAACATACAATACATAACTACAAAAAGAGTAGCCTCAGAACGTTGGAATTTTGCATATGGGACTACTATAATATGCATTTGTCCACCTAGCTTTTTGGTTGCGATCGACAGCCCCCAAAGTATATATATATATATATATATAATTTTTTCATCTTCCGGTTAATGTTTTTATGCCTTTAGGTAATCTGCATGCAATGGTGGTAGAATTATCAATTATGCAACTAAGCCTAACGGAGCAGCTATTTGCTTACATTTGAAAACTTAGCAGAATAGTGAATTAAATCAGTTTTTGCACCTTCAGTATGTTTCTTCCGGGTGGTACCAAAAGTAAAGTTTCTGTTTTGTGCACCGAAATGTTTGCCTTCTTGCCAGCTGGCCGAATTGCTTGTTTTTACGTAGAAACTCTAGTTTTAGTTACAAAACTTATTTTTTAACTTTATTTTATGTTTTGTTTTTTGATAGTTTTCAATTTTTAATGAAGATGTATTAAGTTTTTGCCTTGCCGCGAAGTGTGAGTTGTATTAATTGGATGAGAAATAATCTGTCTTCGAATTTCAGGAACTGAGTTTAAATGCAGAAAAAAATCTGTATAATTGACCGTACAAGGGGAAGTCTTCTGGTGTCCACATCGGATTTTTTATTTTCAGTGTTAAGAATCACCATATATTTTTCTTTCTCTTTCACTGCAATTTAAATGCCGATTCAGAAAATTCGATATGTTGAAGACATCTTTCGGAATGTTAAAAAATTAAAATAATAACAATTCCCTCTTTTTATTTTATTTTTAAAAATCACGTTATAACGTTTTTCCTTAATTTGAAATAAAATGCCCAAGAAATAATATGTGATATTTTTTAACATCTTTTGAAATGTTCAAAAATCAACGTTTTATTCTTTTTATTCAGCAAATCTAATAATTCCTCTTTTGATTTCCTTAACTACAAGTAAAAATGAAGTTAATGAGAATCTGAAGTTAATGAGACATCTTACAGAATGTTAAAAAATTAATAAAAATTGAGTATCTCCCTTTTTTTTATTTCATTCGATAAAAATCCATCTCTTCACGTGCTCCTTAACTCCGACTAAAATGCTAGAGGAGCTTAGTCTGATGTTTTCGAAGTACCTTTCAGAACACAAAAAAAAATTAATATCAAACTAGTGTCACATCAAGTTCAGTGTGTTTTGGCTTAACGGATTTTTGTACTAATATATATATTTTCTGTTTATTTAATTGCTTACTTTATGTATTTTATGTAAAAGTATGTTGCAGAATTCTGTTGAATAGTTTTTTAGTAAATTTAATTAGTTTGTAAGTGTTTATTTTGTTTATGATCTTGTAGCTCTTTTAATTGTAAACATACTGATATTTGAATTATCAATACAAGATGAATAAAAAGCAAAATATGAGAGAAACCTCTCCTTAGTAATGATATTTAGCATCAAAATGGCGAAATCTGGAAGTTCCTCGACAACCTGGCGACATGCTGGAAATTTCTAGAAAACGCATTTCCAAAAAAACCTAGAATCGATTTTTCTCGCAATTTCTAAGAGTACTTGATCAGACTTATAATATATGTTAGGATTGCTCAATTATTTTTTTGTAAACTTCGATTGTATTAAAGAAAACAGTCAGTAGGTTCAGTCATTTATTCAAAGTCATAAAACTGTGCTCAGTATTTACAGCTTTATACTTTGTTCTGGAAGCAATTTTGGTGACCTGCGATATTCTTCGCGAATTAAAGAGAATTTGTACCATTTGTTGTTCTACTTGAGCTATTTATGGGTATTTACCTTTATGTGTAATTGTTTTTTATTATTATAATTTTGTTTCATTCGTAATTACTGTTTAAAACAACAATGTCTTCCTGTTCATCCTGAGTAGTTATTAAGGAGACTTCTACGATCCCAATAGTATATCATTCATAGAAATACATATTTAACACTGTTATACGTCACAATACAGAATGCAGTTATGTCACTTTCAATAAATTCTTTTATCCTTAAATAATATGTAGTTCAATGTTTTGGATGTAAACTTCTTTTCACAAAAACATTGTACCAATTTAGAATTTTCCAGCTTTTAAATTGCTGGGACATGGATCTAGAGTTATAAAAATTTTCTAAGCTAATTTTCAACGTAACTGATTAATGATGATATTATGATAATAAGTATATTTTTTGAAGGATAAAATGATATTAGATTCATACATTGGTATTTTCATATTAATCAAAACAGAGCAAACATACCATATTTACATATTAAAGAAAATTCAGGATTAAATCATAATTAATTTAACATTAGATTTGACAGCAATCATCGCAATGAGTTACAATAGATTGAAAGAAATAATAGAGTATTTAAAACAATAGAGATGTTCATAGCAATATATAGAGATATTTATAACAATAAGGTATTTAAAATAAAACTTGACAGAAGGTCATGCAGGATTTTACGTTTTACATTTCTGTCGCTTTTATTCCATCACACTTTAAATTTCACTATCAGAAATTAATGAGCGCTTCTCTGTTTCTCACCTTATCTGATAAATACATAATTCATACTTTACTACAATTTTGTTTTATAAATACATTTTTTTTATTTCGTACGTTTGGCCACAAATATTTTGCTTATAATGCATAGAATGCGCTTCATTTTCCTTTTCGTATTTTAATTTATACAGATTATCTGGAAATATAGGAAATTAATTGTGCTCTCACTAACAATTGATTCACAAAACTTCTAGATGCTAGCTAGGCATGTTAACTATTTAGACCAAGAAGATGCACGAGAGAATGCTATACTTCCTTACAATTTATCCGACCAAATGAAAATAAATTGCTTCGAAATGATGCCACTGCACTTGCTAATTAGATTTATCTGTAACTGCACTAAACGTTTCACTACTTTTCGAATGGAGAAAATTCATTGAGTTTTTACTTCCTTGTACGAAGTAAAGAGAAAGTATTGTAACCGCGAAAAATTTAGAGTATCATATTTCAAGGAAAATATCTAATTTGACCGCTATCGAATGCAATTTAACGATGTTTTTGGGTGATATCTGAACGTAAGGACAGCATAAAGGACTCTTTTTCCTCGCAAAAAATTATAAAACAGATTTGAAATGGATTCCGAAGAGATTTTTTCGTGGCGTCTGTGCGTACGTACATACGTATGCATGTACGTACTCAAACATGAGTAGCCTCAGAACGCTGAAATTTTGTATATAGGACTGCTATAACATGCAGATGTGTACTTCCCATTTTGGTTGCAATCGGCCGCACCAAAAGCATATAAATGCGTATATATATATCTACTCTGTTACTCCGCTCAGTGATCTCAGTTTCTGTATTCTTATATGTTTGTAAATTGTGCTTTTTGGTTTAAAAATGATTGAATTAGGTTGTTCTTATCTTCCGATTAACGTTTTTATGCCTTTAGTAAATCTGCATGCAATCTTTATAGAATTATCAACAATTTAAACGCTGTTTAAGTCTGGGTAAGCCTAATTATTATTACTATAGCAGAGATATTTGCTTACATTTGAAACTTAACAGAATAGTGGATTTATCGCGAATCTGTAAACTAAGCTTCGAAACAACAAAGATAACGCCTTCTTTTATTATTGCGAATTAAATCATGTTTAATCCATTCTGGAATTTATTCGTGGAAATAAGTGTTTAAGATTTACTTCGTAATGTTTAATATAGGTATTTTGAGTTTTTATGTATTTTTGCCTTATCGCGAAGTGAGAACTAAATTAATTGAATGAGAAATACTGAATTGTCAGTAAAAAAAACTGTTTTTTTTTGTTGGTTTGTTTAATTTCTTTTAGACATCATTTTAGATTTGTCATAGTATTTGCATAGAACATGTGGCAACGATTAGATAATTCCTCAGATGATATACATAATTTTTGTGCATTCTGAGCTGTAAACTGAATGAGATGTAACGCTGTTAAGTGCACCTAGCGCTAGAGTGTCGCTATGGGAGATAAATATAGGGAATTTTAAATAGTGCATTTATTCTATCGGGGTTTATGCGCTATCGACGAAGTAGATTTAATTCACTCCGAAAAGTTTAAATGAAATGCAATAAAAATGCGTATGATTCAATATTCCGTACAAGGAAGTCAAGGTTGTGGTCTACACATCAGATATTTTTCTGAAGTTTCTGCTATGGACAGTAAGAGATTGAACATTTTATATACCAGTCCTTTAATCCCACCGTAGACTGTTCTATTGCGTGCTGTCATTTTGTTGATCGTTTATCATCTAACGTTAAAGTAAAAAATCTTCGTTATTACACAGATTCGTTATCACACGTTACACATCAGATTTTATATAAATGCATTCTTCACAAAACTAAGCTAGATTATCTTTCATTGGGAGTAAAAAATTAGTTACTCTTTTTCCTCATTTTCCTGCACTTTTTATTCCCCGTCCCTCGGAGGAAAAAATGTGAGAATTCAATTGTGATCTCGCCGGGATTCGAACCATAGATCTTCTAATTGCTAGCTGACGTGCAAACCATTTACAGCATCATTTTAATCCAGTGTAGATGAGTTCCAAGTGAATATCTGAAACAAGTTTATTTTATGCATTAATATCTTTTGCTAATCTAAGTTAAAAACGATTGTTGAATAGCGATTGTTGGAGTTGTTAAGGCAGCCAGAATCGGCGCAATATTCATGAATTCCAACCCATTCTAGCTTCAGGTTTAGAGAATTTATAGTTGTTTTCATTTTTCATCAACAGATGGCGTCAGTAGCTTCACTTCCGTCTTGTTACTGTTATCATTTGAACTTCTCTTTCGTTTATTGCACTTCTGCAGGTGAAAAAGTAGGTTCTGTGCTTAAACCTTCGAAACTGCTCCTGCAAAATTACGTATGTTAAACTCAATCTTGTTGCCTCTCATTCGGTTAACATCTCCAATTACCTTTTACTAAGTTTAGCATTTGACTTGCAACGAATGTCTGTTAAATTCGTGTTAATGTTTTTAATAAACAAGATGTCATCATAGCTTTTACCTTCCTCTTTAATTACTGGGATCAAATATCCTCAGTTGTTAGGAGATAGCAGCTTTAGCAACTAGGATTTAGTTTACAAGAAGCTGATATGTTAGTAACTATACTCTAATTTTTCACCAGTTAATATCTTTAATTATTATGAGATAACTTACTAAATATCTTAGTTATTAGCACCTAAACTAATATATTAGTTACTAGGAAATAATATATTTAATTACTATGGTATAATTTAGCATGAGCTAATATCTTTCATTACTAAGAACTAATTGAGTAGGTGCAAATATGTTTAGTTTTTAAGAGCTAATTTACTAGGTGCAAATAAGCATCTAATTTGCTAGAAACTAATATCTTTGGTTGCTAGAAAATAATATCTTTAGCTACAATGATGAAATTTACCAGAAGCCAATCTTTAATCAGCATCTAACATACTAGAAACAAATAACTTGAGTTACTATGAAGTTGATATTCTTAATTACTACGAGCCGATTTACTAGGAGTAAACATCATCTTTAGTTACTAAAATCTCATTTACTTCAAATTAATTTAGTTACTAAGATTTAAATTATGAGAGATAATAGCTCTAGTTACTACGATTTAATTTATTAAAAACTAATCTTCAGTTACTGAGAGCTAATTTAGGATGAGCTAACATCTTTAGCTATTAAGATTTAATTTACTAGGATTTAATATCAGTAATTACTAGAAGCTAAGGTTCTAGAAATTAATATATTTAGTTACTAAGAAATAAGTTACTACAAGCAGTTACTAGTTAAGAATAAGCTACTAGGAGCTCATTTTTCCACCTGACCAATTTCGCAAAGCAGAATATTTTACATAAAAAAGTAACGTTGCTTATATGTTGCATAAATGGCCGCCTGCTGTATGGTTGCTAGCCAAATGAAATAAAATTTTGAAATCGGTATTCGCTTGTTTAACTGAATAAAGTTGGTTATGATTATTTCAGTATAGCAAAGTACACTGAAATAATCATAACCAACTTTATTATCTTAAGTACGGTTATTTATTGCCATAAGTACACGAAGACTGTACTGCCTGAGAAAAGGGATGTCTTAGTGGAGAACTTTCTGAGGGAAATGGGCTCGTATTCGCGTTACAAATGAGAGAATCTACGATAACTAACCATGCAGACAGCTCATTCGCCTAAGATCGAACCCTGATAGAACCAAAGTCGCTAGACAGACAAGGTTATTGTTTTCAAAGTCAAATCTTTTTCTCTCTAACGCTCGAGACAGTGACGTATCTTATCTATTAGCTCAGTGACTTCATTTTATTCGTAAAAGGAGAAGAAAGCTTGCTAACAAACTTTGTAGTATACCTTGGATCGAACTATCAGTATTCGTCGGTCTTAACCACTCAGCCACGGGTGGAGAGAACTGAATATGGCAAAACAAATAAGGCTACCTGGATAAAGGTGGAAATACTTTCCTTCAGATGTTTCTAAGGAATACTATTTCGAATTTAAGTAGCAAATGGGGACACCAGACAAAATCTGAAATGGAATTCTTACAGATTCCCATCGCTCTTTAGTCTTATCGAAAGCTTGTTAAATCAGTTACACAAAGATATAACTAACGTGCGATATTTTAATTGCTATGACAGACAGCAACTGTTTATTATTAAAAACAAAAGTTTTGCGGTTATTTCAAAAGATTCTAAGGTGCTATAAAACATACAAAAACTGTGGTCTAACAACGAGATTTCGTAACAGAAACAAAGTCTGCTACAAAATGTAGAACGTGCAACGAATTAAATTACTTCAAGACAATCTAAAGCAAAACGAATAGCTAGGAACAAAATTAAATTCTGTGTAATCAATCAGGCTGAAGCGGATAAAAGCTTTAAAGCGAATATTTATTTTATTTAAGCACTAAGAAGTCAGCAAGTACTCTGCGCAGAATAATAGGAATGAAAGGTTGTAAAGGAAAAGGTCTGCGCAGGGTAAAACAAGGACTTGCAGTAAAGCAGCTTCAATAAACAACCTGCAACTAAACTCATGAATAAGACAAGTTTCGCAAAAACGAATTGTCATAAATGTATTCAAATTTTGAACAATTAAACGAAGTATAATTATGTGAACTTATTGCGAACATAATTTTAAAAACAAAATTTAGATTACTGTAAAAATTATTTACCATACCTGTATTTAATCAGGGGTAAATGAGGCTTTTGTACAAAGGATGCCCCTTTTATGGGGCCTACAAATCTTCCTAAATTAATTAATTAATTATTATTAGATTAAGACAAAGTACACAAGATTTACTTTCATAATAGGAGGGAGAACTTTCTAAACAAAACCGACTGACAGATTACACAGAGAAAAAAGCACAGAAGTTCCCATGCAGGAGGCCCTTTAAGCCAGATTTGAACCCGGGACAAACTTCCAGTTATCGGCAACCTTACCGGTTCGGCTTAGTTCCTATACTATTCAATTTATGTGAAATTTGATGTACCTTTCTCCGATGTAGATTTAAAAAGATGCAGCAAGAACAAAATTTTGAAAGTCATACTTCAATTTTTCATGAATTTCTTTTAAATGGGTTATTATTATTTTACTCTCCTTGACAAACATTGCGTTAAGTCACTGTATATATTTCACAACTTTTTAAGTAGAAATACATTAATAATTAATTATAGAAGTAAAAATAATTAATGAAGTCAATTATAGAAGTAAAAATAATTAATTAAGTCAATTATAGAAGTAATAATAATAAGTAAGTTAATTATAGAAGTAATTATCTTCCTTAGCTCAGAAAACCGTTAGAAGAATTGATTGCTCCGCTGTAAGAAGAAACTCAATTTTTAATTCAACCTTTTTATTTATTAATCTGATTATTTAATTAACAAAAATTTTTGCCTTTGCTGTAACATTTAATTTGTTTCTGTAACTTATTTAATATGGGTTCATAATCAAAAAGAATCTTATTTTTTGGGTTTTTTCTTTATTTTTTATGCAGTTATATCTAGGAAAAACAAATCTGGTTGCAAATATGTGATATATTTTCCACAAAGCATAATAACTGAAAACGTAGGGACAGAACCTAAAATAGTTTAGATTTTAACGTTCGCTCAGAAGGAATCTGGGACAAGCTATCACAGTTTGTTTTATATAAGTTTAATAATGGTTTAACGGAATAAATTATCAATGGAGATAGATGGTCCAGGTGGAATAGAAAACTTTTTATAGGATACTAAGATGAATATATATTTAGACTAAAATAGAAAACCATTTAAACTTTATTTCTCTTAATGTGATTCGTGTATAATGCCAGAAATAAGAATCTATTCTATAACCTCTGTTAAAATTAAAACTCCGTAGTTTAACAATTGGTCGGTTACTTTAGGAAGACTAGCAGACGAGCTGAACGTGAGTACCAGTTCATGCTCAGCTTCTTTCGAAAAATAAGGGCGCAGAGTGATGGAATGAAAAGGCGCTTTTCGGGACCAAAAGTTTTCTGTTTCTCAGTCCTGTTAACATTCGTTTATGTACAGGATTTGGCGCTTTGGCAATAGCATGGAGAATTCCATTTGGTTCTCATTCTTGGCAACCATTCATTCTTAAATCTCTTTCAGTTGCGCTTTTCCAAAAGTCAGACTCATCAAAATTTAAAAAATTGTGGAAATTCTAGAATATATTATTAAGGGCAAAATGTTTCAATCAGTACTGTTGCAAGTAATAAATCACGTGAAATTTTAGTTGCAGTTTATGCTGTTAGCCATTAAAAATCGTTTTTTTGGTGCAAGATGGAGACAACGTTTTTCCAGCAGGATGAGTTTTACAAATGAGCATCATTTCGCAAAGCATTCTTACAAAAAATTTGTTGAATCGTTTAAATTGGCCTTTCCAAATGTTTGTGAATCTATATGACAGCGATTTTGAGTTTGGTAGCCTGATTTCTAGAGACTAAAAACGATCATTATAAGAAATGAAAAAGTCAACCCCTCGTCTTTGTTAACTTCTAACAAAATGGACGAAGTCGGAAATAAAATTATTCAATAAAAAGAAAAGAAGGCGAGAACGATGGCATCGCAATCAAATTTATGATTTGTGAAATAATGCTCAATCATAAAACTTCATTCTGCTCGGAAAAACCTCATTTTAATCGTCCATGATTTTTCAGAACAAACGATTTTTAAGCTAATAATATAAGTTGCGACTAATTTTTAAGTTATATGTTACTTGTACAAGGATTCATTCATTTAGGCAGTTTGCCATTATTGTCCATTTTGGAATTTTCACAAGTTTTGAAAATTTGATATGCGCTACTTCTAGATCACTCTGTACAGTTCTTCATTTCAGACGCACGGCGAAGCAATTTCAGACCAAAAAAAAATTGTTACTTTTACTGAGCAATGATATGGGCTTAACTGAAAATGACAAGACCATCATTTAGTCCATAGCGATGTTAAAGGCCAAATAAATAATCAAGAGATTCACTTAGCTCCCCTTTATCAGAGACAGATTGTAGAGACATTAGGTTTATTTCGAAGCAGGAGTCATGAAAAATGTGCAACGCCTTCGCCGGGAATCGAACCACGGACCTCTCAATTACGCGTCGAGCATGCAGATCACTACACCACGAAGGCATGCGAAGAAGGCGGGAGAAATACCTTATAAGATTACTATAATTTCTGGAAAATTTCTGATCGATATTAAATATGAATCGGATGTCGATATTAAGAAGCTTGATTATAGCTACGTTTTAACAATTAATAAATATTACAATGAATAATATTAAATTAAAACAATAATAAATTTAATAATTAAATTAAAAGGATATTTTTTCAATTATTTAAATCATAATATAATTTTTTGATAGAGCTATTAGTAAGTCATTTTGAACTTTACGTATAAGCCGACAGTCAAACTTCAGTAAACATTTAGCTAAAAATTATCACCTGATACATAAAATATACAGTAATTCTTTATTATAGGTAAAAAATTAGATAATTATATAATAAGGAAAAGAACATTTCGAAACTTTTCAGACTGCACTAAACATTGTTTCGTGATTCACACTTTCAGAACAATTGCTGTAACAGGTAAAAGTATAATGAATTTTAACAAATAACAAAGAAGCTTTCCCATATATTTTAGCTTATGTTAAAATAGCACATGCTTTCCACACTCAATCAATTATTATTCATCATTTCGATTACTGTCATGAAGTTAAACCTAATTATGCAAATGACTAGACAATCAAAGTGAAATTCGTGCCAGACTTACTTTCGAATTTGAGGCATGAGAAGCCTGTTGGCAGCTGAACAGCGCTCCTGACATTTCTTCCGCACTATCTTCAATTTATCTCTTACTTCTGGGCTGTCGTGACCTTTGCCCACGTGAATTAGAAGATCCCTGAAAGTGGCTACGAGGCTGTTCAATTCTTCAATGACCTGAAATGAAATGGTACATTTTTAATGAACTCCTCCTTCCAAATCTGTCACTTCACTCAATTAGCCACAGGCTGGCATCAATCACTAAATCACTCAGAGATAGTTATCCTCCTCTGCTCTTCCATTAAAACATCATCATTCGTTTCAATCAAGAGATTTTTCTTGGAGTTAAAAGAGCAAAAGGTGAAGAAATTGAGTTAATTTAGTCTAGACGGCAGATGGTCTGGAGATAAATATCGATGGGCGGGAAAAATTCTTCGAGCGAAAATTCAGTGTATTTTAAAGGCTATCTGCTATTTTTTACACTTGAACTTGACCGAGAACAATCTACTGCGCATAAAACGGGGGATATAATATTCAGTTACAGTTTTTTGTTGCAAGATGTTATTATGGTTATTTGTTGCCGTCATAAGTTTAATTGTTGTAAGTTTAAATTTGCTGATACGTTGCGAACTTAAATGTGTTGTTGTTAGGATTACTAGTTCAAAGTTCAAATTTAATTCTTTATTATTGCAAGGTTGTTACTAGTTTTAATTTACTGTTATTAAAGTTTCTAGTTGAGTGTCAATCTTTCATTTTTTGTTGTTATTCTAGAATAATAAGGCTTTAAATCAGTTGTCCCAAATTTAAATGGTGGGATAGTCGATCTGTAAGCAGCTAACGGACTGGAATTTTTTTATTCAAATAAAACTAAGATTCAAATAAGTAGCTAAATTTTAATTTTAATTTAAAATTTCAGTTATTAGATATTTATCAAAACGTATATAAATGTATCAATTGTATATAATAATTTCTGTGGGTTACACCTTGTAATTGAAAACGTTCTATAAGTTTTCGGACAGACGTTTATTTCAAATAATTCTAATATACTGAGCTAATCACTAAATAACTAACTTTTATGAAAAATTAAAAATAAATAAATTATGGAAACAAATTTTCAAATAAAACTTTTCGAGTGGAAAAAACACTGAATGAATAGTGACAAGCTATTCTCAGTCCATATTTCTGTCTCTAGTGTTATTTGTATTTTAAATTATCATTCCCTGAGATGCAAAGATTAATGTGTTTTTTACCTCAATTTGTTTTGTGTTCCACTCAGACTTGCTGTTATATGCACTAAGTATGTATAGGGTAATTATTTTTAAACTGACCCTACTCGGAATCATCTGGAGCTCCATCTATCAGCTAAAATGCCACCGAATTGGATAGTCAATGCCAATGATTTTGAATTACGGAGGGCCTATGGTTCAAAACCATTTACCTCCTCATCAGAGTTAATTAAAGTGAGCAGAAATATGAAGAGGACTAATGATGACATGAAAAAACATTCCGTAAAAAAAAAGTTCCAAAAGTTGCCGATAGGGGGAAATGTGGTGCTGTTCTACTCTATGCAGCTAAAATTTGAGTGATACGCAGGTAAAATTTGTGAATGCAAATACGAGGTTGCGCAAGCGACAGCAACGTCAGTAAATTTATTCTACAAAAGTAAAGCATTCCGAATGCTACCTCGGTTCAAATGCGCTTCACTACTTGCAAAGTATATGTACTGTTAAGAAGGAAAACTTCGCAGAAGCAGAAGTGGCTCCCTTCCAACAAAAAGGGAAACAACTGCGCATGCGTGAAATATCTGTCGCCAAAAAGCGCCAAAGCTCGAAGCTGAATGTCGAAGTTGGTTTGGACAGGTTCGACCGTTACGTTTAGCAAAAGTTTAAACAAAGAATAGGTTCTTTGGTTTCAAGTAGCGATATGGACAATGGAAGTTCAACAGCCAGTGAAAGTGAAACTTCACCTAATATTTCATCATTTCCGAGTTTAAATTATCGCGACAAGTCAAAGAACGATTCATCTTAACCCGTGTTCCTCAATTTCCTATACACGTCGCGGAGGGGGAAAATGTCGGCTAGGTACCAAAGAACCGGCACATCACAGAGGGCAAATTCTCGCCAACAGATTCCGTCGCCAAATCCCTTGGCGAATGTTCCCTTTTCTTCGTAGTGGCGTTGCAGACAAAGTGGTTTACATTACGTCTATGGAGCCTTTCCTTCTTTACATAGAGGTTCTTTGGTTTATCATTATCAATCAAGGTTACTGCCGCTTTTCGTGAGTTTAGAACTAGTAACAACCTACTTAGAGGCCCTCTATCAATTAATGCATTGAAAGACATGGTTCAGAAGTGCAAGGAAATGAGGTCCTTAGCAGTTCGATTAGGGACTAAAATCATTGTCAGAATAGACATTCACTGATGTCGCGACTGCAGTCATTGACGGCACCTATGGATGACCTTTCCTGGTAGTAGCAATGTCCGGGGAAGAGAGCTACAATTGGATTTGAATCATTCAACGGTATGTTAAATATTTCAGAAAGTGCTTTACTTCAACTAATACCAGATCAGCCGTATGCAGGAACTGAATAAACAACGATTATGATAAAGCGTCGCATTTGATTTGATATTTCTTGCCAAGATGGAGGGTTGACGATGCTTGATCGTACATAATTCTTTGGGGACATGAGGCCTATTTTCACCTAAATGGCACTGTTAATACCCAAAACTCTTGAATCTAACCATCCAAGCAAATCCATACACTTCAAAAAATCCCACTGTATTCTTCAAAAGTTACAGTTTGGTGTGCTTTCAAAGCACATTCCAACAGTGGACCAAACTTTTTTAAGGACATTACTCTAACAATAGAACATACCTGTATCGTTACAAAGCAAAGGTATCATGATATGCTGACTAGATTTGTCGTTTCAAAGCTACAGTAGAGGTAGGTTCAAAAGAGGTCTTGTAACATTAATGCACATTGGACCTCCGTAGCATATTGGTCTATCGGTACAGTGGCTGTTGCACCATAACTTCGCAGAAGAAAAAAGTCATTGAGTTACTTTTTTCCCACTTGCATAACCGCCTCGCTCCCCGGATCTAATCCATGTGAATTTTTATGCGATATTGAAGTTCAAGGTTGGGCCCTTGGTTGAGTACGTACTTCGACGATCTTAAAGGATAACATATCACGGGCTGTGTTCAGCATTCCAGGTGACATATTACATTCGGACGTCGAGATGTTGTGTACAGGAGGCAGTGTGATTCGCGAGAAGGGTGGTCATACTGTAAGAGGTCTCTGCCTTCGCCGAAGAAGAGTTTTTATGGAGTAAAGTGCTGAATGTGCCCTGAAATATCTCTAATCCTTTGGGTCAATTCCTTTGCTACATCAAAGGGGAGTTGCAATGGAATTTTTATTTTGTTATTGATTTGTCTGATTCTCCTGCTTGCGTAGACCAATGCAGCGCCACATTTTTTGCCTATCAGTAGCTTTAAGAACTAATTTTTTTCCACCTAATCTTATTTCCCAAGTCGTCATTAATGTCCTCACCATGCTGGAATTCCGGCTGATAGATTATGTACGTAAAGGATGACTCCGATTATTGTTAGTTTAAAAAAACCTGTACTTTTAGTTGTTTGCCGAACTTTTTTTAGTTGCTCATTTCTCAGTACTCTCATTTAGTTGCTTCGGACTCAGATAGATTACAACAACTGCTACTGCTTTTCTCTTCTTCTAATAAACATTATGATCACCAGCAATCGAGCTGTAATAACCGTCCGACCTGTAAACAGAGCTAATTTAACTTAGATTCGATTGCAGGCGAATGGGCTATCTGCATGGAAATTTTGGCTGTTTTTACCCATGTGTAATTTGAACACGAGTTAATTTTCCTCAGAAAACCCTCCACGAAAGCAATCCTCTGCTTGGGCAAACAGCCTCACCTGTTTTACTATAATCAAGCCAATATCTAATAAATACTATATTTCAATCCGCTGCGCAATGAATTTATTTTATATTTAAATCAATAAGCAAGATATTAACAACAAACACATTAAATGAATTGCATTCCCGAGCAGCATAAAAATTGCTTCGGGGGTTGTATGCGACTCCTTTCTAACACGTCATCGATACTAAGATATTACAAATTCTTTTCTGTGGTTATAATTAAATTTGTTGCCGTTACAAATTATGTAAATAGTCATTGTAAGCCTTCCTTAAATAACATATTTCTTCGATTCTAAGATTTTATGCATTGTAAAACGTTACAAACAGTTGGTTGAGAATAAAAACTTCAATTTGTTTTTGTTTCAGATTTTAAAGCAAAGTTGTCTACAAGATTTAAATTTTTAAATAACTCATTTTTTCAGCACAAAGAGCTATAAGTCGTTAATTGAGGGTACAATTTTAGTTATTTTTGAAAGTTGGTTCATGAGATTGTCACACGCCATAATTTCTTAAATACCATAATTTTAAGAGTAACCTTGATTAACCTTGATTTAACCTTAATTTTAAGAATTACGATCATTGGTTGAGGGTCAAAGATTTAATCTGTCATTATTTTATATTTTAATTAACAAAGATATTATAAAGTTGCGAAAGCTTCATTTTCTGAATGTGGTATTGATTCTAATATGTTGCAAAAATGTTGAGGGTACAAACTTTAAAGTCTGATTAGTACAAGATGGATCGCAATACTGTTGCAAGTTTCAACTCATTGAATACTGTATTTCGTCGATTCAAAGACGACGTGGATTGTACAAATCATTACAAATTGTTGGTTGAAAATACAAACCTTAATTTGTTTGTATTACAGGTTTGGTAATAAGGTTATAGCAAGTTCCTTTTCCTTAAATTTCAATTTTTTTAAGTTCTAAAATGCGTTCTAATACGCATTATTGAGGGAAGGTACAAAAATTATTGTTACAACTATCAGCATAACACAAAACTGTCTACAAGAAATTCAGTACTAGAAAAGAAATTAACGTCTGATAACAGCAGCCATAGCAGAGAATACACAATAGTGGTTTTCATCCCCAATAGTATGCATATTTTAAATTAAAGTAACGCAAAATATGTTATAAAGAATGTAATAATAGTAAATGTGTAATAAATGCATAAGAAGAAACCGAAAAATTCTAATCGGCGTTTCTACAAAAGTATGATTTCCTTGACATTGTTTTCTTTTAAATATTTTTCTGTACTGCATTTACAAAGTTTTTTTTCTTTCTAATCTTATTGCGAAATACCCAGTGGCTACGCAGCGAGATAGATACCCCGCAAACTGGGTTTAGAGTTGCCAGAAAGTAGAAATCGCCCATCTGGCAATATGTTACAGACGGAGCGAAAATATTCTAGAGGGCATTCTCAGCGGCTTTCTAGGGAATATTCTTGAAGTTAAGTTAAAGCTAAATATACCCTTTCTGTACGGGAAGACAGTAGTGCCTTGAATTCACAGATTAGCTTGAGAACGACCGACTAAGTCGGAAACTGTACCTTGGTGCTTTCCCGTGAAGGTGTCTTCACCGTTATAGCCTCAAGGCTGTATTGTTGATTGTTTCAGCGTGTTTGTCGTAGTTTTTTGACGAATGTAAAAGCGTCTTTGGAACTGTCCTGTGCAATAGTGCTTACTGGAGAATCAGCTGCGTTTCAATTCTTCATCAAGTGTTATTATCAATTACTCCAAATCCATGAACCCGTAGAACACAACAATATTCTTCGTTCTTTACAGCGTATTCTTATTGTTTTGAATACTAGTTAAATTGATATAACGAAACGAATTTCGTTTTCTATTTAAACTGCTTAAAAATACAAGTAAACGGTTTATAGTATTCCTTTGCTGATCATAACTGGGTTATCTCTTTTTCTGCGTTTTTTTATCTGACCTTGAATTAACTGTGATTTTCAGTTAACAGTAGATCTCGCCCATGATATTAACCCAGATCATCTATAAGGAATTATTTATAATATCTCCTGCATGTAATGTGGTAGCACATCGAGTTAACAGCTGAAAGTTATATTCTTCGAATCCTAACGAAGACATATTCAAATTTCCACATTTCTGGCAGAGAAAAATAAAAGAACCTAGTGTATTTGCACATTGCTATGGCACATCCAAACTAAAATGTAGTAGTACATTTTTTTTCTAATCCAAATGAGGAAGAGTAAAGAAATTACCACATTCCCTCGTTGCATGATCGCATGATGCAACTAGTAACATGTCCAGGCGTTGAATCGATCAAATCTCAGCGAAGGTACAGCTGGTTTTTCCCGTGTTCTGTTTTAAAAAATTAGTTGCCTGTACAAATGAAGACTTAACTATACAGAATTCGTAATAATATTTATTCTAAAAGTCTGCATTTACCGAAACCTGTTGACATTATCTATGTATGTATATCAAGCTAATGTATGGCTTTTAATTCCTGAGGAACTCTTTTATGTTTTAAAATGCTCAGGGAAACGATAAGCTTAATTACCGAAAGAGGATGATAGCATTAGTTTAGGTAAACAGCTTATATCTGTATTTTCTTTTATTTAGTATTTATTACTTTTCATGCGTCTTACTCATGTTACCTAATTCTGCTTTTCGAAAACGTTTCCTCTCGAAAAGACTTTTTTCCGGAACATTTATCAATGTATGATATTTGTCTGAAACTTTTCCACTTACTACTTCCACAAGAGATTCGGTACTGTCGCTGACATTGATGGAAGATGCTTTAGAAACCTCAAACTCGGTAGTCACTAGGGTGCAAAGAAATCCGAAATAACATGCAACGCTTCCAAGGAATTTTCGAATCAAATGTTGCATTGATTTCCTATGGCGGAAGAAGCCAAGCTTCCAGACTCTGAAGTTAGAAGAATGTTAAGAGCTAAAGAAATAACAAGAAACTTCCACCAGATGTCTAAAAAAACAATTTGTAATGCCTCTGATTTTGAGATTTCCTGTTCAGAGTCTGTTCTATCCTAACAGCTTGAAAGTAGTTTTGCCCTGTTGCAAACATTAGACTTTGTACACAGTAGATGTATTTTCAGATGACGTCGATATCGTTCGATTACATGAATTCTGATTTTAAAATTAGAATAAATTCTGTTTTGATGACCGACAGTCGCAGATAACCTTCTTTGAAAATGATCAGTTTTCTGAGCACAAGGATAAATTGCAACATTATTCTCTAAGGCAGCCCAATCCCTAACCTGACCAAGACCATCAAATATAGTAACTCCTGATTTGGAGTAACAGAAAATACCATGAATAATTTGCTTGTTTTCTCAAGCAATTCAGTCTGGAAGAATATATTCATTTGGTTACTAACGTTAAGACCATTGTAAAAAAAGAAAAAAACAAACTTTAAACACCGAAAAAATAAACATCATTAAAATGAAGACATTGCGTGATAAAGAAAAGAACAATATTTGGAATATTAAAGAACAATATTTGGAAAAAATACTTGAATAATGCCATTGAGTAAATTATGCTACTCGCGTAAAATAATCATTAGAAATTTTATTTTTTACTTAACAAAGCTCGTGAATTCTATATATTATGTAGAAACAAATTATGCATTATTCTATATAAAAACGACTTCCACTTACTGTAATATCACCTTCCACCACTAATTTCATCGAAGGATGTTTTCCTTTTGTACTTTAGTAAAAAGCTTTGTTTTACATGGATGGCATGTGATAGGAATTATTTTCGTTGTCATTTTATAGTAAGCAAATTTAACGCTTTGTTTTTTACCTTCTCAAAAAGCTTGATTAATTCGCCATCCAGTTAATTGGGAGTTCTCAATATTTTCCTAGACACAAAAATTCGTGTTCAATCCCATTTATTCCACTGCTTACTATTTCTTGTCGTACTTCAGTAAATCAAAATAAAAAAAAAATAGTCTATATGTCTTCCCAGCTAATTGCCTATTACGAAAATCAACAGTAAAGGTGCAGCTCATAATTCTACAGCTCTATCCAATCAGGGTCTCACAAAATAAATACTCCGAAGAAACTAAAAGTTGTACGCAAATACAAATTCCCTTTCTCCTCCTCAAAATTCTCTTGCATTATTCAATACAAGTGCTTAAAATATTGTTGCGAAAAATTCGGCGGTTGCGCCTGTATGTAAGCTTTCCGGCATAGCACTAGGGTTGCCATAAAATAGTGTATGGTAGGGTTGCCAGATTGGCGACTTTATCGCCCATTTGGCGACCAAATTGGCGCGATCCCATGGTCCAATCGGGAAGCTTCTAGAATAACTTCCTGTCGAGATATTTCTCGAAACGTGTGGAACTTAAAGAAAAGCTATATAAACCCTTGCGTTTCTGAGTGTGATTAATGATTGTGAAGTAGTGTGATTAGTTGTGAGAATCGCTGCTTACTGTGAGTGCTAAGCTACGCGAGAGTTTTGTGAACGGAAAGCGATCGAGATAGTACTTTGCCGTGAAGCTACCTTTACAGTATAGCTTGACAGTGTATTGGTGATTGTTCCACGGTGTTTATTATAAGTTTAGTGTTGCCGTGAAGCTACCTTTACAGTTATTTACAGTTACAGCCTGAAGCTGTGTTGCTGATTGTTTCAGCGTATTTGTTGTAGATTTTCGACGCTTTTAAAGGTAATTTTGGAATTGTGCTGTAAATAGTGATTCTTGTAAATAAATTGTGCTTTTTATTGTTCTGCATCGTGTTTTCATCGGATACTCTCAAATCCGCGAACCCGTATAACGCAACAATATCCTCATGTACTTGAACACTCAATTAAAGTTAGAAAGGATTTGCTACTTCGAAACTGTATTTTTATTAATCAAATTGTTAAATAAATTGGCTTTTCCAATTATATTTTACGAAAACTAAATTTAGCTTAGTTAAAAACATGCAGTTGAATTCACGAAAACGCTCGGCCGCAGGCTGAACAGTGCAACTGCCCCCCCCCGTAAATGAATAAAAATTGTCTTGTTAAGTATACAGTCAACTTCTGTTTAAAAGGGTGGATGAATAAACAGGGTCTTGTTAGAAAGAAATATGTTTTCTCATTGTGGAACAACTAGACTCTTATTATCTAAAAACTTAACTATGAAAAATACAAAATGGAAAAGAAAAGGATGGAGATCATAAAACTAATCGTAATTCGAATCCACTATTTTAAGCGAGTTTCAATTAATATCTTTCAAGTTCTTTAGTAAATGTTGTTCTTTAATGTTATTTATAACTTAGATTTACATTTTTATCAATTTTTATTTTCCTGTTACTTGCAGTGTATTTCGCTTTGTCCTGAAGAATGATTAAGCACACGAATTCAAAACAAGATAAGATTAAATTCTAATTATACTAAGTAGGAACACTGGGTATCATTTCTGGATAGCCAGACAAATTTTCGGCCCGCCTTTAACTTAAAACCTTACACCAGTAAATAATTACTACTAATAGTATTAAGTAATATAAATAGAAGCTTTCGTAACATAATCTAAATGCTTTTTAATCTACTATAAACGATTTACACCCTAATTGTATTTATTCTAACAGTTGGTTACAATTACAGTTGGTTACAATAAATTTACAATTAATCTGAATTCTGGCTATGTTAATAATCTCAATGAGTTACACCTCGATTACACTTAATCTAAACGCTAGTTAGCATTTCTAGACTGCCGCAAGAATTATCATCCAGTCATCAAGTTGCAATACCAAGTGGTTATAACAGTTTTAGAAAGCAACAAAAATATTTGTTTGTTCTTCGACTTAAAGTTACAAAAACTAAAATTTTTAATAACTAATTAATAATTGAATAATGCTTCTTCCAGTGTGTAAATAGTTTAACTCCCTGAGCGGGTCGACTTTTTCAAGAAATGGTATTAAAAATAATGGTGTGTTCTCTGCCGGTCTTTCTCAAAAACGGCTAGTATTTTGACTGAAAGTACTTCAAAAGCCCTACATGTGGTTATATTAAGGTGATTCTCCCCTCCGTTTAATTTAGCACGTGAAATTAGTTTTTCTCCCTATGGTGTCTTCGGCGCAGGATTGATATTTTCTCTCCCATTTGGCTACTTTATAGTTTGCATACTAACATCTACGTTATATATTATTCGTAGCAATCAAGATATGTTTCGAATACAGAAAGTTAGTCAATATGCATCAATAATAGAAACTATGTAAAATTTCCACTTTCTTTAGGAAATTGCTTCGATAATGGTGAAAAATTAATCTTGCATTGCATATAACTATATTATAATCTACGTGACCAAGGAGCCTATTAATCGTAAAATCTTTCCTATCTGCTTTATCTTTGGTGTTGTATTCATGTTAAAAATTTATAAATACCCCCCAAAAAATTATTAAAAATCTTAAAATACCAAAAAAAATCTGTATTCTCCCTAACTCAGTAGTTAGCGCGTTAGACTCGAGACCGAAAGGTCCAGAGATGGAATCTCGCTAATCGCTGCTTAATTTTTCCGAACTTATAATATTTTTACAAGTTCTTCTTTTTGTCTGTAATTTTTCTCAAGTCATGTTGACTTCCTTTTTATTTTTCCTTAACGTCTTTCATGTATTTTTTCCTATTTCTGCTCCCTTTTATTAACTATGATGTGGAGGTAGAGGGTTCTTTACCCTAGGCACTCCGTAATAATTAATCCTTGAATCCTTGGATTAATCTTGCATTCTTTACAGACATTTTCTGTGAAAATGCTTTTTAAAAGTCCAAGGGAATTTATGAGAATTTTTTCCCGTATGTTCCAATTTTCTGAATATAAATTTTTCGCAATTTATTTTAATATTATGTTCATATTTATTTTTTAAATATTTGAAATTTGTCCCAGATTAAACTATTAGATTTAAATAATCTTTAGATTGCATCGTAAATTTATGAGTTATTTATGACACCGCTTTGGCTTGCGCGAAATAAATAGTCCTGTAATCGTGAAAAAATTCAATTTTCATATTTCAAAGGAAACATGCATTTAACAAATTCCATCGTGACGTTTATACGTCCACATATCTTAAAAAAAAACAGATCACCATAAAATGATGAAATTTTATATTTGGGACTTATGACTAGTTTCAACTTGACGTGTGTCCGTGCGTATGTATGCATGTATATCGCGTAACACAAAAACGGTTAGACTTAGAATGTTGAAAGTTTCTGTATGGGATTGCCATAACATCTAGTTGTGCACGACCCTTTTTTATTGCAACTAGCAGTACTATAAGGGCACTTTGAAATGAAAGATCATATCTCATTTCCAAACAAAATAAGTTTAAGTAAAGCTTGCAATAAAATGTGTTTAATTTATTAGGCATACAAGGAATTCATGTAATGTCCTAATCAGATTTTTCAGATGTTTCAAAATCAATAAATAAGTATATAGTTTGAATATCAAACGATCTCAAATATATGAGCTTTATTTGTTTGTAAGTATTTTACAATGAAGGGTAAAACTGCATACGGGCCAGTTTGGCGCATTTTCGAAAAGTCGCCAAATCGGTTATTTTCGCACGTTTTAGAAAATCACTAACTCATCATATCGCCATATTAGATGGTTGCGAATTTGAATGAATCCTCTAAACAGGCAAAAAATTGATCATGTAAACATGCAAAACTATCTAAAACAGAAGTTCAAGAAAAAAAAAACGATAAAGTATTTCAAAGTTAATAACTATGTATTTTATGGCATCAACAATATTAAAACTTTTCTTAATATATACCATTTTTAAGACAGTAGCAAAATGGAGTAAAACGTTTTAGCACGAAATTTAAGAAATTGTAATAAGCAGTAAATGAGCAATAAATGATCGGAAAGCATTGATTGATTTTAAAAAAATGCAGAAGAAAAAAAGATAAAATTCAAAATTTCGATCTACTGAAACATGAGCAATAGTATAGTAAGAAAAAAAAGTGGTTAAACAATTTTAATTAAGTAATTTATTACCTTCTTGACATGCCTTCGTGGTGGAGTGGTCAGCACGCTCGGTGCGTATTCGAGAGGTCCGTGTTTCGAGTCTCGGCGAGGGCGTTGCTCATTTTTCATCTCTCCTGCTTCCAAATAGCCTAATGACTCTACAAGTTATCCAAAAATATATTAAAAACTTTTTCTTTCCGAATAGCGAATGAAACGTCTTTGTTACTCAATTTACTCTAAATCGAAAACTCTTATTCATCAGTTTCGACTCAGAGATGGGAATTGAAAGAAATATGATTCTTTTCTAAAGCTTAAATTTGACCTTGGTTTAGTATGGGAGAGGAAAGATAACAGGATGTGGAAACAACAAAATTTCGATTAATTACATAGGAATAAACTGATTCATTAATCGTTCACATTATGCTATTTGTAATTATTAAATTTATAGTGGATCACTTGGTTAAGAAAAAAGTTAATACATTTACAGTACCAGGCAAGGCAATTTGTATGCTCTCCAAGCTTAAAGATAACTTAATGTATTTTAAAAATTGAATTTGTAATCAAGCTGAACTATCTAGGAAGCCTATAATTAAGTTCGAAATGGAATGTAGCTTGCAATTAAGTTACATTCATTCTAAAAACAAGAAATATTTCTTTTGTTCACCTATTAAAATATACCTATTAACTACATGTGTGTTTTCGAAAATATCCCTAAATGCAACATAAATACAATCCTTCAGGAAGATACCTTGCCACTTAGGCAGATAATGTTTTGTTATATTCAATTAAATTAATTGGAAACTCTGAATTTACTAAGCCAATTTTATGAGAAAACAAAAGGAGGTTTGTACATTAATAACTAGAAAGTTGTTCATCAATGGAAAATGCTAGCAGTCTTAGATAAAATGAAAACTAGAACGACATAAATGCAAATTCGTCAATA
The DNA here is from genome assembly GCA_000611955.2 of Stegodyphus mimosarum. NCBI lineage: Eukaryota > Metazoa > Arthropoda > Arachnida > Araneae > Eresidae > Stegodyphus > Stegodyphus mimosarum. The sequence goes on along the minus strand of KK121412.1, from coordinate 154,918 downwards.
AAGCATTTACAATTATTACAAGTTAAAAATAAGAGAATGTTTTAGATTATGTGAGTCTATTTGTGCAACTATATGAGAAATAACCGCATTTTATTTCGTAAGATTGGAGAATGTTTCCGGCTTTCATTTATTTAAAATACTTTGAACGTGTATCCATTTTAAGCTGCTTAGAATGTTATTAGTCCAAAGGGATTTAGTCCAAAGGGATTTAGTCCCGAAGGACTATTACTTTCGTTTTGCGATTTTGCGTTGAATCACTCTGAATGCCCGTTTCACTTTTCAAATTGTTGCCACTAAATGTTATCGCTCTGCATTAAATTTTAAAAAATGAAAAATCTGCATAAATGTATGCATGTTTCTCGCATTGTGATAAAACCTAGAGCCATCGAATTTTGAATGACGTAATCCTACTGCGAATATGGGCATCTGGAAGCCCTAATTTTGAATTTGAAATTTGCTTTATTATCGATTTTATGTTTTGTAACATTTCAACGAATTTCTGATTAACAAACTAAATGATTTCAAAGCGAGCAATGGCAACACTGTACGGAAAAAGAAAAACATTTTTATCTCCAGCGCACGAGACTTACGGAAATTCTAAAGATATGTTCATTTTAAAATGATTTTGCGATATTGATTTTGAACTGAATTTTATGGTTTGAGTACGTAGTACATGATATTTAATAAAAAAAGGTAGCACACGAAACGTTAAAAAAACCCGCCTTTGGACGTAATTTAAAATTTGAAATCTTTCAGATTTTTTTTTTTTTTTTTTTTTTGTGTTTGTGGTTAGCGTGTGTAAATGTTTGTGTGGAAAAATTACTTAAAAAAAGACGGATTTGAAATTTAAAATTTTTATCATATTCTGTTAGTAAATTAATTAATATCATTGTTACTATGTTACTACCTAGTTATCTATACTTTTATGCTTTATTATTTTTATTTTTTATATTTAAAACTTTTAAGGAGATATTATAACTGTGAAAATTATTTTTGTTCTTTTTTAAGTTCCTCCATGTATTATAATATTAACAAATAGAGCAATATTTGCTCCGTTTAGACTTTTTTATTATGTTGTAAAGTCAGCTTTAAAATATTTTGGAAGATGTAGTCAGAAATTATGTGAAAGGAAGTGAATCCAATTTTCATTTTTACAAATTTTCGTATAATGCATCAATTTGTTTTAAGCCATTTTAAGCAGTAATTTCAAGTTAATATTGTTTCAAATTAAAAATAATGAACAGAATATCATTCACGAAGTTCGAATACACTATATTTAGAACAGTATAAGACTTTGCTAGGAACCTGCTAGCGGCCGAAGAAAGAAACCTTTGTTAGTAGGAAACAACTGATTGAAAGCACGTCTTCAAATTATCACATCTGCCATTTATGTGTGGAGGAAAGGTACATCTTTTGTATGCGTATGTTTCAAAGCCTGCTTTTCCGTTCCGTAAGTAAAGCAGTCCCCAAGGGTGTAATTACTCTTTTGAGACAAATTTGAACTGCTGGCTGCAGTTCTTCAAAACCGTGAATAGAATGTACCAACGATGACTTTACTGAATGATGAAAGCCATCCGCTATTGTGAACTATTTTAAACTTTCCTTTAGAAATGCAGAAGATTATATGTACAGGTTTTTAATACATCTACAGCATTTCTTTTTAATCACTGTCATTTGACACAAATGCAAAATCAATTCATATTTATTTATTCCTTCGCATAACATGTCAAAACAAATTTTAACTCATCTGTTCATGGTTGTTGCTATGTGTATTTCTTTAATTTATACTATGAAAGTAAAAAAAAACAGAGCGATTATCTGCATATGTGAAAATAAAATTATGGTAAAATACTTCGAAGCCATCTCTAATACAATAAATTAAATTAAAAAAGTTGTGTTTTGTCTAAAATAATGATCTCTTGCAAGATCCTTTCCATCATATGCGATGATCTTCTACAGAGTGACAAGCTATTTTTCCTATTTAGACCTATGAAACTTGGGCCTAAGGCACAGATTTTATGATCAGTTCTTTCTGACTAAAAATATAGTACTTTGATAAAGAAATTAAAATTAGATTAGCTTTTATTAATTCGGTAATCGGAATATTTATAAAATGGGACTAATTTAAGTTTTATTAAAACTTATCTAATGATTCGAGAAAGTTCTTCAGACTCCTGACTAAGTGATTTAAAACGAAACTGTATTTGATATGTTAATCAAGTTAAAACATAATTGTAAATGTTTAAAAAACATTCAGTCTAATGATGATACTATTTTAGAGGAAAATTCTATGCATTTCAAACAAAAAATAACACAGACATTTTTTCTTTATTATGTGTCATTTGCCAACAACTGCACCATTCGCCAACAATATATATCCAAAAACAATAAAATAAACTGAACAAACATAAAAAAAACTTCCGTGCTTCTTTTCTAATTCGTATTCCGTTTTATTTATTTATTACTATTTTTTAATTCCTTGTACGAAATTAAAAAGGAAGTATTGCAATCTCGAAGAAAAATTTGAGGTACCGTATTTCAACGAAAATATCTATTTTGACCGCTATCAAATGCAATTTAAACGATGTTTTTGAGTGACATCCGTACGTAAGGACAGAATAAAGGACTCTCTCCCCCCCAAATAATTATAAAACTGATTTAAACTGCATTCCGAAGAGATTTTTTCGTGGCGTTTGTGCGTACGTACGTACATACCGTATCTCGTATGTATGTAACTACGTACGTATGTGTGTATGTATCTCGCATAACTCAAAAACGAGTAGCCTCAGAACGTTGCAATTTTGTATATAGGGCTGTTTAACATGTAGATGTGCATCTCGCATTTTGGTTGCAGTCGGCCACATCGTATATAAATAAATATATATACATATATAGGTTACTGTGAAAGACCGAAATTGGAGAATGTCGACTTTCACCGGAGAATGTCCACATTCACCAAATACGTCGGTGAAAGATCGAATATAACATTGCATTCTTGTACATTCGGACCCTCACCGGTGTATGTCGACAATCACAGATATGCTCTGGTGTAGGTCGAAAAGATAAGGCGACTGGCTGTTTCCCATAAATGCAGTTGTAAAAGCAAGGCCTCTTGTACAATTCAAAGTCTCATAATAGTTTAAGTTGTTGCAATTAATCAGATTTGAATCACATAATTTAGTAAGTTTTTTATTACTATTATTTTATTTTCTCATTTACTACGTACTGTATAATTAAGTAAGTTTTTTAACTTCTATTATTTTCCTTTCTCATTTTGAATGTATTGTGTGTTTTAAGTACTTGTGTGTTTTTTCGCGACTGAATTACGGAGAAGAATATATAATATTCTCATATATTCAACATTCACCATTAGTACATGGTGAATTTCGACATTCACTGGTGTAAGTCAGAAATAGGAGTATTTGGAAAATATTTCGGACATACACCAAGGACTATGTGAATGTTGACATTCACCGGTGAAAGTCGACATTCTCCAGATTTCGGTGTTTCACCGTAACATATGTACACTCTGTTACTCGGCTCAGTGAGCTCAGTTTCTTTATTCTAAGTTTATAAATTCTGCATTTATTGCTTTAAAATGATTGAATTATGTTGTTCTTATCTTTCGATTAAGATTTTTATGCTCTTAGTTAACCTGCATGCAATAATTGTGGAATTATCAACAATTTAAAGCTATATAAGTGCGGTTAAGCCTAATTTTTGGTTATGATAGAGGCCATATTTGTTTACATTTGAAGCTTAGCAGAAAAGTGGATTTGTTGCCAACCTAGAGAAACTAAGCTTCACAACAACAAAGTAAAGTCGTCTTTTATTATTGCGAATTAAATTATGCTTGATTCATTCTGGAATTATCATTTAAGTTATTAGCTAGTTTTTGCGTACAAATTGTAATTTTAATTGTAAAATTCTTTTTTTAATTGTACTTGGTGTTTTATGTTTTTCTGTATCTTTCAATTTTTAATGAAAATATTTTGAATTTTTATATAGTTTTGCCTAACCGCGAAGTGAGAACTGAATTAATTAGTAGCGCATGCGCATTAGGTAGGCGGCGCTGAATCGTCTATGAAAAACTGTTTCTTTTGTATTTGTTTAATTTCTTTTACATATCGTTTTAGATTTATTATAACATTTGAATAGAACTTGTGGTAATTCTTCAGATGCTATAACTTTTGCTCACTCTGAGTTATAAAATGAATGAGATGTAACGCTGTTAAGTGAACGCAGCGCAGAAGTGTGGCCATGGTAAATAAATACAGTGAATTTTAAAGACTGCATTTATTCTATTGTGGTTTATGCGCTATCAACGAAGTAGATCTAATTCAAAATTCGTTAACTGTTAATTCAATATGCTTAAATGAAATGCAGGAAAATTGCGTATAATTTAATATTCCGTACAAGGAAGTCATCAGATTTTTTAATTGAAATTTGTAACTCTTAGAAAAGTTGCGAGTTATATTTCGGAAACTCATATTACGCTGTAGGGTTGTCAGGACTGAGTGTTCGGTGCATATTCTTGGAAAACATCTTCGTGACAGCTTTAAGTCCTGATCTGGAACAGGGAGCTGAATGCAGCTATGTCCTGTGGTAGAATACTGTGAATAAGTGGTAGAAGAACTACACTTCAGAGGGATTTAAAATCCTCTTTTATTAAACCACAATTATGTACAGCCACTTCCTAACTCGGGAGGGATACAGAAAATAATGACCGCCACTTGGGTCTAAACTGAATAATCAAATTTAATTTAAACTAAAGCTAATTAGAAATTAAGTAGTCGTTGCTCACAGAGCTATGAACGCGAGGTTGGCCTCTAAACTAAATGGGTGCGTAGCAAGATTTAACTAATACTGACGCACTTAGAATTACTTCAGTAAGTAACGGCGTCACAGCGCTCCGGCTTAGAATTTAAATACTAGCTGGTCAGGCGAACGTTGAACAGAGTAACAGTGGTCTGAGACTAAAAGCTCTCTCACCCTGAGAGGTTTCTACCTTTCGTTTAAATAGAATTTGGCTCCACTTCAAATTAGCATAAAGCTGAAACGCGCGCTTATTCTAACGGGAAGTTGAAATGAGAACAGATAGAAAAAGGCAAATTAAAATAAAACTTTTTTAGTTTGACTAAAATCTTACAGGTTATTTTAATAATTTATATAACAAAATACAGAAATTTTAATTCAAGTCTTAGTTGTTGCTTGCAGTTACATTTCATTGAATAAAGTAATATATAGTTTGTAAAGCATAAGTACGCAAGAAAATCAAACTCATTAAAATCTTTTCTAATGAAAACCGCATTCAAATCAATGTACATTAAAAGCACTGGGATATTTTAAGTGTATTAGAACAAAACTTCAGCAAGTCAGTATAGGCAACTATTATTGTTCCAAAAGGAATAAATAATTCACCACTAATGTTATTCCTTACATATATATGTATGTAATTGAGGTTAATTGAGTGCAGTACTATTCGTTTCGCGCGAATAGTTAAAAGTTTTAACTTGCCGTTTTTACGCATATATATAATCCCATGTAAATTTATGTAAATAATGTAAATATTTTCAAATACTATTTTTTAATTGAATTCACAAGCATTTTGCATATTTCTCAACATTTAGTTTAAAATCTAAAGTGACAAATGTTATCTGTTTAAAGATCGTATTAGAAAAACTTTACATGCGAATTATTTATTTAGAAAGAATGTTCGCCTCAGTTTGTTGTTTATAAGCCAATGTATGTCCAAGCGCTTTCTTGGCGCTAAAACATAGCTGTCTAAACCGAAGAAGAGGAACACCTTAGATTTCTAATGAGAGTTGTCATTTAGAGATTTCCAGGGTTCGAGTAATAAGGGGGCACCGAGACATTTGCACGGCCGCTTTAAGGCGCTCGTCACGCTTTCAAGGTCGCCGTCACTGACCGCCTAGAACCGTTAATAACTCTTTCGAACATATTTCCCTTGACCGCTCAAAAGCGTTTGTAACGCATTTGACATAGGTCTTCTTGACCGCCTAAACCTGGCCATAACGCTCAGAGGGTTAAAGGGAAAGATATTTTAAGCAATTAGCAAAAGCTTTTAGCAAAATTCATCTGGAATTTTATGTCACGAAATAATAAAACTGTGGGCGCCTATGCACGAAATGTAATAATCGGACTGCAAATATACTTCTAGACATTAAAACTGCTGCTCGAAAGAAGGAAAGCAAATAGCAGAACCCTACTTAATGTACACATAAAGTTTAATGGGAGAAGGACTTAAATAAAATTACAGGTGGATTGAGGTGCATAGCGTGCAAAATTCTGCACAGAGAGCTGCCATATCCGGCAGAAACAACAGCTGTAATCCGGTAGGATATCGCCTTGAGATGGGCCTGGCTGACAGATGTATCTTCAATTCCATGCCAGAGTTCATCAGTCGTAGTGGCTGTCGGGTGGAGGCGTTCCAACCTTTCCGCAACCAATGACTAGATTTAAATGTTTTTAACTGTTTCACACCGAAATCGCGCAAAAGGCCCATACATTTAGATATCGGCAGATCGCCCAACCTCCTACGTCTATTTTCTACCTGATGCTTTTCTCCACCATGTTAGTGTATGGTTTGTTGGTTTTGCGAGTTGATAAATGGGATGTCAATCATTCTTTTGAAGCGACTCCCTGTCCTTTGTTTAGCGTCAACGGTTAGCTATTAATACTCTCCCAAGGGAAAATTGCGCACAGTGGGCGAAATCGGACAAAGATCCCCAAGACTTCACTTAAGTAGGTTATTGTTAACGCTGTAGCATTTTACTTGGCAAGGGGTAAGGAAATTCATTCCAACAGAAATTCGTATACCCGAACGTTTCGATGTTTTAGGAAAGCAGATTTCGGCTTCTCTAAATTCGAAAGCGTTAATGAGTGAAAACTCTGGAGAGCATACTAATCAAGGCATCCATCAAACAGCCCCTCTATCGACAAAGATCAGGACACCACAGACAACCAGCGGTTGTGCGTTATCTTTCTGAAAGATAGCGTCGCACTGGCCTCGAAGATAAGGCGCAAACACGAGCCTCAGAAATGTAAAGGCCACTATTCATATTTCAGTCTGTACGAATAAGCTGTGATCCATTGGCCTAAAGCGATATATCCAATTGCATTCCATACCGTCAAAGCGAGCTGGCAACGTTTGTTCTCCTCAGTGCCCTCACACACGGATACGTTTATCATAAGTCTATCCTTATACGCAGAACCGGAATTCATTTGAAAAGACAACATGATGCCACTCCTGTGTGCAGGGTCGATGCTCGTCGTACCTAGGCAGATGAGCCTGTCTGTGCTGCAGTGTCAAAGGAAACCACGACAATGGTCGTCGTGCTGGCTGGCCATGGTGCAGCAGACGTCATCACAATGTCACTCTTAACCCAATATTTATATTAAATGGGGAAAATATCAAAATTCGTGACGAAATTAAACACTTAGGTGTAATAATTGACAACAAATTTCCTTGGTTTCCCAACTTAATGAGCTAAAAATAAAAACGTCTCTTTGCCGCAAGATTTCATAGAATGCAAGAGTTTAATTGGAGTCTAAAACTAGCAATTCAAAATATGATATATAATATTGTAATAGAAAAAAGGTCACATATGCATTCTGGGCATTTCCTATTACAGAAAAGGAAAGATTGCTCATCAATAGTACACAATGATCTTTTCTTTCAATGAATCAAGAAAGTATAGAACTATTTCTACCTCCATAGCAAATTTTATTCTGCTTTAATATGCAGAGGATTAACCAGTTAACCGTTCTGAAAATCGCAAACATTTCGTGCCATTTTTCTCCTCCTAAAGTTGAAATTTTTGTGTCTAAAACTGACCTCAGAATATTTCTTTCCCTTTTTCAACAGCTGTGAAAACCTATTTAGAAGTTCTATTCAAATCAGATTGAACCGCGTACCTGTCACACTGAAGGACGCTGAATAACGACCCCCTAATGAGGACCATTAAACAGAAAGACTTGTGTATTCCTTAGATCAGATATTTTGCCCTTTGCCTCACTTCTTACACCCAAACCCAAATCTATTGCAATCCGTTACAATGTACTGATTTTACAATTGTCAAGTAACATCTTTATTTAAAGTGAAAATAAGTGCATTAGCTAGTAGTGCCTATTTGAAATATGCTTGAATTGTGTTTTATCATTTTCTTGATGCACTGTAGTAAAAATTATGATCCGTATATTTTTATATATTTAATTAAAAGATTTAATTCCTTATGTGAAAAAAATCTTTCTCTAGCTTAGATATTTAAGGTTCTTTTTAAAAATTGCAATTTTTTAATTTAGAGGGTTTTTGTTTTCAGTTTATTGTACTTTTTCTACAGCAAAGAAAGTTTTGATTATGTGAAGCGCCTATTTCAAAAGAGTAAGAAAGTAGTAACTGTTTTTAGCGGTTCTTGTTGAATAGATTGCTAGAGGAGTGACCATTCTTTTAATTAATGGACTAAAAATTCAACAATGTTAAGGAGCACATATTTTATCATTTTTAATTTTTAAAATTATAATCGTTGCAACTATCTTTATAATTCCATTAATACTCCCTTTTCCTTATTATATCCAAGAATAAATATATTCAAGAATAGATAGAATATATATATATATTCAAGAATAGATAGAATATATATAAATATTCAAGAATAGATGGAATATATTCAAGAACATACATATTCAAGAATAGATGGAATATATATATTCAAGAATACATAAAACATATATATTTAAGAATAGATGGAATATATATAGTCAAAAATACATAGAATATATATATTCAAGAATAGATGGAATATATATAGTCAAGAATTTTTATTAATTTGATAAGACTACCGTCATAAAAACCTTTCAGTCTCCTTAAAGTTTGATTAGATGAACTAAAATACTTATCTAAACTTATTTCTGAAGGTTTTGATATAGGTAGGTCAAAAATATGAAACACTCACATTATACCTTGTATATTTTAAATGATATAATTATGTATAAAAGCGAATTTTTCACTTTGTTTCTGTTAGCCTAAGCCTGTAAGTGTTAAGTAAATACCGAGAAAACGTATAACAAATTACAAATTGTAAAATACCAGAACTTAATTCTTAATTACGTAATTCTCTACGACTTTACAATGAAGGCATACCTAATTCTACTTAAAGAAATTAAAACTGTATTTGCAAAATAATCTTTTATGAGGTAGAGATATGTTATGAGGTTTGTTTATGAAATGTGATTGCTAATTATTTTGAAGATTTTTGCTATGTAGATAAAAATTTTATAAAATTTTGTATCAGTATTTTTTGCAAATGAAGACATACTCGGAAAAACTTATTCCGTATATCTCCCGCATATAATTATTCTAGTCTTCAACAATCTTACCGGCCATTTCTAACTCTTCAAGGCAAAATTTAACATTAAATCTTCACTTTAGCAGCATAGAAATCTTTCTCATGTAGGAAATGGCAAACGACTATTTTCGAATCAAAAAAGTACATATTATCGAAAATGTTTTGTGCAAAATATAATTATACATTTAGGAAAGAACTAAAAGAAACAATATAGCAATCCAAATTTCATACATTACTGTTGTTTCTTTTAAAATCCCCGAACTTTTAATGCTATAGCTTTCTCAATTAATAAGATTTAAAAAAATAGAAAGGTATCGATTAAAATGTAAAGTAAACATTAATAGTACAAGTTTTGAAAAATGTGATGTAACTTCGAAAATTTCAGTTCAACAATGTCATTCACAATCGGCACAATAATGAAATTTAAAGCAAGTAATATTTCCATCTGTGTAGGTAAAGTGAGAAAGCAAAACGCATATATTAGGTATAACATTTCAATGCTATTTAAAGTTCAGAGAATAATATACAGATCATATCCTCGGCCAATCGTTAGGAATTGAAAAGATAGCATTTAAAACTTTTAAATCCCTTTGTTCAATAATAGAAAGGAGAAAGCTGTTGTGGATCCCATAAGACGTGTTGAGGGGGTATCCATTCGACGAAAGTGGTCCCTCATCCTTTACTTTACTGAAACAACCCCGCTGCGATCTTACTGCAGCACCGCTGAGAAGATAAGTGTGACTAAATAACCCGTCAATCACTCCTTTTCATTTTCGACTCATTCTAGGGGGCTGGAAAAAGACGCTGCGACGTATGTGTCTCGGAGGTTTAAAAGGCAAATCAAGAAAGCTTTAAGGCACAGGTGAACAAATTCATGTTATAACGAAATATCATTCACAATATTTTAGTTCGAGAATTGCTGTAGATTTCATTATTTATAATGATGTGAAAATTTAAGGACGAGGAGAGTTTTCAAATGTAATGTCGTACAGATGTTTCCTACATTGACCCAAATAAATCCATAAGATTCCAAGATGCGAAAATATGGGACACGTAATGAAAAACGCCCCGACAAGGAATAAGAAAGATAAAAAAACACTTTATTGAAAAGATAGCTCCAAGTGCAACTGGAGGTAAAATAGAGACAAATATCCATGTGACAGTCGCCTGAAACGAAATTCCAGACATTAGAAGGGGATATGATAACCACGGACTGCGATGCAGAAACTATGACTGACCATGCTGAGGACAAAGTTGTCAAGTAGCTGTTACAGTTTCGGGGCCCATTCTTCTTGTAGTGCAAATTTCAGTTGCAGAATCGTTGCTGGCTGCTGGTCACGTGCTTCAAAGCGTCCCCGAGTAGGTTCTACATGTACAGTATGAGAGTTAGGTCCAGAAACCTTGCAGTTCAAACTGTGCATCAAACATCTTTACTCTCCAAGAGCTCTGCAATAGCTACCGTACGATAAGCCGTAGCATTTTCGTTCATTAAGAGTAAATCTGGACCCAGATGCATATGAGGCAAGAGAACCTCAGTACAATAGCTCACACCAATGACTGAAACTCCTTGGGAGATGTGGAGGTCAGTGCGGCTACCAAACATGGTACCAACCCAAACGAAAACTCTGATAGCTCCTAAACGGTCCCTTTTTTATGATGTTGGAAGGATGACTGCGTGCTCCCTTCAGATGTTTACACATCCAAAATCGCTCGTCGGACTACAATGACTCCACACATAAAAAGCATGAGACTCCTACTCCTGTTGTGTACCTTTCTGCGTTTCAGGCACCACACAAACCCGCGTCTCCGACGAACAGGCGTTCATAGCACACGACATACTGTTCTTTGCGCATATGAACTACGTTTATACAGTTTCCAAGTCAAAGCGTGATATCAGACTTATTCTGATTATTATTCCTCGTCCTTAAATTCTGATGGGTGTGCCATGAGATATTTTCCTTTGTTTACCTCTTCTCTCCAGTAGGGCAATATAATGGTCGTCCATCACCGTTGTTGCTTATAGACGACCACTGTGATTTCTCGAATAGCTACTCCTGCCGTTTGAGATGCTCTTCAGACATGTCAAACGATACTGTGAGCAATGCTGACCTCCTCCGCTACACTTGTCACACGTCGACCTTCCTCCAAGTTCCCAATAATGCAACTCGGGTAAAGTTATCCTGATGATGTCCTAGAATTCTTTCTGAACTTATCACATGGTAGGAGCAACTCGGCATCGTTGAAATCACTGTACGCATGAAATCACGGTACGGTGTACACCTTGTAATTTACTTCTATTAACATTAAATGTATTAGTAACTATTTTAACTTTTTCTTCCTTAATTGGTATATTATTTTATAGTATTTGTAGTTTTCTGTAAATATCCATTAGAACAGCATAAAGAGCAGACACACAGCTATAGATATTAACGATCTGCGATTAGCAATTCAAAACAGACTTAATATCAGTCGCCAAATTAGTGGCAAAAGTTTTATTTATTGTTGATTAATTAAAGTATTTTAAAATTCAACATGCTTAGCACGAACCTAGTACAAATGTTAAATAATAACTGGACATATCAGAAATGCTTTCAAAAATTCCTTTTATATAAATACTAATGCATATGAAAGAAATAATAGCAGATACCTGACATGATTTTAAACAGATACCTTACATAACAAGCTTGAATTTATGGTTACAGCCGAAAACATCGCGGACGAAAACGTCGCGGAGAAAACAACGCAAGGCGAAAATATCGTGTACAAAACATCATGGGAGAAACTAAAGCAAAAAGAAAACACCGCCATTCTAAAACGTCGTGGTACAAAATATCGTCGTCGAAAATAAAGCGGTTCTAAAACTTCGCAGTTTAAAAACATCGTCGTCAAAAATATCGTAGTAAAAAATAAAGTACCTACAAAATCATCGCATGATGATAACATCGCAGATATGCGTTTTTCAGACTTTAATAAATGTAAATGAATATTCGCTTGTGAGCGCAAGATGGAAAGAAGGATAATTTTTACATTCACATTTTGTATTAAGTAATAAATTTTTAAAAAACAAAACAAGAAATTTAAACAGAACAATAAATAATTTTCACTATAAGAATATCAGATTAACAAAAGTGAAGAAAATAATCTCATCCTTTTACAGTTATTAAACCCTGAAAAAAGCATGTCTGCGATGATTTGTAGATACTTTATTTTTTACCACGACTTTTTCGACGACGACATTTTTAAACTGCGAAGTTTTTGAACCCCTTTATTTTCGACGACGCTATTTTGTATCACGGTGTTATAAAATTGCGATATTTTCTCTTTGCTTTATTTTATCCGACGATGGTTTCTTTCACTACGTTTTCACCTTGAGTTGTTTTCTCGCGACATTTTCGTCCACGATGTTTTCGGCGGACACCGAAATGGTTATGAACTATATACGAGGGTTGTTTTTTTTTCAACCTCCGATCGTACAGTATAATGGCTAGGCATATGGCAGGTGGTTGGTGTGCGTAGTAGGCGACTGCGCATCTCCCCCTCCACACGCTCTGTCAATGGCGTCAACACGCCTAGTGTGAATTGCGAGCTGTTATTCGTTTCTTCCAGGCAGAAGGGAACAGTGCAGCGGAAATTTATCGAAGAATGAGTCGAGTGTATGGAGACAGCTTTATGAGTGATGGCGTTGTTCGTGAATGGTGTCGAAAGTTTAAAGATGGCCGAACTGATGTGCATGATGAAGGGGGTCAAGGACGATGAAGGTCAAGGATGATGAAGATCAAGGATGATGAAGATCAAGGATGATGAAGACGGTCAAGGATGATGAAGGGGGTGCATGATGAAGGGGGCCAAAATGATGTAGAGCTCAAAGAAACCGTCACAACTCACTTCCAATCACTGGCGGGAACATTTTACGAAGAGGGTATTGCAAAGCTTGTTCACAGATATGCCAAATGCCTCAGTCGTCAAGGCGATTATGTGGAGAAATAACCTGTATTGTACTTTACTTTTGGTAATAAAATCTTTTTCATATATTCACCTGTCTTTTCTTTATAGCCCATCGGAGGTTGAAAAAAAATAGCCTACGTATTTCCTACCTGACTATTTTGTTTACACCATTTGTAGACTGAAAGACGTAAAAACATTTTCCAAAATTCATTATTAAAATAAATTACGTAACGTTTTCTTGCGCAATAAAAATACTTGACTTTTTTATTAGTTGAAGCTTCCATATAACTTTTACCCTTTTAGCCCTATTTAGCGAAACAGAATTGTGCGTGAATTTAGCATTCGCATTAATTTCATTGCTTTTTAACTAGTTTGTCATATTTCATAAGAGAGATAACTTTGTATGGTTTTAGCATTCACATTTTCTTATTGTACTTCTTTTTTTCTAAAATTTTACTTTTTTCATATTTGGTCATATTTTTTACGAGGAAATCTGTTACGAGAGTTCATTTATAACTGGTCATATTTCATACGAAGGAGAACTGCGTATGACTTGAACATTCACATTTTCTCATGGTATTTTTCTTTTTTTTAATTTTAGGTTTTTAAATATTTGTTCATATTTCGTACCAGGAACAACTGTGTACATTCTAAAATTTTGACATATTTGAAACTAGAGAACTGTATATGGCTTTAGGATTTGCGATTTCTTACAATATTTCTCTCTCCTAAAATTTTACTTTTTTAATATTTCGTCGTATTTCTTAAGACGAAGACCTGTGTACGTTTCAATATTTGGTCATATTTCATAACAGGGATCTGTGTATGACTTCAGCATTCACATTTATTTATGAATATTCCCCTAAAATTTTACATTTTTTTAATATTTGGTCATATTTCTTGCGAGGAAGAACTGTCTATGGTCAAATGTTTAGTCACATTTCAAACGAGGGAGAAATAGCTATTAAATTCCACATTTTCTTATAATATTTTCCTTCTAAAATATAACTTTTTTTCCGTTAATTTTCGGTCATATTTCTTACGAGAAAGAACTATACATGGTCAAATAATTTGTCATATTCGACATGAGAGAGAATATGTTTAGGCACAGAACTGGCATTTTTCTACGATAATGTTCTTTTTAAAATTTTTAGATTTCCTAAAAGCACTTTTATTCATATTCTCTGGATTTCGGATGTTCCTTTCATCGTACCTGTATAGTCTGAGATTTGGTGTTGTGTTCCTTATAAAAAACGATGTAATCGTTTCCACTCAAGTACTTATTTGTGTTGTAACTGAATAAATCCACAGAAAACAAACAGAAACAAATTAGTTTGGTATCCTTTCCAGATAACTGCCAATAACCAAAGGCAACAGGAAAGCTTTCGCCCAATATTGCCACAACTCTATCCAATCAGAGAGCTAAGAAATAAATTTTCCGAGAAACTAGGAGATATATACAAAATAAAAATCGCGTTTTCTCTCAAAGAGTATTTTAGTTAAACTTGGATACAAGTACTTACATTACAGCACCCTGATTTAATTTAATATCTTTTTCTACCATTCTTTAAGTTAGAACTGTTTCGTAACCGTAACTGATTTTTCTTTAGCAAAATACTAAAAACATTGTTTTGCCAGATTTCATACAATGAAAGCCGTGTACAACTACGCCTAAAAATACTATTGAATTTATTTATCAATGTATGTGTCAGTAAAGGGAACAGTGTATTTTCCCCCCACCCCTTTTCCGCGAAATGAGTAAAAAGTGTGCTTTGTACTCATGCATATTTAGTCAAATTCTGTTAAATCAGCAGCTGATTAACCGGATCCTGTCCGAAAGAAGAAAATTACATGTTGCTAACTCAAACCATCAGCATAAGACAAAACTGACTACGGAACATGTAGAAAAGAAAATTACGTAGTGACCAGTTCTAACCGCTATTTACTTAGGTTTTACTCAATGCTACGCGAAATTAACGGATATTATCAATCATAAAATTCTCTTTTAAAAAATTTTCTTCAATCCAATTAATATTTGAGTTTTTTACATATTTAATTATGCTTATTTTTCTGGTACTTATATTCCGTTCTTTTTGTTTTGAATGCTTATTTAGTTTATGTAATCAAATGAACTTAGTCTCCAAATTAAATTTCTTGAAAATACAGGTAAATTATGGATAATACTTTTTTGCTAATTACAACTCAGGTTATTTCTCAATATTATAGTCTTCTGCCAAGTTACTGGAAGGCACGTATACTATCAACGCGACCACTTCCGTAGATGCTCCTTAACGACTACCCTGAAGCTCGGACAACCTTTTATCTATTGTTGTAATGGATACCTTACAGTGGTTTCTTTCATTTATAGCGATAATAATCACACGAATAAATGCGCAACTATTTCAAGGGTTACAAAAGAAAACATCACGGTAAAACAACGCTAAGAAAAAAATGTCGTCCTACTGTTGTTATATCATTTTAGTGAGAAGAATTTTCATTTGATGTTCATTTGATGTTTCATTTGATGCAAGTGTATTTAAGTTACACTGTGCAAGTACACTTACATTATTATAGTTTCAAGATCAAAACAGAATTTTCTCTTCTAAATATGGTAAATAGTCTTTGACAGATCTTGGAACAAAAGACTACCATTTTATTCAAATTTTAAATCAATGAAAATTTGGAGAAATTCCAAAACCTGGCAACATAATTGAAATGCAAACTAAATTTGATTTATTTACTTCTTTTTTCCTCAAAACATCGTATTGTACCCGACAAAAGTAAGTATAAACAAATACTTTTAATGCCTGGAAATGCCTGTTAGTCCTGGAAATTGCTGGAAATGCCTATAAGTCATTTCAATGCCTGTTAATTCTGGAAAAAGCTGTGATTTTTTAAATTTTTTTTATTTATTTATATATCTTTTTTGAGAAATTCTAAAATTTGTAGTACAGTAGTTTCAAATGTCTAACACATTTTTCATTCTCACATACGGTAGAATAACGGAATTAGCTACAAAAAAAATTCCTGTAATGCTAGTTTTATCCTGGATTTAGTCAAAAAAAATTGAGCATTTTTTAAAAACGCGATGAATTGCCTTTAGCAAATATAAGTACAAAGAAATATTCCTTAAAATTCAGTTTTTAAATCTTGGATTTAATCAAGAATGTTTTGAAAAGTCCTCAGTGTTTCATTCTTTTCATAATTTGATAAAAATAAATTAAATTAGATTCACCTATAAAATTGATTAATTGCATATTCCAAAGAAAACGTAAAAATCCTTATCTTTTGTACGGAACATAAAAATCACTACATTTTTAATTAAACTTCTTCCTAGAGTTTTATTTTCTGCTGAAAAGTGAAGAAGAAATTTCAGAGCTCAATAAGAAATTGAAGTATTATAAAATATTTGCCTTCACCCTGGACAAAAACAACGCGGCTTCCACTAAAACGTTCCAAAATTAAAAGAAAACACAGATCTATCCTAGACCGTAAGAGAATTGTTTTTTGTTTTTTCTTTGTATTATGTTTCACCTTTCGGTATATAAGAAAGCAGAGACTAAGTTCGTAAGGGAAAAGAAACGAAGACAAAGAAAAATCTAAAAACATGAAAATAAAATAAGAAGAAGGAATTGAAAAACGAGTCGAAAGAAAAAAATATATAACGCTCCCAAAAATAAACAGAAATTGAAAGTATATTTTGCGTTTTTCTATTTAATATTTCTACATAAAATGTTTTTTCTGTTAAATAAAATCAGGCTGAATAACATATCTGTGCACATGAAATATAAACATATGTTTAAAATTTCTTAACTTTTTACGAGAAATATGGAGCGAAACCTTAATTTTCTAAAATCCAAACCCTAAAAGGTTTTCGAATTTCAAATCTCTAGATTCCTTCATATAAAAAAAACTACATTACGTAGGAAGAAAATCTGAAGGATTTAGGTTTTGACGTCATACAAGACGTTTACTAAGGTTTTTATCCTCTTGTTGAATCGCAGTTTATTTATCTGTTCTTCAACTCATTCTTGCTCATACATCGTGCATTTCCATTATATTATTAAACAGTATTTTCTTCGCACTTAGCCACATAAAATTCAGCAGAAAAATCGAAAATGTTTAAAAGCTGCACACAGTGTTAAATGTTGTCGTACATTTTTTACCCTGAAAAGCTATTATTTTCAAAACTCACCCTTGCGTCAAATCACTTTTTTTATCCGTTTCAGTTTGCAATATTTGTTATAAAATGGAAGGAAATATGTCGTAATGCTTTGCCAAGTAGTACAAACTGCCGCGTGGTCGTTAATAACATTTTATATCGAATATTTTTAGAATTTCTGATGAAATGTTAAATGTTGCCATACAGTTTTTATTATATTCGATATGATATTTGTTATAAATCTAACATTTGGTGGCGGTATCTGAAACGTGATACAGAGAAAGAAATGAGGTATAAGATTAATAGCATCAAAAAACTTACTTAAATATAATAGTTTTAAATAAACCCAAAATTTTGCAGAAAATGTCTGAAAAAGAATTAGAAATACTATTCTAAAAATATTCTCAACTCGCGATTAACTAAGGAAATGACAAAAACAGCGTAAACATTTTTCGCAAAAGCGCTTCTAATATGTGGGCAGTTAACAACACGAGAAAGAAAAAAATCTCATAATGAACAGAAACATATACTATTAGCAATATACTTGTATTTTCAAGCATTAACATAAAGAATAAGCTCCTTTGGTTTTGTAATTAAATCAGTATTCATAAGAAATAGAACATAGTAAAACATGAGACGAACAATTATTAAAATCGTTAGAAATGAGGAGTCGAAGCCATAGACCATATTAAAGAACAGGATTTCCAAGAAAATCAAAACAAAGTAACTAAGTATAAATTTGCTTAAAATAGAGTGTTTGAATTTTTTCTTGTTATTGCACAATGTTTATATACTATGTATATTTAAATTACATACTGTTATATAAAGAAAATAACTCCCAAATTGTATTCTACTATCACACTTATTATCATAATAATTTCTTTTTATCTCTTTTATATTCCACAGATATTTCCATTATATGAACGCAACTGTTTCAAGGTTTCGCAGTAAACTTCTACTTTATTTATATACACAGAGCTCGGTTGGTTCGCAACCCCATTAAATGGAAATTCAATTTACACTTGTATACATTAAGACACAAATGAAGTTCAAGGAAACACAAATGAAATGAAGTTTTAACTTGGCAGAATATATCTGAAAAGCAGATAAATTTTTTACCCTTTTATTCAGAGCTTTCCAGATATATAAAATATGGAGCACTCAGGTCCACCAAGAAGCAATATTGGTGGATCCAAGTCCACTGAAACTGCAATAATCATGCCCATTTTTAATGAATCTTGAAGAGACCCCAGTAAGATTAATCTCTTCAACGTTTTGAAGCAAAATTTTGAAAGATTTAGTAGGTTAGTAATTCAAAAATTCGAATACAAATCATTGCAATGATTCCAAGTTTCGAATCTTGAATTTTTCGGAAGATTCATGGGGTCCGAGGACTCGAAAGCCCTTACTCTAATTCTTGCTGAATTGTATATTTAACTAGAGTTATAACTGTATTCCTAGCATAAGTTATGAAGATTGTTTTAAGATAATGCTCAGAAACTCACCAACAGTCGAGTGGATGAGACCACTGCATACTGGTACTTCGACCCGTGTTTCAATCCTAGAGAAGTGTTTGAGCATTTTCGTAGTTTTCCTTGAACGTAACTTAAATGCGAAGACGTTTCCCTTAGAATAACGTTACCAAACGCATCTACTATATAAATAGCTTTAATTTGCTTTTCAAACATTTAATGAATGCATAATAGAAATTGCTGTGTCGCCATTAGATTTAAAATGGAACCGATCCCGTGACGCCATTTGTATTTGGTAATGAGAGCCATATATAGATTCAGAACTAAGTATAAATTCTTGGGAATACCAGCAAAGAAACAGAGCGCAACTTAATGGCGATGTCCACGGATATAATACGCTACTGAATGACGATTTTCTTCGTGGTGTCTCTGCTGTACTTCAGGTTAGAGTCGAACCTGAGAACTTTTGAATCGTAGCGTGATGCTCAAATCGATCATGCTAAGAGAGCTCAACAGAAGCGAAGGCATTTGAAGCAATGGCTTTTCTGGCGACCAGAGCTATTTTCATTTGATCAACTCGATACCTGATAGACAGTAAGCACAACCAGCCCATAAAGCTTATGGGTGTGGTAGAGACCCCGTCTGTTGGCTGTTTCATCTCTAAGCTGTGCGGAGGAAAATAAGCATCATCTCCTTTACTGTAATACGGTTTGTTGTCTATTTGGTTGGCAGGGTAAAACAGCCAGTTACATCCCAGGGTTAAAATATGGCTATATTATAGAATGTGGGTGGGTATTATCTCGTCAGCCGTGAAACCGTCGCTATTTAAAGCCAATTATAGATAAGCGTGACGTTGCAACACACTCATAATATCTACGCTTTCGTTTGATATAATCCTTCTCGATAAATCACCTTCTGTTTTTATGAACAAAAATGTAAATTAATTTATATTGCTGCATTAAAAAAAACAGAATACATTTGGGGCCTGCCTTCTGTGAAGTAATAGGGCTTGATTATATTCAAAGTTCTGTGATCCTACCTTAAAAAAAGAGAGCATTGATGATGGACACGATAAAAAAATGGTCAGCTGAATATAGCGAACATGACCGTAATAGACTGGAACACACTTTCGTGAAATTTGTACTCATATCTTTATAAACAAAGCTTCCGGTAAAATAGAAGGTCTTAACAAATTAGTAAAGATCGACGAAGGCAAAAATGAAGCGAGACGAACATTGATTGATTATTAAATTATTTGGTGTTAATTTATGCAGAAATACTTCAGGATCCCCGCCAACTTTCATGTTCGATGGTAGCCAACTTTGGCGGTCGACAGGATAATATGTAAGTACCAGAAAGTGTTACATCGTCGTTAATTTTAGGATTATGCCTGTCCTTTGGAGCCATCCATACTTGGTTATGACTTTTCTTGCTGTTTTACGAAGCTTATCTGCTAAGGGCGCTGTTTGCAATACATGGCAACAAAGAAGAATGACATACTATCTTGTTGCTGTGTTCTATTTCATGTGAGACTCAAACTCGGGACCCTTTTGGATCGTAGTAGGACCCTCAAACCGATCACGCTAAAGGTGGCCATTGCAAGCAAGTTCATTTGAAGAATTTTCTGGGCGACAGGAGCTGCACGAATGAACGAATAGACTTCAGATCATATATGCGTTCTGACTGGAAAATAAATTTTTAAGACATTAAATAATCAAAATATTTTCTCTTCTTTTAATTTGATCTGCCATGAATATATAATTTTAATATTAGCATTTTCTGCATTACAATATGATTATTTATCTAAATGCATCATTTAACTCTTTGCATTCGCCGTCTTTTCCACTTGGGAGAACCAGCAAGTCAAGATGATTTTCTGAATATTTTTGGTAAATTTCATACAGACGTCTAATGGTTTTTTGTTTATGAAGACAGGTGCGATCTTGCGGCTCTTTCACCGGATACAAATGGTATTCTTTGCGGTAATTCTCAGGATTATGTGCATGTTATCGATACTGAATTTTCCGTCCGTTCTGCGTAATCACTATCGCTTTCACATTCACTATCTACTACCCTGATATTTCACCTTATTACACTTCTTACTTTATCGCTATCTTCATCACTGTTTTACTCCTATATTATTATCAAGTGGTCTATGGATAGACGCAATTTCTTTCTTGATAAAAAAAATCAAACTTATCTTCACTTGAACTGATTCCTTCATCGTATTCTTATTCCTCTCTAGCGTTAAGTAATCTCCGCACAGACTCCTTTCCTTCTCTCTATCGTCGTACAGTCTATGCATAGACGCAATTTCGTTCTTCATGAATGAAAAATCAAACTCCTAACCTGAACTGAGTCTTTCATCGTATTCTATGTTTACTGGGCTGCGTAACTTTAAAAAATAATATTCCTGTTGCCATTACTGTCCAGTTCGAACTAGTGTCGAAAACGCATGTATAATAATAATAAATCTAAAACACGTATTTAATATTAAAGATTGGCAACTGTTTTATAAGCATGCATATTTGAATACACTCGTGAAACGATATTGGCCAAACCAAACTTAAATAAACATCGTTACCGCTCGAATTATTGCGTCAAATTGAGCGATGACTGAGAGTCATTTCTCGAGTTACCGCATCAAATCAAGTAATCACGGGAGTCCCCTCTCTAACGCAAAGGTTAGAAATCCTGACTGAAATAGCTTGCAGAATCAAAATAGTCATCTCCCGATTTAATGGAAGTTGGCTAACCTGCTTTCTTATTAACTGCGCTTGTCTAACCGAGAAAAAGAAGGAAAATGCAAATAGCTATATTTTTTACTCTAGAAGAACGGAAAATTTAGCGTCACGAACCATTGGAAAAGGGGAACATTCTATGTAATATACAAAACGAAAAGGAAGAATGAATGTGATATCAGATGCTATCATAGCATTGGGGAGCTGTTTTTAACATGAATTATTTTTCTTGAGCATTTTTAAGTGCCCGTGATTTTCAGCTAATTAATAGTTTACAGATTTGGGTTAACAGTGTTAAATTAATTCGAGAGTTATAATCAATATTTTGTTGTTTACGTTCGCTTATGAATAGTGTTTTTATGTCGTTTTTTAAACTTTGTTTCTTTATGTACAGTTTTGAATTAATAATAATGAATCAAATTTAAATTCCGTTTTAAATATTTTTATTAGATCCAATTTTAGCAATTTTGTTAATCTAGAACAGTATTTCCCAACGTTTTTTGTACTATGCCCCACCTAATCCACTCTAAAATTCTTATGCTGCCTCTAGCGGTCGTAGGAAAAAAATGTCACCCGGAAAATAAGGAACGGAAAGATAGGCACCGGAAAATTAGGAAACGGAAAATACGTCACCATTCTTTTGCGATGTTTAGAAATATCGTCAAGATGGGAGATAAAAGTTTTATCATAACAACCATATCTGCGGAATAGGGAAATCTTCTGACGGTAATTGAAAGAAGATAAGCGAGCTGCTGGCCAGTCCCATGGTAAAAATAGAGGGTTGACCAGCGGGTCATAGTCATTAGTGATTGTTCCCCTCGTACCCCATGCAGTTATAGCCTTAAGCTGTGGTTCAAGGGTGAAACATTGTCGCATAACTCAGCGTTAAAAGCAGTATTATAACAAACCGTTGTAGATGAAATTTAGTCACAGTTTGCGATAAGAATATTACTTAATTTTTAGCTAATTAAGTGTCGCATATTCTTTTTTTTTATTTTAATTAAAAATAACGTGTTTGCACAGGAAACAATTGCTTAATTTTGCATTTAAGTCAGAATAGGAAAACAAGAAAATTACAGTTATTAAAAATTAGGAGATTTATTTCAAAATTATATGCTGCAGCTAGCTCAACGTCTTACCCTTAAAACCTCCCTCAACAGAGCCCGCTATAACCCTGCCGGTTAAATTAGAATTTGGCAGGTTTCCCCAACTTCGATTGCCGACATTATTTGGCGAGATTTTAGAGTTCCTTTTTTTCCGTTCCTTATTTTCCGGGTGACATTTTTTCCGCACACCGCCTCTAGCATATATATAATTTTTAATATTCAAAAATTGAAGTGTTTACGAAAGAAACTTGAATGATAGTTTTTAGGAAGGAATTTCTAAGCATTTAAATGTCCATGTCTACAGCGAAAATTCTTTATAAAATATTTAAAATGCACCGCAGTTTAAAAACTTTTTTATTATCTATTACTTTTGGGAATAAAAAGAAAAATGAAATTTTGAAAAATTTCGACTTCTTGATGAAAATTTGGAAATTTGAACGTCCTTTGTCCTCTTAAACTCTGGACGAGTCCATTTTCGAATTGTTCCCCTTAAGAATCGAATTGCAGTCCTGTTGAGCGTGGGTCCCACGTTGGGAAACACTGATCTAGAATCTACATACAGCATTTTGCTAGCTATGTCTCCTTTTAGATATTGCGTTTTATCTTTATTTCTTGATGAGTTAATCATTTTGAATTAAAGATGGGCACTACAAAATATGATTTGTTACTTATGTCCTATTTTACTGATGACTTGATCGTACTATTGAGCATACTGATAGTAAATTAGTAAAACCATTTGAAAATAGATGTACATGGCGATTGACAGTTATACATATATAAAAGACATCACACTGTAAAATATGTGCTACAATTCATTATAAAAACAGTCTTGAAAAGAAATGCATTTATGCAATACCAGAACCCAGGAGCATCCGGAACGTTATTTCCGAACGATTTCGGGCCTTTTAATTTTTCAAGATGTAAGGAGTATTTTACTTAAATGTTGATAAGTCTGCATCGTACTTTTCCATGATAGAAGGGCTCTTCGTCTAATTTTCAGGTGTACTGATTTCTATTCCTCTTCTACCACTTTCCAGAGTCCATTAATCTTGATGGGTTTGCGCTAAATTAAGGCCAGTTTACACCTGTCCGAGTGACCCGTAGCGAGCCACTCGCTACGACTACTTTGACAATGTAAACGCTCACTTCCTCCGAATAGAAACGTAGGGGCGATAAGTCAGCGAATCCGTTTCTACTTTGAACCAGTTTAAAATCTATCCGAGCAGTGTTCGCAGAGACGCCGTGCGCAATTTTTTCGTCATATCAAAAACGCCGAGATGGAGCGATAATCTAACTATGGCATTTTTTAATGAATATGCATCTTGTGAAATATTATGGGATACTTCATTACCTGAATATTACGACCATTCTTTACTAATACCTAAATAACTACTGATTAGAATGAATTTAGGTTTTGCATATTGTAGAAAAAACATAGAAGAAAATTAAGTATTCATTTTAAACATATTTATTTCTGAATTTTCTTTAATCAAAAAACAATTAAATTCTATATTATTCAACTACCCAATAAAATACTGTTTTGAATTAAAAAAATAAGTGAAAGAGCAAAGATTTATTTTATTTTGTTGATATAAATTTCGAAAAGCCAGTTTCTACTCATGGCTAATAACATCAAATAGAATATAATCTAAAATTTTGAAATTTTGTTTTATAGACTTTCCTTTTCGTTTGAACCAAAAATTAGATTGTATTTACAAACGGTCAATCGGAAGTATTAAAATAAAAGTACAAAAAAATAACACTGCAGAGAAGCATTTTTGGCAACTGGATTACTTCCTGTTTTTCCAAATTTAAATAACCATTATAATCGCCATAAATAGTTTAAAACTTGTTTTTTCTATGGATCTCCTTAAATAAAACGATGTACAACATAAATTAGTTGTCAAACGTGCAGCAGTTGAAAGCTAGTATCCGAAGAGGCATGCAAGAGTCAGAACTTCAAATTCCAATAAGGCGTTACACTTTGGACAGAGCAGAACAATTTAAGCCACCAGCTATCAGATATTATTTTAAACCATAACGTAAACATTTCATTAATGGTATTTAATGCTGAAAATGACAAAAGATTGGTATTATGTTCAAAGAAAAGTGTTTTCCACTATTTAAATTATAACGTTAATTATGCGGCAAAACTTTGCCTTTTATGCAAAATTCAAAAAACAAAAAAAGAGTGATTTTAATGTGTTTTTGAAATCTAACAAATTATCACACTCACAGCAAAATTTATGTTAATACGAGTAAATTAATAAGCCATAAACCTAATTCATGACTTTAATTGAATTTATGTTCCTTGGAGATTATATATTAAGAACTTTTTCTAATAATAAAATATATATGCATATAAAGTCATATTACATAAATGCATATTCATGAGTTTATTACACTTTTGTATATCTTAAATAAATATGCTAAAATGTTTTGACACATACGAGGATAAATATGGCACGAAATTCAGTTTAAAGAATGAAAATAAATTTTTCTTCTTGTTTTTCCTTTTCCTTTTTGTGGAATATTTAAACTACTGTTCATATGCAGAATGATTAAAAAGTATTTAGCAGAAATACAGGCATGTAGAATGGACGGACACAAACGAATCTCGTAATGGAATGCGTGTGCGGAAATGGACGCAAACGATTTTTGAAGAGAAAGCTAAGTAGAAAAAAGGAAATTATAATAAAAATAAAAGAGCGAGTGCATTTAATGTTTAATAAATAAATATCTTGTAATTACTGTTGCCATCCAGAAAACTCTAGGAAAATCGAGATTGTTCTAGTGATAATTAAAAAGCTTATAAAAGCCGAATTGAAACACCTCATCTCAGTTGTTGTTATTGTAGTTGTAGCTGTTTAAAGCGAACTGCTGTTTATGTACTTTACTTGCTGTAGCGATTTCGCTGTGAGATAGAATTAGTTTATCTGTTTTGAATTGAGTTTTGCTAAACGTGTGAGATATTGTGATTTTTATTGTTCGAATATCTGTGAAGAAATATTTCAGCATTTTGATTTATTTCTTGTGGAAAGAATAAACTTTGTTAACTTTTTAACGACTTGTGCATTCAATACATAACGAACCCGTACGCACGAAACAATATGAATAACCAGTAAGAAAGCAAGGTAAAATCAGAAGAAACATATAGTCTAATGATGCAGATTTTTATAACAGTTTATCGAAAGCGAAATCACCAAAAGCAATGCAGCAAATACTCTCAAACGTTTAGCAATTCTGCAGATGCTCACACTTAAATCGCTGTTTGTACATCCTTTGGGCAACTGCTCCGTTTTCGTCTCTATAAAACGTATATTTTGTCCGACACCTAAAAAATAGCTTTCACGAACTCCACATTCATGACAAGCGCCTGGCCCCAGTCACCACCCCAAGCTCTTATTGGCCACTACTTGTGATGTCATAGAGTGACGAAATGAATTCCCCTTGGCATTTTTGCGCGCGAAAAGCTTGCTTTAATTGCAAATACTTTGTTACATTCCACAAATTCACATTTATACAAAACATAACCAAGACCAAAAAGGTATAAGTTCACCTAACTTACACGAAACCGATAATAAAATCTCTTCAACCTGACGTCATAAACGGCAACCAATAAGAACAGGGGTGGTGGCTGGGGCCAGGCGCTTGTGCATTCATGTAACGAGCGATGCGTACATATATCATTCGAAATTCGCATGCCGAGAGACGACTTAGGGAGATGGAACGCTTTCACT
This sequence comes from Stegodyphus mimosarum, assembly GCA_000611955.2. Lineage (NCBI taxonomy): Eukaryota > Metazoa > Arthropoda > Arachnida > Araneae > Eresidae > Stegodyphus > Stegodyphus mimosarum. Next base: position 128,384 of record KK121412.1, on the reverse strand, counting down.
TAACCATTTTAACAACTCCTTTTACCACTTCAAAGCGCCATTTTCACACACATGTTTCATTACGAAATCTGCTTACTTCGGTCTCCTATATATTCTTCAAGTTTTTGAATCACTCTCATATCTAGTCTCCTCAATTTCACGCATCCAGAGATTCCGATTGTTTATCGCAATTGTCTTTTTGTTACGTCTGAAGAAAATAGATCTATATATGTTCACTCTCGATATGTAGACTTCGTAAAATGTACGTCAGTCTAAGACTGATATATATATTGTCACTGATGTCTTGCTATTCTACATACCTTACCTGTGTCTCTTAGAGTTGTCCAGAAAACAATCGTTAATACTAATCGTTATAATCAGTGCTGTAGAAGAAATGCTACATGTAATATCTGACCTTACTTCAGGAGAAGCTTCCAATGATCGAAGTCATGGCAAATGCAAATATGTTAGAAAACGAACCATATTTCCTGATTGCAAACATGCTGTAATATAAACTACATTTCCCATACTACTATTTTAAATGTTTATAGTGGAAAATAACACGCATCTGCAATACATAAGCAACGGTCATATAAGCGAATTTATTAGTTTGTTCCCCCTAAAGAATTTCCATTTCAGATTTTGTTTCGAAGTATGATTCACCAGCTATTTCCCTTTTTATAGAACTATGCATGTAGTTTCGCCCTCCCTTTGTTCGAAAATTGGAACCAGGGTCTAGAAACGGGAAGGAAACAAAATAGCAGATACGTGAAAGAAATGTTTCAAAACTGAAAATAAGATAAGAAGCAAAAACTAAAAATAAAATGGGAACGAAATAAAGCTCTTAGGCGAGAAGAATATGAAAATTGAAAAAGCATTTTCTATTGCTTCATGTAATACGTCTAAAAAAAACTTTTTTCGTTTCAGAACGAAATTGAAATATATAATCTATCTTACTCGGAAAGTTTTTATTTAAATAAAAGTTTACAGGATAGCAAATAATGAACGTTCTAAATTAACTAAGTAATTTTCTTTTCTTATTAGCCCAGAAAAGCTATTAGTCACGAATATCCGTTTTGTGTAAAATCATTTTTGTTGTCTATTTTACTTTTCAAATAACTAGCCGCTTAAAATTGTTATTACAAAAAAGAGAAAATATATAACGCTTTTAATAATCTAACCAGTATCAATTCGCGGGACCAGCTAGTAATAATACAAGAGATTAAAAATTGGATTTATTGCTTTTAAATGTTAGTTTGTTCATAAACACCACGAAGATTAAGTGTGAAATCAAAATTAAATATCTTAAGCTTCGCCAAACAGCAATAAACTGGCACATGGAAAATAAAAGTAATATTTTATATAGGGTAGTGGCAACACACTTCTTTTAAATAGCTGAGTTCTTTTGATTAAATTTGAAAGATAAATAGCCAACGTTCTGCGGAGTGGCAACTTATTTCTTTTCAATCACCATGTTCTTAAAGGCTATTTTTAAGGTGCAAATTTCTGTCATAAAACTACGTTCTGCCGAATCCGCTAATGCAACCAAATTTAGAATTAACATAAATATAAAAATGTTAAGAGTAAATGCAATTTTTGAGTGTTGTGGTGAAGAAGTCATAATGATTTTGTTAGTGCGAATCAAGCTAACAGAAATAGCCTTCGGATTAAAATTTCTTTTTATATTTTTTCTGATTCAGTTTTAAATATAAACATCACGCCTTGCCAACTGGCAACATATTGCTTTTAAACCGTCGAGTTTAATTAAAATGTCATGAAATTCGCACAAAATGTGAAAAAAAAATTAAAAGATCGAAATTCAAATTTCCGGCTTCGAGATGCATATGTTCGTGCGTTCAAAATTTGAATCTAGATTTTATAATCATTACTCCAACAATCATAAGACCAAGCCTAAAATTTTTCAGTTAACTTTAACATGCAGGAATAACGTTTTCATATATTTTATTACAAATAATTACGGATATTATTAATGTAAAGATCTGAAAAATAATTATTAATTTTTTATATCAAATTTATCCTTTTCTTTCATATCAGCATTTATATTCCATATTTCTTCCTATGCCTTTGACGGAAATTTTCATAAATTATTAAAGCTGGTAACTCAAAACAAGAAATTTCAAAGCTATTCAATAGAGAACGCTGTATATGTGAGTGTTCTGAAACCGTATGAATTTAATAGAGTAAAACGTTTAGGCAAAGTGAAAGGATACTCAACATATTGAAATAATTTATTCTTCTGATTGAACATACTCTTTTTTTATAAAATTCAGAAGGAATTTATTTAATAAGAATTTTTTAGAGCTTAATTAATATTATCCCTATTAACTTCATGCAGTTTCAGAGTCAAAAGCACTTATTCATAAAACCTTACATTATTATTAATATTTTTGTTTTTAATATGCCAAGAAAACTTTCAGTCACTGAACAAAGAATGCAAACAAGAATTATTTCCCCAAAGAAGTTGCAGAAAAAGTTAGGATGAGAATTTTTATTATAGTAAATTCTCTTTCAAGGTTATGGCAAAAAATCATAATAGAAATGAAAAAATATTTTACGATTACTCTTTGGAAAGAACCGTAAGGTGTATTAATGCATGCCACATGTATTGGATGCTTTGTATGTAACACAGTGAGCTTTAATACGTTTAACTTTATGCATAAAAACAAAAGTTTCTTGAACTTTGCATGCACTATTCTAAATCAACGATGAATAGAAAAGAGGAATTTCATAAGGAAAATAAATAAACATCCTGTTGGGCAATAAAGTTCCTTTCGAAAACTTTTCACGTAACATATTGGCCCGTTATACACACACTTAACCGCAAGAGTTGACGGGTAAAAAACTTGAACCCCTGACATTTAACTAGCGCTCCGTTAGAAATTCACTTGGGCGCATCATGCACGCGCAGTTGCGAATAATGGACAAAATTAGAATAAACACGCGCGCTTTTACTGTCTGATCAAAAACGAATATTTGGGCTGTCAACGTCCAGGCTGGACTCTACACTGAGCAAACACAAGAATAAAATATTGGATATTTCTTTAAGAAAAGAGAATATATTTTGATGTCGACCGTATCAAAGTTAAAACTGAGTCTTTTTCAACTATCGATAGAATTGGGACCTGAATTACGCAAGGGGAAACGGGGCAGTGCCAAAGAATATGTACTGTTAATATGTTCGCCGTGTTTGGTGAGTCCCTGTTCTTCACTCTATGTGACGTTTTAAGAAGAAAATAAGTAAAGTTTAGTGAAGATTACGAATCTGTGATATCTTTATGTTCCACTGAAGGTGTATGACACCAAATCAATAGAATACACTAATATTACGGACTACTAATATCCACTAATTATTACCGATGGAACAACTAATCTTTTGAACCACTTGTGGATCGCGATCTAGATTTCAAAAATCATTTCTCTAAATCATTTTTAAGACATTTGGTTGAAAAAGCGCTCGCCTGTAACTGCACCACTACACCTCAAGTCACATACGTCAACTGACCAGTGGATGAATTTTTTCTTACAAATTGAGAAGAAAGATAAAAGGAAATTCCTAGCGAAATAAAAGTAATTTATGTTACTAAAATCAACAACCATTTTTCTAAATTTATTATTCACGATATAACCCATAATACAAATATCGTCAGAATAATTTATTCCAGTCTCAACATCTCGGGACAAATTGAGGATATCCTTGATGATCTTGATTCTTAAATGACTTCCCGGTTTAGCATACTAAGCAGGTCTTGTTTAAGACGCCATTTCGCAGAATTTGCAAAGATATCCTAAAGATGCTGATTTTAGGACATCTTGAGGGTGTCATCATTCAACATCCTGAGGATGTCCCAAGATGTACGAAGATGTCCTGCAGATGTTGATTTCAGACGTCTTGAGGACTTTGTCATTTAAGTTCCTAAGATTATTTGTACGGCATTTTTCAGAGTCGTCAAATATTTCGAGAAAAGTTATTCTCAGTTCTAGCGATTCTAAGTTGTTGAATTTTCTGAAGGATGTACTTTCAATGTCCCAGATCGTCCTTTGGACATTAAGATCGTCGGAGGATCGTTTTACAAAGTACACCTGAACGCCCTGAAGATACAATAAATAAGATGCAAAATAATCTCGGTACTGTCAAGAGTAACTTATCGAAGATGTCCTGCGGTATATTGGGATGTGCATTAAGAACTTATATGCCTGTGTGTGTAAAGTTATGAGGTTGTAGTAAGCAGAAATTTAGGTGATGTCAATGGAAATTTAAATAAAAATGTGGAACAGAGCTTTCTTATGGGTTCAGGTCAAAGAATTTGCTCAGTGAACTGAATCATTTATTTTTTACGATTCTCTGCTCGCTAACAATAGCCTTCATGAATAAGATTGAGAACGGAGAATGAATCAAATGTGGCATGCGAGGATGGAACGAAGAGCAGAAAGAATCAAACAAGTAGTGGGATCGGGAGAATCGACCCAATCGAAACGTTAAGACCGATTTCTTCCAACAGTAGTTTTGATATTTCCTTAAACCTTCTTTCTACATAAAACATATAAAATTCTAGAATAAAAATAGGTTCCAAGAAACTAGAAACTGACACAAACTCACTTTTAGCATGCGAAGGTAAACGTCCTTCCTCCCCTGAAATGTGAATCGAGCATTTCTAGCATGCTTCCAATAAAAGCTCCCAGTGGATTTTTTTTAAAAAAGCTGACATTTCCTTTTGTACAATCTTCAGTCTTTTGCTCCATAAAGAGAATCGGTTTTTTGAATCAGTTCACGAACGAATAACTCTTTCCTATTTTGAATCCTCACCAGTGTCGGAGAAGTCTAATGAGGATGCCCTGGGAATATACTGTGATGTACTCAGAACATTAGGCACTGACGAAGGTAAGTTAGAGATATTCCGAAATGTGGTAATTAGGTCTTTCAATAAGCCTTAAACTTTCGGAGCAGACCTAGCAAAGAATTCCTGGAAATATACTGTTATATAACATAAGGCATTCATGCAGATATGCTTGGGAAGTTAGAGGGATATCTTGAAGATGTGCGCAAAGTTCAAGAGCAACATGTTCAGAATATTCAGAAGAGGTTTTTGTGCTATGTGAAATATAATTACATGTTATTTTTAATTTTAGAGTTTCATTTGAAATTTTAATTTAAACATTCATTGAGGCTTTAATGAATTTGAACACAAAAAATATTAGTACTTTATGTTAATTTAATTATTTAGCCGATAGAAATAATTGAAATATGTAAAGACATATCTTTTGTTTTGTTAGTAACTTCTTATTCAATTTAAAATTTATTAAATAATAAATCATAGTTAACTACATTAGCAAAAATAATTGAATAAATTTTGATTAGGAGTAAATCCTCCCGTCCCCAATTATTCATTTCGGTTTCTCATTTCTCATTAGTGTAAACGATTTTATTTCGTTATCCAATCAACACCAGCTGTGATAATGCCACTTAATAATAAAAAGGAGGAAAGTTTAGTTTTTTGACACAAACGAAAGAATTAATTACATTTTCCAAGTTACCTTTTTCAGTTGTATATTAGAAAATAAAGATCCTAAACATTCATATAAAATGCTTTTTCATCAGTACGAAAAAATTATTTTCTTTAGTAAAATACACTGACGAACGATTCTTAGAAAATCAGCAAATGTAAAATTAAATTTAATCACTTATATCTGTTTGAAATGTATTCAATATAAGCAGCAAATCATATTGTTACGGATTTCGTATTTACTTAGCTATTTATTTAGAATTGTAATTAAAATTGCTTTATTTTCCCTGCAACGTAGACGATTTTTTGAAGAGAAAGCTGCATCGGAAAAGTAAAAATGAAAGAGCGTGTGCATTTAATATTAAATAAATAAATATCTTGTAATTACTGTTGCCATCCACAAATAACGAAAAAATCGAGGTTTTACCAGAATATTCTTGTAAATAATTAAAAATCTTATAAAAGCTGAATTAAAAACACCTCATCTCAGTTGTAGCTGTTTTAAGCGAACTGTTGTTTACTTAATGCTGTGATTGCTTGTAGCGAAATCGCTGTGAGACAGAATTAACTTTATCTATTTTGAATTGAATTCTGTTTAAAGTTTCAGATATTGTGCATTTGCTTATCGCTATATATAGATAAGCAACCCCAAATAAACGTCAAAATTAGAATTTTAAATTAACAAACTAAATCTTAGCCAAAGATTTAGTTAGTGTTAGTTAGAAACTACGCAGAGAAATTTATTCGTGCATCGCTGTCCACGGTGGTCCGCCATCCTACTGAGCCGACGCCGTTCTCGCTCTGTATTCTGATTATCATTTTGAAATAAAGATCAGTTATTGCTGCTTGCTGTCTCTGTCTTTTTTCCAAATTTCATCACTTTCTGACCACTCCTTCTTGGTGTTGCATTTCCAATGTCGAGCAGTGTATATATAATATATATAATAACATATATTTTTCAAGCACTTATCTCGTCATGTTTTGTGATGCCACCTGTGGACATTCCACGTGAGAAATTCTTTGGCCATCCTTTTTATCTATCGGCTACAACTAAATATTATGGAAAGCCGTACAGCTTATTTAAAATGAAAACACATAGGCATGATCACCAATTTCAGAAAAACAAAATTAAGTAACATTTAAAAAATACGAGATGCATTATCACATGAAATTTATGAATTTATTAGTGTTATAACTTCAAATGTCCGCCTGCGTACCAGATTGCCGGCCTTTTTACTTATAAAACTCATTGTATATGTAGTAAAGCTTCATAACATCATACACTGATATAGGTGAACATTTCTAGACAGATTTTATGAAAGTCTACAATTTTTTTTGTCAGTTTCCTTTCACGTAACTCCCTTGCTCTGCCAGTTGTCTTCATTTTCGTCTTACCCCTCCTTCTCATCTCTTTTTTTCTTACACAGTACACGTTTGATTATTCTGTCATCATCTTGAGAGAATAAGACGGGAATAGAATTGTCTACATCGAACCGAGTCCGCTCTCACTAATACTAACCTTCTCCAAACATGAAACAAAATCCAAGATGTCAGCAATAGTCACAAGAGGTGTTTTGAAGCCAAGAAAATCTTTTCAACTCAAGACTCATCAACCGCAAATATGATCATATAGGCCATGATTTACACCAACATTAATGTGTTTTTTACATCTTTAAAAGCAAAGCAAAAGAGAAACAAATACGGGATCTTTCAAACTGGATTGCTTCTGAAAATCATGGACACTACTTTCTAAAAAGAAATATAAACTTATAAAAGAAAGTCGGTATTATTTTTATATTCTGAATAATTCCAGTACTTTATTGAATAAGGGTTATTAAGCAGGGAGGGAAAATAACGAGGGAGTTTACACATTCTTAAAATGATTTCGTTAAAGGGTTAAAAAAATCAAATATTTTCAAATAAAACGTTCTGGCTACAGTTTATTATCTGAAATCAAATATTCTTCGCTACTTTTCAAATTTATTCTTCTTTCAAAACGTTGCGTAATATGCTGTGGACTGAAGGATATGTTTAACGCTATCCGAAAAGAAATTCATTGCTCTCATCCAGTTGTAGCCAGAATCCTGAAGGTGAATCATATTCTAAAAAATCGGGTGTACCAGATTCTTTATTCGTGGATTCCTGGACATGTTGCCATTAGGGGGAACGAGTTGGCGGATGTTGCAGCTAAAACTGCGACCACGATGCACGATCCTCAGATTCCACTAGCAGACATCAAAAAGTTTGTCAAAAGCAAAATTCTCAGTAAATGGCAGAGGCAATGGGATGACAAAGTATATAATAAGCTGAGAAATGTGAAACCCACCATTGAATATTGGCCGTGTACGGCTAATAGAAGGGAAGATGTTCTCTTGACTCGACTGAGAATTGGACATTGTCGCCTGACTCATGAGTATCTCCTGAAAGGAGAAGAGAATCCCCGCTGCCCAAACTGCAGTGCAAATCTAACAGTGCGTCCCATCTTGGTGGAGTGCCAGAGTTTTAATTATTTTCGACTAAAACATTTCAGTTGTTCAGAATTGGATTTAAGAAATTTAATTGGAAAAGCACATATCGCAATCTGTTTCTGTTTTTAAAAGATATTGACTTTTATGGTAGACTTTAATTTGTTAGCTTTTATTGTAGATTTTAATCGGTTTTTAGTCTCTTTTTACCTAAGCTAGAAGATTTTACAAATGACTAAGTGCACTGTTACTATGTGTCTGGCGCAGATAACCTTGACAGGTTTTGTGCCAAAATGACAAAAATCCAATCCAATCCGAAAAGAAATATTGCCATTCTATAATTCAAAAACACTACGAAATACATGGTATTACAATTATTAAAATTTCGAAGTGAAAAATAAACAACATTATGAATCGGAAAGGAAAAAACATCGATCATAATCTCTACATGGAAAAAGACACCAAACTAATGCTTGAAAAAGGCACGTACCGTATCTAAACTTAAATCATTTGTGACGAAAGAAAATACGCCGACTCAGAAATCAATTCAAAGTCTTTATCACATCTGTAGCAAATTATATAAAGTAACAAACCAATATTTACAGCTAAAAATGCTAATAAAAAAACGTAATGTTCGGCAGGTCTTCCTGAGGCATGTGGTTCAACGCAGAACATTTTGTAGGTACCTGTATGAAATTATTTAGCAGGAGATAAATGGAAATACTTTGCTATCTTTGAGGATGCTTAGGTTTATCTAAATGATTGTCACAAAGAAATGCCTATTTATTATAGAAAATGAAAAATATAAAACTTAGAAACCCAGTTCCAAGAACACAAAGTTTCAGCAAGAGTTTTATGATTGTCGCAGGATTCTCTTACGATGGTTAACTAAAAATACGAAGAGTGGGAAATGATGTTACAATCAACTTTAGGTAATATCAAGTGAAAGGTTTACGTCCAGTATTTACAGAACAAATTCCACTTTTTTACCTCATTGATTTTCAAAGAATAGAACTTCATGAACGCATAGCATCAAGTCATACTTCCAAACGTACCACAAAATTCTTTGAAAAATGAAGATTTATAAAGATATTCCGTATATATATTTTCAATGTATTCCTGTGATATCCCGTAACGTTTCACGTATGAACTATTGTGCCTATGATCTCTTAAAAAGAGATCTTCTAAGCGCAAACGCACCACGACTGATAGTTTCTGGAAAGTAGTGGAAAAAGAATGGAAATAAATAGCCCTAGAAATTTTAGGAAAAGCCTTTCTATCATGGAAGTCACGCATCAAATGCAAACGTATAGTCCATAAAAAAGATCGAACATTTAAAAAATACTTTTTACATTTTAAGTAAACATTAAGCGACCCCGAAATCTTCTAAAAATATGTAAACACTCTCTGTATGCCAAAAATGTTTTCAACATTTCTGTTTTTAGTTTATTAGCCCATTACATATTTTGTATTTCGTACGCTTAAATTTCAGGCACTAAATTTAAAACATTTGTCCGAACAGTCATTAAACGAGCCAAAAAACATAATGTGCGCGTGACAGCAGGAAGCCTTTCACGAGCTTCCTCTAGATTGCCTTATAACGTCTTCCCTTTGATGAACCTAATTAAAAGTGAAACATGCAGTTATTGTTGTAAGAAGATTAGGTAACAGCAGCAGGTGAATATAAAAGAAGTTTTCCTCTAAAATCTAAATACAACACGCAATTCTTTTATTCTAATGTAGTTTTTGCGTGTTACTTTCTTAAAACTGCAATGCTTAGATACATTTTGCAAACTTTACAGCGTTTTATTCCTTCAAATAACATTAATTCGGGAAATGGACTTTCATAAGAAATTTGATCATTAAACCACATACCTATAGAAACATCCGCAGCAAAATGCAGTAGCATTTTTTACTGAACTATTTTAATTCTCTGCTTTCTTTCTGTTTTAACTAGTTAAATATTGTTTGAAGAATGACGAAAATAGTATTATTTAATAACTTATTCACCGTTATAGTAATAAGCTTAAACGAGATAAGAAATTAAAAGTGCAATCCAACTAGGTATTGTGGTCTGTAGGCGCATAATATACACTCTTTTTCTAATTGTTAGGATATGATGGCTTTTGAATATTATTTATCTGGGTGTTAGGATCTGATAGCTCCCGAATACACTTTATTTAGATCTTAAGGTAAAAAATCTTGAATACAGTTTTATCTACCTGGTGGCGCTTGAATACGATTTATCTAATTGTTGTGATCCGGTGACGCTTAAACAGTATTAATTTATAAATTAGGATATAATTAAATTTGAATGCGGTTTATCTAAGTGCTATGGCTTGGTGGAGCTCGAACATGATTTACCTAGGTATTAGGATCCAGGGTCATGTGATTACCATTCATTTAGGCGTTGGTTCTGATGGTTTTTAAATAAGATTCAGCTGGGTATTAGGATTTGATTGTTCTTGAATACAGCTATTTTCAGTGTTAGGATCTGTTGTCCTTTAATACGCTTTATCTAGGCATTAAAGTCTGATAAGCCTCGGACAGTACCTAGATAGATGCTAAGATATCATGACCCTAAATACAATTTATCTCGGTATTACGATGCGGTGGCGCTTGAAGGCGATACATTTAGCGGTTAGCATCTAGTGAAGCTTAACTACGGTATACCTAGGTGTTATAATTTGATGAACTTTGATTGCGATTTATCTAGGTCGATGTTTCACAGCCGTTTTGGTTTAGCACCCACCTTTCAAAAAAAGGGAATATTCAGTAGCCCGTACGAACCCAAATGTTTACTTTTAAAACATTATTTACAAAAACCGACCAATAATGATGAGTTTGGATTAATTTCATATTATATACACTCATATGTAACTACATTACGCTACAACAAACGAGAAAGCAATCTAAACTAATTAAAAAAATTAGTTTAATAAGAAGATAAACTTGTAACATCCTGTCAATATTTGGTTGCATTTTTGATGACAACTTTCTTAAATCTCTACGATTAGTTATCTGCAACCCATTTCTTTTGAACTATAAGTGTTGACACAGCATTGAATTCGCATTTCACGAAATAAGACTGGTATGAAGAATTTCTGTACAATATTCCAGAAACCAGGATATAGTTTAGATATCTGTTTCGGCAACCGAAACTGTTTGCTTCCGGATATAAATTTAAAGTTCAGCTTTTCATTTCCTTTTGACTCAATAAATTCTTTTTCTCAGTCTTGAGATGCTTCTGAAACTGTAGAAGAAAACTGGACCAAAATCAAATCAAGTATATCCATTTTTAATATATCCGGAAATCTTTTCTTGAAGTCTAGTTTTAATGCGTATAATGTTGGCGATTCCTTTACTGTTAAATTTCTTTACTGTTAAAACATTAGGAAAATGATAAGTTCTCTTGCGTTCTATGTTAATTTTATGCACACCTAAACTTATCTCAAAAGCAGAAAGAGATTCCTTTATGCATACCTGAAATTTATCACAAAATAGAAATGACATTTTTGCTTTTTATTAAATTCGCCTTGAAGCTAAAGAGTTAATTCACTGAGTCTGTTAAAAAAAAACAATTGTCCGGTAAGCTACATCGGTTTTTGAATTTATCACGTCTTCCCTTCTTCCAAAATATCCGGCAGTAAGTTCCAAAGTTTGGAAAAAAAATGTTCAAACAGGCTCTCTTTGATAACTGACGAGTAGTATGAAGAAGTAGCTGACAGAAATTTTCCTCAGTTTCTGTTCAGAGTAGAGATGAGCTAGTCGCTCTTGAACTGATTCAAACAATCGATTCACTTTACTAAGCAAATGATAGTTGATTCGCAGTTTATAAGGTTTATCCTAATTTTATTAACATTTATTTTAAGTTATGCTTCTTTCCTATTAGTTCTAGTTTCAGCTTACAGTTTTCTACCAGAATGTAATTTCAGAAACGCAGTGGATGCAAATGAGTAAGAGTACCATTTAACTCGATGTTTCACCGACTTCGAGGGAGAGAGTCTGATTTCCTGATTAGCGCGCGTTTGCCTTTTGGCTACGTCTCTCTTAGATATTACTACGCTCGGCCATACCTTAGGCCCTTGCTTGGCTTCGCCGATTTATTTAATACTTAGGGGCCAACTACTTCTTTATACTCCGAGTTAGGAGTTGATTGTAATTATTCTGAGAAATAAAGGGTAGTTAACCCTTCTTACGTCTTACGTGTTTGTTCTCACATTTAAGCGATTATTCGCTTGTTAGTGTTTGTGGGGTTCAAAGGTTGAACATTGAATTAAGTAAGCAAAACCCCACAAGTTTCAAGTAGTAAGCACGTTTAGGGAATCTTAAAACTACACTTGAAAGAAATCACTCCAAGGAATTTAAGGTTCGAATGAGTTAATTCTTTAGTTCCCACTTCTCATTCGGTTCCCTCCGCTCTTGCTCCATCTTCGCTCACCAGTCTTGATTTATTTTCAGGTCCCAATATTATTCGTTAAGTTTATTATTAGTGAGCGGGAGTTGTTTAAAATTAACCGGTTCATTTCAATGAGCGAACGGTTCTACGCTGATCCCATAAAGGAGCGGATTTGCCTACTCTACAAAAGTGTCCAAGGAACCTATCATGTAAAATTTTCGCCTGATTTTATTTACTGCATTGATAACTAGATGAATTGAGCTACGCATGCGTTCATTCAAATCTGTCGTTAGTAAATGTTGCCAGTGAATAATGCAGTATATAACTAATATGTGGGGTACCTCTAATTTCATCTGTGATATTAAACCACAAAAGTGTGCCATTACTGCTGGCGCACCATCCATTATAACAGAAAATATGTTATTATTCAGGGAAGTTTCTTTCTGTTGAAGAAATTCTTTTATCTTATAAAGTAATGATTCTCTTTTATCAAATTTCTACGATTATCTCACACTCTTCCTATATCTTGTTCAAATTTTCAATCATTAATAAAATACTTTTTATTCATCCACTCAAGTTCATATACATTTTTTAAACTTGTAGTGGATGACACTTGATGTTAATACAGTTTTTTCACATATTAAAGTCAATTTCTATTTATTTATTCCTGTTTATCGGAACTAAAGATATGCTGTTTTCATTAACAACGCAAATGACGATTAGAGAAAAAAAAACATAAGCGCCAAGAAAAGCTTCCTGCGAAAGCTCTTCGCAGCAGGTCAAGCATATGTCGCCTTGAGTCGTGTGAAATCATAAGGTGGAATATTAATTGAAAAACTGGACTGCTCAAAACTCACTGGAAAGTTTCCTTGCAATAATGAAGCATTACAAGAGATACACAGAAGGAGAAATTATAGACCAACATCAGCTTGATAAATTAGAAACGAAAAAATGTTAATAAAAAGTAACTAAAATAAAATTTGTCTTTGTTGACGTCAGTAGGAATTGACTTTAAAAAAAATTACATTACTTGTTAGTTTATTAAGCTCAGGCAAAAAGTTACTACTGGCATATTTGTAGATCGCTTATGAAACAAACATAAGCAAGAACTAAGACTTCATTCTTTGTCAAAGATTACTCGTTAAAAAAATGTTGATTTAAAAATGGGCCCATTCGTCTCATCGATTTTTCTGTGGGCTAGATCGTTGCTCAAAAAGAAATATTTTTGATGATCTTGGTTGGTGACTTCAAACGTTAAGGACATCTATACCATCGATACTATTACACGATAATGCAGTTATCAAAAATACTATCCAATTTCAGAGAAGGCATGGATATTTGTAAATGTATAGTGTCCGTGCGGCATGCAGGCACTCTTAATATGCAGCGAGTAGAAAGTCCTCTCGAGAGATTGGTGGTAGGGGGAGAGGGCTGGCAGACGCTCGAAACCCGTCCCCCCCCCCAGGGTGCTGTCCATCAAAATTGGGGCCGGAACTGAGCGAAGTCGTACTAGATGGTTTTCAAGGCTCTTGCCAACGACAGGTGCAATCTTGCACTCCTTGCCGTAAGGAATTTCATGGGCTTGTTCTGATGGTACTGTAAGACAAGTAAAAAAGTCATAAGTACTATCCCACTTAGTCGCATTTTCTAGGCTGAGTTCAAAACCCACGCGGAATAAAAAAAAATAGTGTAAATGTTTGCACTCGTTGTTATTCAATCAGCTTCTAAGAATATTGAAGAATAAGTTACCTATAAAACGGATTATGAAACTACTACAAAATATCAGCTGCATACCACATTCGTTTAGAAAGGTAGACCGAACAAAGACTCAAGTAATGCCATGTAAACACATATTTTGATTTGGTGGCGTCTGAATACTATTTATCGAGGTGTTATAATTTAGTAAAGATTGACTGCGATTATTTGGATATTATTATATGGTGGTGCTTGAAACCGATTTTAGGTATGTAGTTGTGCATCAATGCGATTTATCTGGCCATTTTGAAGAAGTGGCGCCTGAGTAGGGTTTATTTCGGTGTTAGAATGTGGTAGAGCGTGAATGGGATTTATCTAGGTGGTACGATCTGGTGGGGCATGAATGTGATTTATCTAGGTGTTACGATCTTGTGGCATTGGACTGCCGGCTACAGCTGAAAATACAATAACGCAAGGTAATTACAATACAAATACTTAAAATCTCAACAACTTTTTGAATTACTTGCATTGTACTTCGGCTTGAAGTTGCAAGGAACTAAATATATCTTACTGAATTTTGCGGTTCAAAAATACAACATTAGTTCACTTATTTACAAACAAATACTGAATTAGAGACTAGAAACTCTACCCTTAGCGCCTTCTAAAAAAATTACAAATGAAACTTCAACTAACCTACATTCAACAGAGCATTCTAGCAATCTCTTTTTCCTCGTTCAAATAAAAACGCACAACTTAAACTCATTTTATAAGGTAGTTCTCCTTCTTAGCATGCTTTCGTGGTGTAGCCGTTAGTACGCTCGGGGCGTATTCGAGAAACCCATGCTTCGAATCCCGGCGATGGCACTGCTCATTTTTCAAGTCTCCTGCTTCCAAAATACCTAATGTCTCTACACTGGGGTTCGAACTAAAAAAGGGCGGTGGTTGATGATTCTCCACCACCAGGATGTGGCGATTGGGTCCCCTAATCCCGACGAGGGCATTGCTCATTTTTCATTTCTCCCGCTTCAAAATAATATAATGTCTCTACAGTGGCGCCCGGACTTAAAAACATGGTGGATGATGATTCTCCACCACCAGGATTTGGCGATTGGATCCCCTAATTCCCAGTCGCCCTTTAAAAGGGGAAATATATAAGGTATTTCTCCCACCTCCTTAGCACGCCTTCGGGATGTAGTGGTTAACATGCTCGATGCGTATTCGAGAGGTCCATGGTATAAATCCTGGCGAAGGCGTTGCTCATTTTCCACATCTCCTCCTTTAATAAAATACCTAATCTCTTTACAATTTGATTTGAGTTTCTGGTGAAGATGACTGATAAAAGGAAGAGCAGGAAAGATTTAAGGTTGAATGTATAGTCAAAATGAATCTTACAAAATATGCCGAATTCAAATACATAAGTTTCACTACTTTCATGAAAAATTCTAATTTTAATATTTATTTACTCACGCAAGATTACTCTTCCTTATGAAGTATAAACAACATTCGTTACGAGCAAAAGAAGAGCATGAAATAGTTGTTTTATCTAGTGACTGGAAAAGAAAACAGAGAGAGAACGACTGACATGAGATTTTAATTTAAAAGGTTTTAGAAGTTAAAGTCTAAATCATTTCTTCTCTCAAAAACAAAAAGAGAGAAAAAAAAAGAAATATATATATATA